>LZPO01017336.1:317343-327457 GCA_001675575.1 Neotoma lepida
CCAGACCAAGTGAGTCAGAGATCACTCAAGGAACCCCAGAGTCCCTGCTGCCCTAATGCACTGGGCACAGGGAGTCTCTCTGCTCACTTCTTTTCTGCTTGCACACTGCTTACCAGTTGTGTGATATGTGCACGGACACTGGTGTCTCACTTTCCATTCCAGTGCATTGAGAATAGAGTGGCTGTTGCAGGAGGCTGTTGGCATAGCAGAGTTGACACAGTGCCATCCTGCACAGAGAAGGCTCTACTCATGAAGGAAACACACTTTCCTAAGGCTGGTTACTCTGACTGGAGGTGGGAGGGCCCCAGCTGCCCAGGACAGCCTCATGACTGAGACCTCTGAGGCCCTGCCTATGGGTCAGAGAAAAGCTCCAGGGGAGGGGAGGCAAGAGACTCTGACAGGCCCCAGGGGCCAACTAAGATGCCACATCCTGGTTCTGGCCTTGGCTATAGTTCTAGCTGTATGTGAGTAGAGGCCTTGCCTTTCTGCCTTGGATGTCTCTAATTATAGCCTGTGAAGTCATGAATGGCTTTTCTCAAGAAAAACGTTGGTCAGAGGAGGCTCCAGGCGGCAGTGAGGGCATGGCAGAAGGGACCTGTTGTTTGCCACCAGTGCCGATGATGGTGGTAGTGGAAGCAAGCTAAGGTCTAATATACCTAAGAACATTCTAAGCTTCCCATGTAACTCACCCCCTCTCCATTCCTACAGAGCAAGCCAGTGAAATCAGAACTCAGGCAGGCTGGCTTGGACCTAGCACTGACCTATTTGCACTTGGTACTTCTTCCTTCAGAGTGAGGGTCATACANAGTCTTACCTGAGATGCATCAACACAGGTCCTATCCACCCCTACCCCCGACACTGTCAATTATCTAGAGAGAACTCAGAATACGTAACCCAAAGACAATGCTGTGAAAAGATTCAGTACACTATCATGTTTGGGGAACAAGGAGGAGACTGCATCTTATGGGGAACCACTCTCTTCAGGGTAGGCTGGGACTGGGCTAGCGGACCCAAGCTATCTCAGAGGCCTGGCTGTGATTTAAAAACCCACATTTAAGTGTCTTGGGCTAGATTCTAGGCAGCCTGCACCTGCCAGAGCTAAAGAGCCTCCTGACATGTGTGTGCATCTTGTGGCCTTCCTAGACAGGGTTTCTGATTTCCAGAATGGGAGCTGAAGAATGGTTAGGCCAACCATTCTCAGGCCTCACAAGCTCCCATGAGGGTTTCTGTATGGCTGTTAGCTGCTTGGGGGCATTAATTGAGGTTGATCACCCAAAGAGGACAAGGGACTNTCCTGGTCTCTCACTGGGCTGGGATCCCATGTGCTCCATCATAGCCTCAGATTAGTTGGGTGGGGTTATTAACATAGACCAGCACAGGGCCTGGGGAGTAAGTGAGGAGACTNTGTCCTCTAAGCACGGGGAGGGCTGGCATAGCTCAAGAGGGGAAGCTATCACCTTAGGTCTCTGTAGGGCAGTCCTGGGGTCAAGGGACAGGATCTATGGGACAAGTGGCAGGAGCAGAAGGAGGCAGTGACTTGGAGAGGTTGCTGAAGGGGGGTTAGGATGCTCACAGGGTTGGGAATATTAATTAGTCTCCTGAGTGGCTCTTGTCCAGCTCACTGCCTGAGTAGCCGAGAGCCAGCTCAGGCAAACCATAGGGACACACTGCTCTTCATTCTCCGGCTCACAGAGGCTTGAGCTGAGTCAGGATTTAGTCATCACAGTCCTTGGTCTTTTCGCTCTGGAATGTTCCCAAGCTGATGTGGCCCCAGGAGCAGAGTGCACAGACGTAAGGGGATAGGTTAAGGGAAAAGAAAGTGGTGCGGGAGGCCCTTCCTTGGCAGGCCCTCTACCCCACTGGTAAATGGTTCCTGGAGAGGACTGTCCACTGCTGGGGATGGAGGAGTCTCATGGACCTGCAGGGAGTCCTTCGTAGGAAGGATAGAGGGTGGGGACTGACCCAGCAGAGCTGGGATGAGTGTGATTTGGGAGAGGGATCATGCAGGGAGGTTGGAGAGCAGGAGGGGAGGCTATTGACACATCCAGGGGGATGTGGGCAGAGAACCAAGGGAACAGAGAGCCCATGAGACTAGACTGTGAGCACTGTGCTCAAAGCCCTACAGGCAGCCAGGCCTGGAATGTGGGGACTGTGGTGCTGGAGAAATTGGGAACACAAGAGTGAAATGAAGATTTAGGGCCCAGGTCTTCGGGGGGCACACGGGCCCTGACAGCCACTNAACTAACATTATCANGGCTTCAGCTGGGTAACCAGAAGCATAGCTCTGCAAATCAAAGTTGATGACATGTACATCTAATAGTGCTGGCTGGATGGAGTGGTGTGGGGTATCAGGTAGGGTTCCCCTTTTATCCTGTTCTCAAATTTGCATTAATGATAACACAGATAATCAGAAGGCTCAACAACCACCTGTGGCCCAGGGTGGCGGGAGCCCTCAGAGGGGGGGGTTGGGGGGAGGCACATTTGGCTACTCTCTCACACACCCTTTCTCCTGCCCATCTATTAGCCGGCTCTGACCACTTGGCTGACCTCCCTGCCACCAACCAGTGGACACTACCCTTACTCCTTGGCCTTATCAAACACAACCTCTCCTGTAGGCCCTTTAGAGCCTCGTTACCTGCCCCTAAAACATCAATGAACTAATCAAAGCATAGCTCCAACCATATCCAGTCTCAGCTCCCAACGCAGGGAAATCAGTCATCACTATGACTCAGAAGGCTCACTGCCCCCCTCCACTGTACCCAAAGGGCCACCAAGCTCAGTTTAATCCCACTAGTCTCCTGGCTAATTGTCTATATAGTCCAGCTCCCGCCCCAGGACCTTTTTATATACTATTTGCATGGCAGCTGCAGGCCCTGGTGGGATGAGGAGGAGAAATGGGAGCTGGAGGTATCTGTGGAAGACCGTGGCTAAGAATGAAAACGAAAGACTGTGTGGGAGCCCAGGGTGCTAGACTTGAGGCAGGGCAGTGATTCTGATGTCAGCACAGGGGACAGAGGCAGGAGCGGAGTTCTAGAAGGAGCAGTCAGAAGCAGAGCTCTGGGCAGGGCTGGGCTCTCTGAGGCCAGCCAGCTGCCCATCTCTCCATACCCCAACAAGACACAGCCTGAACTCTGCACTGGGCAGCAGTTCAGGATCACTCTGGCCCATGCCTGCTATAGAGACTGGGATCCAAGACTGATGGTCTCTGTGGCCACAGGTGTCCTGAGCACTTGAAATACCTCAGGGCTACTCTAGCACAACCCAGCCACCACCTTCATGGGGATGCTGGCCTGGCCCCAGCTTCATAGCCTTGCTCACTTGTTACTGGTCCTAGCTGGAAAGAGATAGGCTGCAGCCCCACTCCAGCCCACAGCCTGTGGCATTCTCTGACTGCCCGCACCCAGACGGCCAGAAGCCACCTTTATATATGTAGAAAAATATGGGTCTCCAAACAATGGGCTTTTCAGAGCAGCAACTATTTTTAGAGCTCTGCTTACTGAACTAACACTCAGCATTTCCCCAACTTGTCAGCTGCCGCCCAGAGCCAGGCAGGCGGCAGGAGGAGCAGAGGTCAGGAGCTGGGGGCTTCTTGAGCCATTTGGGGGCCATTCTGGTGTGCAGAGACAGATGTCAGTTTGGGGCTGCCCCAGGCTAACAGGAGGCATGGCTAGCAGCCTGTCCATGTGCCCCACCCAGCTAAGCATGGCACCTGCCCTCCCAACAACTGTTCTTTTATCCAGTGTGCTCTGGGTTGGAGTTGTACACCCAGGATTGAACACCAGCTTTTTCTGAGTCTCAGTTTCCTTTCCTCACCTGGGGCTACGCTGCCCCTCTGTGACAACAGAGAAGTTGGTGAGGGTGTCNGGGAGCCCAGGGGGCAGGCTGAGCAGGAACTGTTTCTTCAGTGTCCTGGGCAGCTGATCTCACACAAGTCTGTTCATCAGTCTATCACCACAGGGAAGGAAGAAAGGGCTCCGTGTCCCTTGACCCAGACCCTGAAGCCAGGCCCTCATAGTGTCCTGTCCTGTCAACAACATGTTCTAGAAGGTTGGTCATCCTTCCGGCCTCCAAGCCAGCCCTCCCTCCCACTGTAGGCAGGAATGGGTGCACGGGGTGGGGGGCAGAGTGGACTAGCCTACCCCCTGGCTCTTGTTGGAGTGGCTTGCTCTCAAAGAGTTCTGAGGATCAACCTAGGCTTTGAGCCAGCTTCAGACATTGAAACCAACCATCCTTGTCCATCTACAATCTCAGAGGCTCCCATAAAAAGGAACACAAGGGTCCTGGCTATGCACAAACTGTCCCTAGCCTGGCACCCATGTGACTAGTACAAGTGTCTCAGGAACCTAGCCTTGAGCACCCCCTCAGCAGCATACAGGATTGAGGGAAGAAAAGGGTAGACACTTACAATTACCACCGCTTGGGATCTCCTTAGCCCTCTCCCCATGGGAGTATCAGCTTAGAGGACAGAGGTATCCATTTGCTCACCAAATGACCCCAGTACCCAAGCNGGACTAGGCACAGCAGGTGAAATGGGTAAATGATGCTGACAGTGAAGGACTTGAGTAAGCAGGACCAGCTCTTCTGACCCAGAGCCCAGTGAAGGAACAGGCAGGGCCAAAGCCACAATGAGGTAAAAAAAGATAAGGACACGGTCTGGTGTGTCCCCCATCTCCTGCCTCTCATGGGTGGGAAGCCTGCAGGGAGAGGCTTGCTAGTCACACACAGGCTAGGAAGCTACATTGTGGAAATGCATGGACTCTATATAGGCAAAACCCTATCACATCATATATAGCATAGTTGCTGAGCCTCAAGTCTCCAAGCATGGAGGACAATGCAGACACACCCTCTAGGACATGCTGGGCTCAGCTTCAGGGCCACTAAATGTGCCCTGGACCACTTCTCACAAACCCAGGATGTCTCCAGGAGCTGTGCCCTAGCAGGCCAGACAAATGCAGTAGGAGTAGAGTTCCTGACACAGGCTGGAACACACTCTCACTTGGGAAGAAAGCCAGCTGGCAAAAGTGACAGGAGCCTCTGGGTGGGGGGAGAAGCAAACACCCTGTAATCAAACCCAGCCAGACATCAGTCTGGCAAGGTGTCATTCACATAGTCACCACTATCATTCTACAGAAAGCCCCATCATGNCTGAGGATGCTGTCCCACATCCTAGGACCAGAGTACCAAACAGGGAACAGGCCTAAACTCAGAGGAAAGCTTACACTAATGGCCCCCTGTGGCCAAACCTAGAGTGGGCAGCCTTTCCAGAGACTCTAGACCATGGCCAGGGTAAGGTTAAGGCCCATCTACCTGGCTTCGAGGCTAGGCAGTCCTTGCTCATAGGAAGCCTCTGAGGGCACAGGGCTCTCAAGAAGTTATTCCAGCACAGATTGGCAGCATGCTATGTGGTTCCCCACAATGTTTTGTCCTAAAAATTAGAATAAACTAGGCATGGTGCTACATGCCCATATCTCAGTGCTTGGGAGTCTGAAGCAGGAAGATTACAAGTTTGAGGCCAGCCTGAGCTACAACAGTGAGCTCTTATATCAAAACAAACAAACAATGGATGAACCAAGGAACAAAGGAAAATGAAGAGTAAGTCGGCACCATTTTAACATCTAGAGACTGGATACAAAATTCTGACTTCTGAGAGAAGACAACAGCTAAGAACCCTGCCACCCTGGGCCTACGAGCCAGGGTTGGAAACCGCAGCCAGCTCTAGAGCGCGTGTCCTATACTTTGCCACAGTCCCCACTAATCTCCAACTGCCCACACCTAGCCCTTTACTCTTTGCACACTCCCTTCCTGTCTTGGAGGTCTGTGTAAGGCTGAAATTCAATTCCCACCTGTCATTCCCAAGAAGCCTAATTCAGAAGACAGAGTCCCCAGGGCAAGGCTCAAAAACACCAGAGCTCTGCAGGGATGGCGGGAAGCTGAGACTTTGCACTCTGGGAGCTCTCAGAGTGTGGTTCTTCTCAGACTCCATAAGGGCCATCTCATTACACTGGCCACAACCCATGGTAGGTCATGAGAGCCACCACGCCTCTGTACCAGGCAGTCTTGTGTCTGAGCCTTAAAGAATCAGGACACAATTTAAGAAGTCATCAGATGGCAGTATTTATTTCAAACTGACAGGGTGGTCTGCCCTGCCTACCGAGAATGTCAACCCATGTTTGGGATGACATCTCAAAGCTCCAGGGGTACCCAGTGCTGAGTAGGCGAAGTACTGCATGACCTGAGCCAAGTGACCACACCTCTCGGGGCTCACATTGGCCAGTGCCCCAACCACTGACCACTGGGAACATGAGGTCAAGCAAAGACAAGCCTTGCCAACGATAGCTCCCACACTGGGCTGTNCTGCCCTGTGCCACTGACTAGAGAAGCACTCAACCCCAGGGTTCTGTTCCACTTGTCCAGGACAGAAAGGGGGCAGGAAGAATGCTCCCATGCTACCATCCAGCTGAGTCCTTGATGGCTCTGGAGCCACACACATCTTGGAGATTTGGGACAGCTCTGTTCACTCCAAGTCACTCCCTGCTGGGTCCAGGAGCAAAGTTCCCTACAGTTGCCACCATGCTCTTATCTAGCCTCCCCCTCCCCCCTCCCCTCCTGCGTTCATGGACCACTCCCTGCAGCCCTCCCTCGGCCAGCCTACCCAGCTAGCAGGGCGGCTCTTGTTGGTTTTGAATGCACAAAGATGACCAGAAGCTTCCGACCCCAGGGCTTGCTCGGAAAGATTTTTCAGAATACACATACACACACAGAGCCAAAAATCTTCCCGGCTGAGCCAAATTAAATACAGAGTCCTCTAGTTATTTCCATACGCGCAAAATGGACTTAAATAAAGCAGCTCTCTGTGGCAGGCTCCAGCAGACAGGGCCAGGCTGGGCCCCAGGGACTCCCCGGGAGGGCTGGGGGAGGCACAGGCTTAGGGGCCAGCCCTGGAGAGTATGGGCTGTGCCAGGGAGAAAGAGGCCTGTGTAACAGGCAGCCTCTTGGCCCACCCTGCNACCAGGGGTGCAGCTCCCAGAGGCCCCAAGTACATGGCAGAAAGCACAGCAAACTGCTCCTGCCCTGCCTGACACATGGGCAGCCCACCATAGTTAACATTTCATATCCAAGGGATTGTGTATCACAACTGAAGACCCACACACTGACCACCCAGCACTTACAATGAGGAGCTCCTGGATATTGTAACTGACAAACTTCTGAAGATGTGCCAGATTGTCTTTCTTCCCATTGTGTGGAGGCAAAAACCAAGACACAGAGAGGTGAAACTTAACCAATGCCATAGGCCTCACAGAAGAAAGGGGGGCTGTGCCAACTGGGGTGTGGACCACCCTCCAAGACTGGGCTGCTCCCTGCTTCCTGCCTATGTCACCTGGGTCCCTCTAGGGCCAGCCCACTACTTCTAGTCACTCAGGGTACAGCAGCCAGCGGAATTTTTTACTGTGTTTTCAGTTTCTGAGACCCTCATCTGCCCCGTAAACCCAGCAAGGCAGACAGCACCACCCCTGACTCCCCACATCACTGGCACACAAGGCCCTCTCCCAGGGATTGCATACCCCTCAGGAAGGGACTGTGGCCACAGGCCAGGGACTGGGCCTCTTTGGGCCTGCACTTCTTAGCTATAAAGTAGGAATACCAGCTGCGAGTAGTGGTGCATGCCTTTTATCCCAGCACTTGGGAGGCAGNGGGGAGTGGATTTCTCTGAATTTGAGGCCAGCTTGGTCTACACAGTGAGTTCCAGGACAGCCAGAGCTATGTAGTAAGACCCTGTCTCAAAAACAAAACAAGAATACCACTGACCACACAGGGCCTCAAGGTGACACACCCACAATCCTCCACTGGGGCCTGCAGGCCAAGAGGTGCATCTGGGAGTCTTATCCCTGCATCACACCCTGGCAACAGGTGACAGATGATGAACCTGCACCAGGAGGAGGCTCAGGAAGGGGAGCAAGCACCCTGTGGAATCAGTAGCAACCATACCCAGGGTGGGGGTGGGAGTCTGACCTAAGTATGCTCCCTGCACTGAGACAGAGCCAGAGGAATTTGGGCCTTTTCTGACCAAACTTGGTAGTGTCCTGCCCATCCCCAACCCCCCATGTACCAAGAACTGTGGGAGGAGCCAGGGTTAGTTGTAAGCTATTCATAAAAATGACAGTAACTAATATCTAGAACAAGAACACCTACTGTGTGTCAGTCTCATCACTGGGGACCTACTATGNGCTAGGCTCCAAACCTAGCACTGAGGGCTGGCCAGCTCCCAAGAGTACAAGCCAAAGGTAGTGTTAAAGGAGCCTCAGTGGGCCAGACTGGGACGGGAGGAGTGGGACAGAACACTTCTCCAGGGCTTGGGCTGTAGGTGACACCAGAAACCCTGGATAAAGGAGAAAGGGGCTTTGCAAAGGCTAAGACCCTGACACTGAAAGGCAGCGTGTCAAAGGAAGCAGGCTAACCACGAGGAGGGAGGCAAGAGCCATTGCCTGACTCACAGAAAGGCTACACTACTCAGCTGAGAACCAAAGTGAACAGATCTCATGGGAGAAGCCAAGAGTCCATTTCCTGGGCCTCACTCTCAGGGAAACACGCTTACACATAACCGATGAGAGAGGAGCCACAGGCACAGCCTCTTCCACACACCAGGCCTCCCCAAAGGGTCAGACATCAGTACACCACTAACATCTTCCACACACCAGGCCTCCCCAAAGGGTCAGCCATCACTAACTTGAAGCTGGCCCAAGCCCAGGGTTCTTGGAATGGAGCCAGCATGGCCAGGGGCTGTGCAAGGCACCCACTCCAGGGAGAGCATACCTCCAAGGCCAGGACAAGGCAGACCATGAGACAAGTCCCAGATTGAAAATAAGAGGAATTTGCTTCAAAATAATAGATGGCAATAAGATGAACTGCCCATGGAAATCATTAATACTATTCTCTACTTCTGTAGACACTTGAAATTTTCTATAACAGGGGCTGGAGATATGGCTCATCAGTTTAGAACACTTGCTGCTCTTGCGGAGGAAATGGATTCGATTCCCAGCACCCACATGGAAGCTTACAAAACCAGTTCCAAGGAACCCAATGCCCTCTTCTGGCCTACTAGGGTACCACACATACACATGGCGCACATACATATATGCAGGCAAACACTCATACACATAAAAAATAATAAATTTTTTTAAAAAGAAAGAAATTTTCAATAGTAAAGGCTTACTAAGACTTGCTATTTACATCAAGGTCTCTTGCCCTCTGGGGTCATTTTGTCTCAAAATAGAACAAACTCAAAGTGCATACACTTAAGCCCTGACTGAGTGGTCAGGCCCAGAGGGGCCCTGAGCTAGCTGGTGCAGCTGCATAGCCTGCTTCCAGCAGCAAAGAGCCATTCCTCATTTCCAATCCCACCAGGACTCACAGCTTGGAGACCCACTGGGAAATCACACCATGACCAAGTGTGATGGCTGGGTTCAAGCATATTAGCAGGAAACACAGAATGGCTAGCAGGCACTGAACTCCCACTACCTGCCTAACTCCCCCGTCCCTCCTGTCATGGTGAGTAAAGAGTTGATCCTATACTGTCTTGAAACCCATTGGACAATTTTGAGAAAGAGCAGATAACTTCCTGTGGCTGGCAAAGGGGTTCAGAGAGGAAAGACCACTGGACACCCAAGGCTCCTCCATCCTCTCCAAAATGGCAGTGCACCCCAGCACTCATTCCATGGGGTTATTCAGGAGCCCCACACTGTCAATGGGGGACTGGGTGAGCNCAGAAGGNTCCTATAGGCTCTGGTCTCTCCATAGCTGCTATCTCCACTCTTCTGACCATCTTCACAGGGTTCTAAGCCTGTGTGTCAAATCCCCACAGTGCCAGGGTAGGGNCAGAGGTGCTCTCACCAACCAAAAATCCTTGCCTATACACAGCAAAGCTCAGTACTTCCATCCATTCTCAGTTTCCTTGCCTGTGAAATGGAATGATGGCAGCAATTCCACAGTGTTCANGGGCAGTTCCAATGAGTGTGTGTGAAACTCAAAGGCCCTAGAGTGCAGTTTCTGTTGTTCTTATTCTGTTGCCTGGCCACATCCCAGTCTCAAGCCTGAGCCAACATCAGACCCACTAAAA
>LZPO01017336.1:337447-349066 GCA_001675575.1 Neotoma lepida
TAGATATGTACACATGAATGTAGGCGTCCTTAGAGACCAGGAGAGGGCATTGTATCCCCTGGAGGTAGAATTACATGTAAGCTGTGAACCACCTGATGTGGGTGNTGGAAATGGAACTCTGGTCTTCTGCAAGAACAGTACAGCCTCTTAACGCTAAACCANCTCTCCAGCCCAATTTAAAATTTTTGAAAATTTAAACTATGCTTATTACCTTGTAAAATCCTTAGCACAATGAAGAAGTCAATAAAAGACATTGTACTGCAAAGGACTGGAGCAATGCTAGTTGATTTAGCAACCTCAAGAAAGCTCTTCAAGCCCACCAGAGCTGGTCTGCAGAGACCCCAATTCTAGCTGGCACTTGAGCAATCTCTAGGGCTGCAGTGAGGCTCTGACCTGGCTGTATCTTGCAGCTGGCCAGGACGATCACCTGGAGCTTCTTCACAGACTCAAACTGCTGCCCCCCTGCCTGTTAATCATTAACATGTGACTAACCACTCTGCTGGAAACTTCCTATCACAGTCAGGCTCTGAGGGGGAAGCTCAGCAGCCATTCATTCCCAGAGCCCCAAACCCTCATGTATGAACAGGGAATCTTAGGACAGTGTGGGTATGTACTAGACACATTGTTATTGACTCAGGCTTTTGGCCACACTGTCCATCAGTCTCACACTGCCTTGGTAGCACAGTCAGGGACCAGGACAGTAAGGCAGATGACCCAGAGTGGATGGTTTTAAAATCCTCCATTCTAACTCAGGCATGGAGTGCAACTTAGTCATGTGACTTGGCTGCAGTGAAAAAGGCATACAGAGCTAGGTTGAGTGGCTACAGCTATGGTCCCAGCTCCTCAGGGGGTTGAAGCAGGAAGATCTCTTGCATCTTTGAATCTGAGACCAGCCTGAGCCATGACATGAGACCTTGTTTCAAAACCAAACAAATACAAACCACCCAAACTAGGGAGAAACAGAACAGAGACAGACCCAGAGGTCTGGAGTGTGACCTCTCCTGGAGCCAGGCAATATGTCCCCTAGGACAGAAACACTCCTCTCAGGTTAAAAAATAAAAAAAAAGGTCTTTCTAACAGGGACCAACTTCCCATTTCAAAACTTGGATCAGTTTTCACAGAAGAAACCTACACATGGGGGCTTCCCCTTTCTCCCTAAGAAAGGTAAGCAGGATAAACTTGGGGATAAGGGGAACCTCAGAGGCTCTTGCTCTGCAGCCTTTAAAATTTAAATNAACATGAAGGATGGCCCTGCACTAGGAGCTATGGAAAACAATCCAGGCACCAGAAAGGCTTTCCTGCATGAACAAAGAGGCCAAGATGGCCCTTCTTCCAGGATGTCCTTAGAAGCCTGTGCTACCCAGTGCCCACTGCTACCCTGCCACACATCAGTGTAAGAAGGTGATGGTAGAGACCCTATGTGCCCCATATCCCTCAGGTAACTGTTAGCAGACCCCAGTTTCCTAGTCCCCTGCTGTCCTGGCCAGATGAACTGGGCTTGGTGTCCTGGAACCCAGGGGTTGGGCTTGTGACTTCAGAAGTACAGCCATATGAACTATAGTCTTTGTCCAAGGGCAAAGGAAATGGCTCAAGGCCAGTCTTCCTGCTGGATCAGGGGCCCAACATCCGCTACCTCTGTCAGCCACCAGCTGTCCTTTTTACACACACAGATACACACAGAGAGACATACACACACACACACACACACACATACACACGTGTGTGCGCGCATGTGTGCCACATTGCCTGGCACACTTCAGTTCTAGTGCCCACAACCTCAGCAAACAAGCAAAAGTACTCACTTTAGCTCCTTGTCCCTCNGGGGTGAGTGGTACAAGGGAGCTACCATAGGTATTCAGGGAAAGTATAGGATGACCACAACCACTCCAGCCTCACCATGTTCCTCAGGCCCATAGCATCTTCAGTCCAAAAGTACCTGTGAGGTGTAGTGGTGACCCTACTGCACATAGCCAGGGCCAGTACGAGGTTGCACCTGGGGGCTTGAAAGCNCCGCCCTTACCTCCCAGAGGGCAAGAACTCAAAAGCAGCCAGCATGCTAAGTGAATAAGCAGCCTTTCTAACCTGGCTGCTTCCCAGGGTGGTGATGCTCATAGCTTGGGGGCCCAGCAGCTTTGGTATGGTCCAAAGCACCATGGTCAAGTGTGTGATCTTGGATCTTGAACAGGTTCTCTGGTCTCTTTCCTCTCTCCCCCACCTCTCCTCTTCTTCAAGAACTGTTACACCTCTCCAGTCACACTTTACAAAAGCCATCAGACTGAATGAANCCTCAGCAAGCCTTCATTTCATAAATAAACCGAGACTNGAGAGCTTAAGAAAGTTACCTAAGGACAAACACAGCTAGTGCCTGGCTGATGAGCTAGGTACNTCTGGCTCCCAAGCATGAACTTAACCATGAAGCTGGTCTCTAGGTACTAATCAGATGCAGGCCCTGGACTAAGTGTACCATGACCCAGAGGAAAGAGATCTGGGCTTGTCAGAGTTAAAAGCAAAAGTGAGTAAAGATTTTGAACCCAGGGATGGTGTCCCAAGTCTATGCTTGCTAAATGTTCCATTGAGCTTCCANAGCTGGGCTCTGGAATGAAGAAATGAGTTCACCCTGGTCCATAATCACCTTGTTTAGCACTTGCCTNCTGGTGTAGGTCACCTCCAGAATGACGTTCTGAAACTGTTGGCTCACCTCTGTTCCCGGTCTGTAGTAGGTGATCAATAAATATTGTTGAGCGATTCTTTCACCCCTCTGGACTCCCCAGATTCTAGAAAAGCCAGGGGAAACCAAAAATGCTGGTCCCATGTGCAGTGTGCTAGGAGGGCCCAACATGAAAGTAAGCACTCTGGCTGAAGTTTATAAACAAGATAAAGACACCATGGCCACTGTTGGCATGGCTGCCTTTCCTTCCAGCTTTACCTAAACAAGGGCTCACCTGCCTATTAAAGCAGGCAGAGGAATGGAGGGAATCTAGAAAAAAAAAAAAAAAACCTATCTGAAAGCTGCAAGGGCTTGCCCTCCTGCAGACCATCTCACTTGATTTTCCCACTTCAGGGGCCATGGCAGAGCAGGCCCGTTTGTTCCTAAGCACTGAATTCACGGCCAAGAGCAGCTGGCTGGGTGGTGCCAGGCCTGGGCCTGGCGGCCTCAGCTTAATGAATAGATGTGTTCCTTTATAACAAGGGCTGGGGCGCCTGCCTGGCAAATGGATGCCATTAAGGGCTCCTGAGACACCAGGCACTCTTAAGTGGGTTAACACTCCCCCTGCAATCTTCTCTATGTAATTGATTTAAACAACACCTTCTTTTGTCCCAGTGGGGAGGAAGACGTCGACCACTGTGACCCTAGTACACTGGCTGGGAACGACTGAGGTGGGATCCTGGGCGGGCGTCGGCACATTCGGCATGAACCTCTAAAATGCAGCGTGCTCACTGACTGCCCCAGCATTATCTCCACCTGCTCCAAGGCATGCATGCCCTGCCTAGGCTTCTCAGGATGCAGATACAGGCCTGCCCTCAGGAGGCTTAGGCTTGCCTGGGTGACAGGGGTGGAGACAATGGTGTCATCCTGTTCTTTGAGTCGGCATGAACCTCTAAAATGCAGCGTGCTCACTGACTGCCCCAGCATTATCTCCACCTGCTCCAAGGCATGCATGCCCTGCCTAGGCTTCTCAGGATGCAGATACAGGCCTGCCCTCAGGNGGCTTAGGCTTGCCTGGGTGACAGGGGTGGAGACAATGGTGTCATCCTGTTCTTTGAGTTCACATAAGCCTGACAGCAATTCTACAACATGGGGTTTGTTTTCCAATTTGATCACAGAGGCCTTGGCACCCAGAAACACACTTTTAAGTGATGGAGCCACCTCAAGCTAGTCAGGTGAGTCACACAGGCATGCTGAGTAGCAGCCAGCAGCAGGGTGCACCTCATGCCCGGGTGAATGCTCCTGACAGTAATAGTGCAGCTGCCCAGCTACCATCAGCATATCATTTTTGTCGAAAGTCAGTTTAACAACTCTCCTCAAGCAATACGCGGCATGAAGTGCATGTTCATGTGTTAAGAAATCAACAAAACCAAACGTTGCTGCAGAAGCCTGCTCCNTCTTGTATAGCCNGGAGACAGGCAAGCAGGGGGAGAATCCAGCTGCTGGGAGGCTGGCTGCTCAACCAATCCAACAGAAGGATGCTTTCCACACCTGTTAGGGACTGACCTTCACGAAATCTTGCTAAAGGAAAAGGGAGCTGAGAGAGCTATGTTGAGATAGAAAAAAGGGAGCTGGGGGTGTGGCTCAGAGGTGGAGCATTTGCTCAGCAGGCACAGGGCTGGAGCTTCCATATGCAGCATGGCAGAAAGAAAACAGAAAGGGGTGTGTGGACACGCTCGNGTATGCACACTGGACAGTGGTCACCCCTGTTAAGGAGAATGTGACACGGGGGGCGGGGGGGCTATGCTCATGTGCATGTTCTGATAGCTTAGCTGCAGAACATATAAGAATGTTACTATGCATGTAATCAAGAAAGGTAACCAAGCCGTTTGGGTGACAGGAACTTGAAGACATGTCCTCTCTGATGGACACCTTGGGTCTCAAAGCAAACAGAAGGGTTGAGAGGGCAGTGGAAGGAGAATGACTCCTCCAGGGTGTCCTCTGGTATGCAGTCTGTAGCCCACCAGGAAGCTCACCTGTGGCCTGAATCTCACACTGTCAGCACTCTGCACTGTAAACAGTGGAAATCTGAGCACACACCACNCACTATAAGGAATGGCACAGTCAAATCCAGTCAAAGACTCAAGTCAGGTCTGCCCAAGGCCACCTCCCATACCTACTGCAGGGAAGAACTAGGCTCTGCCCCAGCCCCCTGCTGCCCCCTGCAGGCTAAGTGGAGGAGCAGCACTCAGGGCCCCAGACAGCTGTCTGGACTGGTTTGACCTGTGCTGTCCCTGAAACACTCCCAGCACCACTCTTCAGTTTATGGAGAAACGGAGACCCTAGGAAGCCAAATTAATTGCCTCAAGGCTGTTCAGCCAGTGTGGTAGAGCTAGAATTTAACCACAGGCCTGCTGCTGTCTAGGGAGAAATTTCTATCNGCCTTGGGCTAGTGAGAGAGCCCCTCCCCACCCCCCAATCCACTAAGGAGCCCCTCAACTCCTGCAGCCAGCATCTTTCAAGTGACACAAACCACAGCCCCTTCTGGTCTCGAGCAATTTTCATAATCAACTGTAATTTATGTTCAATGGCAAAGATTTCCAGGGCTGGACCCCCTGGAGTGCTGGGAAGGCAATTTATGCTCTCTAGCAGTGTTTGCTCAGCGTGCCAGCCACCAGCTGCCTCAGCTCAGAGACTATTACCCTGGTTACTGGTAATTCACACTGAGTACACCATACAGTCAGGAGAGAGGCTGGGCTGGCTGCCTTGTCTTCCTGGATCCCACACCGTTCCATCCGTTGAAGACACTGAGAGGAGCCAGACAACAGAGCCATCCTGGCTAACTGGCCTGCCACCCACTGTCCCACAGGTTCNGGACAATGGCTACTTTCTAGTACATTTTCTCTTTAGTGGCCAGTCAGCTATACACTGTTGCTCCCAGGGTGCCCTGGTGTGTGGCTGGGCTTACACGGGTGACCACCTGCCTTCCACACACAGGATGAAAATTGAACCAACAGAGCCAGCACTGCCATTAGAAAAACACGGCATGTGTTCTAAGGCGAAGTGCTCCCTCAGTAGACTCAGGGTAACTATGACTCTCCTAATACCGAACGAATGGAGATTCAGACAGGCCAGAACACCTGCAGAAGACCCCAGGTCACACAGTAGTACTCAGCCACCTAAGAGCTATAAGTACCTCCATGGCAGGGATGGGGTGCCTGTGTCTTCTGGCCACAGGCTCTCACCTCTTAATGTGGGAGCAAGCAAGAGTGGCCATAGAGGAGGCATGAGGAATGGGATAGGCTTGATGGCAGTGGTAACAGCTTGAGGTCTCTTTGAAGGAGTTGCTTTCTTCCTGAAGGGCATATGGTACCTTCTGAACCATGGGCCAAGGATATCTCTGCAGCATCTCAAATCATGACTAAAGGAATAATAGACAAGAGGAAAAAGAAAAAAAAAAAAGCCAAAAGAAAACCAAGGCTGTGGCTCCAGAGCAAAACTTATCATGGGTGGGCAGGCTGAGGGGGTGGTGTTCTGCAAAAGCAATAACCAACAAAACCAAAGCTAAGGTATCGAAATGCTTATGACATGTGACCTCAGCTAATCTCGACCATGGCCCCATTTAACCTGGCAACGGAGGTGGCAAGGTTAAGTCCCTTGCCCAGGGTTGTACAGCTGGTCCAGGCAAAGCTGGACAGGGCACCCAGGCTCTAGAGGAGCAAGCAGAGCTTGTGTCCCTGGGAAGCTGGGGCCAAGGCTCTGCTGCATGACAAAACTCTTTGGAAAATGATGGGAAGACAGAGACATGAGATGAGAGAAAACAAGCATTGTCCCTCAGCCCCACCCCCTGCACCTGCCTTTTATGTGTGGTGGAACTCAGACCCATTGTACCCCCTTTTTTGTCCCAACAGATCTATTTCAGGTTAAGTTTCAACCACAGAGAAGCAGGGTGGGAGTCAACATAGTTGGGACGTAAACAGGGCCACACAGCCTCTCCAAGGGCTGCTCTGGGATGAAGCTGTGTGAGATACAACCAGCAAGAGGGGCATCTGGCATCTGCCAGCCCTGCTTTTGATTCCTGGCTCTGCTATCCTCTAGCTGTACAACTTGGGCAAATTAAGGACCTCTCTGAACTTCAAACCCTTTCCACATAAAACATAATAATGCCTACCTCTTAGGGCTGAGGGAGAATAGCGGGCTGCACAAGGTGTCAGACAGTGTCTGTTCTCATCGCTAGTCTATGTTGGGTGCGGCTGAGGGACTGGGCTATAGCTCAGCTACAGAGTAAGTCCTTGCTTAGCACGGGTGAGGCAGGGGCCCAGCTCCAGCAAGGCAAAAGAAAGATGAGGGGAATAATGCATATATATACATGCTTATATAAACATGGAAGTTGACTAAGACATGAGAAGCCANGCTGCTGGAAATGACAAGCTTTGCTGCAGTCCCCAACGTGGAGGAACAAGGGGGAGGGGACATTCCCCAGTGTCCCCTGGTATATTTTGAATACTTAATCATGTAAGTCAACATTATATAAGTGAGAAACACAAGGCTTGAATAAAAGGTTCTCATACGGAGCTGTTCTTTATNTTTGTGGGGAACTTCTGAGGTGCTGTCTGGAATCCTTCAAGTTCTCTTCTTGCACATGCTGGGAAGCCACGCACAGAAGAACCAGGAACCAGCTCTGGACAGTAACCTCCAATCACTGACCACCAGGTGGCAGCCTCATCAGCACCTAGAGCTCACTCCAGGGGTAGAGGCCTGGGAGGTCATACTTTAGACCTTCTCTTATCCTTCCCATGGGGACATCCAGGTCTCTGACTTCTGATATTGCCCGCAGAGTCTCCTACATAAAAGGAGATCCTGAGATTCCAGGCCAGCAGCTGGCACTGGCTCAGCTCAANTGGACTGAGGGCTTCATCACAGATCCTGGACTACCCTGGGTGCCTAGCCACCAGCCTAGTCACTGGAACCTGGTACCGAATCAAGGCTGGGACCTGTGAGTGGCTGAGCACTGTAATCCCCACCATTCCTGTTTGTCCCATGTTGAAACACTACCATCTGTCATTTTCCTATCAAGTATTCATAAATTTTTACTTTTTTCAATATAGGCAAGTGATGCTCAAACTTTTCAGTCTTAAGCTCCGTTTTTTTTTTTGTTTGTTTGTTTTGTTTTGTTTTGTTTTTTGCTTTTACATTGATTTTGTCCAGGCTAGCCTTGAACACACAGCAATCCTATTGCCTCAGTCTCCCAGGTGTTGAGGTTATAGGTTTGTACCACCATGACTATCTTTCTTTTCACTCTTTATTGAGGATCTGCAAATTGTTCATGAGAGCTATAGCTATCAATATTTACCACATCAAAAATNAAGAGCCATCCTTTTATCACACAAAGACAACAGTGACATTCCATTAGCCAACATGGCATTTAGCCTCCAGAAAATTCCACTGAGAGAAAATGAGGTGAAACAGACAGACAGCAGCTATTTCTAAAATGATCTGAACTCATAACTCTTGGGATCACTCTTGAGAAACATGGCTGGCAAAGAATCTTCTTAGCTTTAACCAAGCCCATGTGGCCTCACTTATGCCTGGCCCCCACTGACACTTAGGTCTGACCCTGTCTAGAAAGGGGTGAGGCAGAAACAGTGGAGCATCCCCCACTCATCTCATCCACCCCAACCACACACATCCTGAGCCTCTGGCATACACAGTATGTGCTCCTGCTGGGTGCCTTAGGAACCTAAGATTCAACCCAAATGTGCTCAGCTTGCATGCTGGGGTGCTGGACCAGGTACCCTAATGCTACAACTGAGGGAGGCCCTGACCATGGTCCCCAAGTTCCAGAAGGGGTGGCCACCTGTCCTTTCTGTGAACAGAGAATGACATGGCTATATCTAGCACTCCCTGGCTGACACCTGCTCACTCANTGGGGCCCCCATGCTTTCTCTTGTAACCAGCATTTCATCTCGAAGTCTGCAAAACTGGGATCTGAACCAAGGCACTCTGACTCTAGCTCCTGAGCTTTGCTGCCTGCAAAAGAGGGATTCTACCAGCTGTCTCCTGGTCAGGTCTGGCAGCAAATTTATATTGGCTTAAGAAGACAGCACAGCTGGTGGAACAATCCTCCAAGGGGATGAAAGATGGGGTGCTGATAACTGCATCTGGGGCTCAGGGATGGTTTGTGGGTGAGGGGCAGAGAAGCCTAGCCAGTCAGGAGAGAGCAGTCTCCAAACCCAACTGTCCTAGGACTGATAGGCCGTATCACTCACCACTGCTGGAGGCTGGTGCCACCTGCTGCCCTGCTGGGGAANTGCAGCCTGGCTGGACAAGCCTAGAGATGGTGATTCAGCCCAGAGTTAGCCATCTNCTCATGGNTCCCTTGTCATTCACCTCAGCTCCTGGGTGACCTTTGGGGGNACCATGGCCCTTTCTCTGAATAAGGGTAGGCTGTCTGTGTACTTGTCCCTAGGCTCAGCACAGGTTTAGTGCTACTGGTTGTTAACAAGTTTTTGTGTCCCTGTCCACATTGTCACACCCAAGTCTCACCCTTGGGACAGGCACAGAAGCAAGAGGGCTTTTGCATGCGCTGGCTGGACAAACAGGGGGCTGGAATCTCCACAGAGGTGTCCTGACCAGATGCACAGCCAGGAAGTGCAAAAGTGAGATGCTGCTGGGATCTGTACATCTTTTTGACCAGAGTTCACAAGGAACTTTCCCAGGGTTCTTTTGTGAAGACTCAAAGGCCCTCTTCCGGTGGATGCAGACCTCAGGCCCAGGGTGGGGCCGGAGTGCAGGCCTCCACAGCCAAATGCCCTTGTGTGGGTGCACAAACTCAGCCTCTGAACAGTGAAAGAGTTTGAAGTTCTGGCTCACTGAATGGCTGTGAGTTCTGGCCCCTGCCCCCTCTCCAGGCCAACAATGGCTATTGCTTTTCTTAGAGGAAGCAGGGAATCCAGGTGAGGACTAACAAATAGATATGACCTGTGGCCCTGTGCAGCCACCTGCTACCTTCCCTTCTTAGACTTGAGGTGAGATAAAACCCTGCCTCAGCCCTCTGGGAGATGTGGAAATGGACAGAGATAGGAAGCTTGCAGGCCCAGATGTCACTAAGGCCAGGCTTAGCTTTGCTTTCAGTCTCCTCTTGGTGTGCCACAAAAACCTATANGGTATTTGTAAGCAATTAGCTGCTGAATAACCCCCACTCCCACATCACAGATCTCAGTCCTGGTGGCTCAGGTGACATGCGGCTTGCTCGGTTCCTCAAGAGGACACAGCCACCAGATTCCTGCAGCTGCCACACTGCCTAGGCTCCTCACTGAGTCAGGAGCCTGGAGGACAGTTGCTGGAGCTGGCTCAAGGTCACACAGTGGCCAGTTGGCAGCCAGGCTGGGCCTGAGCCAGGTCCCTAGGCCTCACCCCACCCCCATTCTAAACCCAGAATCAGCTGGTGGTGGGGTAGGGGGCTAGTCTCTGCCTGGGGCCTTACTGGGCACAGAGGAGCCGTTCTTCCTGCTCACAATTCCTGCTGTTTGCCCCGTGCCAGGCTGCAGCCTCCCTCCAGCCCTGCTGACGAGGACAATCTGGTGCCAGAGTTGACAATCTGTGTGCCTTCTGGAGGGAGGTGGCCGCCAGGGGCCCAGTTCAGAGCGGGCGGACATGGAGTCACAACAAGCTGACAGAGGTCCTTTAAAANAATACACCNACGGTGACTGATCAATATATACCTGACAGGCACCCCAAAATGCTTTTCATACTTGCTCTGGGAAGGGGCACACACACTCTCCTCTGTACACTGTTCCAAGATGGAGTTCTTGACCATGATCTGTACTTTCTAGCAAGCACTGGGTCACTAGGCATACACACAACACAGAAAGCTCCAGAAGGAAAGGGGCAGGCACTAAGAACCACAGAAGATTAAGGGACCTCAGAGCCTAGANTGACTAAATGCCTGAGGGGTGTAGANTCTCAGNGCATTCTTCATCATATCATTTCAGAGTCCCTGAGTATCAAACACTAAGGTAGGCGCCACTGTGACCCCTACAGTACAATGCCAAGTCAATCCCAGCAGCCGCAGCTAACTGCACATTGTGGGGAGGGCTGTGCATATGGCTGAATGTGATCCAAAGTGCTGGCTTTTCTCTTTCTTCCCAAGACCTTGGGTTCTCTCCACTAAAGGAACTGCCCCCCTTGTCATACAACCCAGGAATTCCACTGAGGACAAGTAGTAGAGCCTATAACATCCAGGGCCCTGTGGGTNGGGCACTGAAATGCTGGGAGGGGCTGGGTGCAGAGGAGTATCTTGGAGACTCAGTTTTTGTATCTGTGAAATGGGTGGGTCTTCCCCAATTTGTAAGGCAAGAGAAGAGGTGGTAGTGGTATGCCTGGTCCTCAGCCCTTCCTCCCCTCTTGTGGAGGTGAAATGAAGGCTGTTTTGTTTCTTTTGTTTGTTTGTTTGTTTGTTTCCCATCGGGTCAGGAACTGACCACCGACCCAGCAGGGACTCCAGGGCCAGACTCTCTCCCACTGAAGAGGACACATTTGAAAAGAGGGGTTGATAGGTAGAAATCCCATGCATGTGCAAGCTCTGGCAGGCACTAAGACCAGGCAAGTAAGTGCTGAAGGCCGGAGTCTCTGAGTCACCTCCCAGCTCCCCAAACACTTACATAAAAAGAGCCTGGGATGGGATATTTCAGTTTCTAGATAGCACCCAGAGCTGGGCGGGGCATCAGTTTTCCTTACCTGGGTCCAGTGCTGGGTGGGGCCTCTTGCTGAAAGGTGGCCACAGTAGCCTCTGAGGAGCCTCTGAGCCCCCGCAGCTGAGCGTTCCCAGCCCTCTGCCCAGTCAGAGGCCAGCACGGGTCAAACCCTGAGCCCCTTGCTTAATCCACCAGTGCCAGAGTCAGCGCTGGCTGGACACGTGACCTGAGGCCCCAGGACCTGTTTGGCAGGAGCAGCAGCTGGTGGGGTGGGGC
>LZPO01017336.1:363025-392789 GCA_001675575.1 Neotoma lepida
GAGGGAGGGAGGGAGGGAGGAAGGAAGGGAAGGAAATATTTGATGTTAAGAACCTGATTGGGGCAACTGTCAAAATAAAGACATGGCTTGTATGAACTTCATTTGGACCATTGAATGTGTTGTTCTTAGGAAAGAGACTGACTAGAGTATTAGGGGTAAATGTCTCGCTGCACATTTGCTGTGACCTCACAAACAAAGCCAAGAGGGNAAAAAAAATCTAAATGTACCAGAACAAAATTTGGTGACATTTTACTAATGGTGACTGGGGGAAAGGGACATGGGAGAAGCCTGCCTTTGTCAAATTATTCTCAAAACTCTGCCTTAAGAGTTTAGGGGATTTAGCTCAGTGGTACACAGAATTGNAATAGCATACTTGAGGCTGTAGGTTCTGTCCCCAGTGCTGGAAAACTAAAACTAAAAATAACAGGATAAGAACTGATAAGATGGTTTATTGAGTAAAAAAGTGCTTGCCACCAAGCCTGACAACCTGAGTTCAATCGCTCAATCCCTGGAACCCACATGGTGGAAGGAGAGAACTGACTCCCGAAAGTTGTCCTTTAACCTCTACATGTGCACCACGGCATGCATAAGCGCTGTGCTAGCACGGCATGCATAAGCGCTGTGCTAGCACGTACACACACACACACACACACACACACACACACACACACACACACACAATAAAAATAAATGAAATGAAAAAGCTTTCAAATTAATTAGTTCAAAATAATATAATTCAAAAAATTAAGTATAATATAGTTCAAAATAATTAGTTCATATTTCTTACAATTCAAAGAATTCAAGAGTGAAAAATACTGCACAGAGCTTGGCTAAATCTATACATTGCTGCACGGAGCAGCACTGACCTGGTGGTGAACAAAGGTCCTGGGGGATGGGGGTGGGAGTTTCAGCTTATCACTCTGCTTGTCTGATAGATCCCAGAGAAGACATAGNCAGAGGTCANCGTGGTGATACATTTTCTGGGTGCCCACAGCTTGTATTCATCCTTCCACTCAGAATATTTATTGAGTGCCTTCTGTGCGCAGGGAAACTCAGCCATAAACCACACACACACATGAACGTACACACATCCTGCCTTTTAGTCAGGGAAGGCTGTGTAGCAAGAAGAGAATGTGAGCACCCCACAACTGTACCCTGCCCCAAACCCATACCAGCCTAGTGTCCTGGGTATAGTGACTTGTGTCTTGACTCATCTCTGCCCCTTGGCCCAAGATTATGAGGAAGTCAAATTCTGTAAAATTCTCCCAGTTCCAGAGCCCTGGGGCCACAGGCTTAGTGAGGATCTTTGGTGGTTTGGTTGTGGCTTTGTTTTCCAAAGCAGCACAAGGTAGACACTTGGTTCCCTTTGTAGGCGGTAGGGACCTCTGAGATTTGATAGTGGGGGCATAGCTCTAGGAAGAGGTTAATGTTCCAATGGGACTGTGGTTATTGGAAATCAGGTTGTGCTTTGTTTGTAAAGTGAGGTCCTTGACCTTTCTGCACGCTAGCCAATTCCCTAGCTACTTGTCCATCACATTGTGACCAAACTGCGGTCCTTACCAGACACCGGTCCCATGATGCTTAGATCTTCTACCACTAGAATTCTGAGCTAAATAAACCTCTTTTCTCAAACAAACACCCTTCTTTTCTTTATAAAGTATCTCATTTCAGCTATTCTGTTATATCCATCAAAAACAAAGGCCCTGCACAGAGAGAGTACATGCACAGGGCAGCCTTCTGGCCAACAAAGCTGAAAAACTGCATCTGTGAGGGCAAATACAGAGATAGCTAGGCCACCAGTTAAGGGCTGAAGTGTGACACCATGTGGCAGGACAGGGTGGGAGGTGGTAGTGGAGGGAGATGACACCTCACTTCCCTCCCTGCACAAAGCACAGTGCCCAACCAGACCCAGTTCCGGCCTCCATCCTATCACAGAGCTGATACTTCTCAGAGACTCCAACTCCTGGAGGGTTGGGGGATTCCCAAGCTGGGAGCCTTGACTTATTTTAAGGGATCTTGCATCCCATATGTACAGCCAACACTGTGGCAGACCAAACAAACACTGCCTTTCACATGCTGACATTCTTCAAACCCAAACACACCCGATGCAATGCTGCAGTCTCCCTAAACCGGGTCCTCAGCTAAGCTCTCAGGGGTGGGGGGTGGGAGGGGTGTCTCACAGTTTCTTATGAAAAGCAGCCAAATTCCTTTCCTGGAAAAAGCCTGGCAGGCAGATGGAGGCCCACTTGCTCTACTGCAGGGCAGGAAAGGATCAAAGGGAGGTTTTGCTGCAGTGAGTGAGGCCAGCCATCCAGGATGGATGGGAGGCTGCAGCTGAGGCTCTGGAACCCTGAGGAGTCTGGGGATCTGGTACCCAACTTACTCCCAGCAGACCTAGAGCCCCTTCAGTCAGTGCTGAGCCCAGGTGGTCACTTTGGAAGCTAAGTGGCCAGCACAGGGCCTGGGTGGTGATGACGGAATGCAGAACAGGGACTAGGGCTGACACACTCAGTGCCAAGCCTTCCTTGTCTCTCTACTTCTTAGCATGTGGCCACCAAGCTCTCAGCATGTGACCTNGAAACTGAGGTTTTAATTGTATCTCATTCAAAGATGTCTAATGGCTTGAGTAGTTGAGCTGAAGAAGTCTGAAGAGTGAAGAGACTCTGGAGGTGAGTGGCTGTTAGGTGCTGTGCAATCCCAGTGGGGGGTCTGAGGGGCCCCTCCTCCCAGCAGGAGCTGCAGTACTTGGTA
This sequence comes from Neotoma lepida, assembly GCA_001675575.1. Taxonomy (NCBI): domain Eukaryota; kingdom Metazoa; phylum Chordata; class Mammalia; order Rodentia; family Cricetidae; genus Neotoma; species Neotoma lepida. Next base: position 365,777 of record LZPO01017336.1, read on the forward strand.
CTGACATACCTCACTAGGTGCACCACCATGCTGTGTGGAGCAGCACACAGGATGGATGTGCTAAGACGTGGGTGACTGAAGTGTAATGTCACCAGAATAACATCTAGTTTTTGTGAACTTTGCCTAACCCATGTGATACAAGGGTCCAGCAACATCCTACTGAAAGGCATTCCGTGACTGCAAACTATGGCTACAGTCTCCCTCCTGGCACGCATAGTAGGTCTTTCCATGATGAGAGCTGGCCTCTCCTGCAATCCACAGGTGGGGCCAAGTGCTAGAATGTGGTAGAAGTCCTAGCTATGACATATCCGTGGGTTGGGCCTGGGTGCTTGCAGCACATACCTCTCTGCATGGTGCCCTATGGCTGTAGAACAGAAGGCAGGGGTTGGCATGCCTTTAGGAGACCACATGGAGGGGAAGAGGGGAGCTTCTACGTGAAGAGATTTGCCACAGAGAGGCCGTATGGAAGNTGACGAGGGAAAAAGTCTGAGATGTCTTAGACTTCGTTGCCGGAGGATAAGAGAACAGTTTTGAGTAAAACAAAACTACTACCACCCCTCAAAACTACAAACTGCTCCATGCTCGTACGCCTGTGTTGAAACACTGGGCACAAAGCCCAGGTTGGAGGCCAGGTACATCTTAGTAAGTAGTAGAGCATTTATTAAGCAGGCACATATCTCCAGTACCACAAAAAAGTACCCCCCNAAAACCATGGGGGTAGAGGAGAAGGATCATCAGAGTGACACCCCACTATACCCACCCTCACTCAGAAGCAAAGGATCCCTTTAGGGACTGTTTTCCAGCCCCAGGGAGTCCTGTTCTCTGCCTGTTGTCTCTCCTCTCCCCATCCTATCCTAGGCACTATGGGTTCTAGTGCCTTCCACCCCACATTCCTAAGCAAGACTCAGCTTTGATCTGGTGCTGATGTTCTAGGAACTCACCCCAGNACCTGGCCCTTTCATTTTCTGGTGAATATCAGTGATGGCTCCGTAAGCCTTTATATGGCAGAGATCCTTCCTTCATCTCAAGAGTTGTGGTGCAATGAAAGGACTCAAGGGGCTGGGCTGGAAGACACTATTCACTGACAGACATGAGAGTAGGGCTGCCTCCTGCCTTCTAACNAATCTATCTGGTCTTCCTGGGACACCAGCAGAAACTGGCAGATCCCCTAACCCACAGATCTCACATCACAGACCACTGCTTTTTCAAGCCATAGCACCACAGAGCTTGTTTACACAGCAACAGCTAGCACTTGAGAATCCACCACTGACTTCCTGTGGCACCCAGGCCAGGGCACCTATTTGTAGATCTGAGACCCTGAAGCATTTCCTATGCTTAGGGAGAAGGGCCAAGAGCAGTTTCCATAACCCCCAAGGAACTCACAGCTTTTCAAATAGACCATAGACCCACACAGTCAGAGGNAACTGGGGAAGATGCTGAGGTTGTGCTCTGAGCTCATCTCCAGCTGANCCGCAGGTGAGTTTCTGGTGGGCAGCAGCCTCATGGGCCAGCTTCTCCTGGAGTCTCCCAAGTAAATGACACAGCTGTCCCTGTCCTAATGGGAATGTTTGTCCCCCTCATAGATAAAGAAACAACCCAAGAGATCCTGTCCATAGTCATCCTTGCAAGGATTTGTCCTCCTCTGGATCTGGCCTTTTGTCTCCCCTGAAAGGGTAGACACTACTCCAGTTCACAGATATGCACACAAGAAGAGGCCAGAAGAGGTGAGGGATAGTGTATCATCATAACCTGGTTCCTGACACACTGAGCTTGTAGGGGACCCTAGGCACTGGAAAGAAGGCTGGGAAGCTGTTAGCAAAGGGGCATCATCCAGGCAGACCAGATAGGAACTAGCCTGGACCAGGTAGGGACCAACTCTCAGAAGCTGCCCNAGGCCATTGTGATCTTGCAGATGAGGGAGGGTTGAAGCCACCAACTGCTGCCTGAGGGAAGAGGGTGAAACAGTGGGCATGGCTTCCAAGAGGATAGAACATACTAGAGTCTCTTTCTAAATCAGTGAGTGTTTGGCAACACAAGTGGCTGCCTCAGTTTCCCCAGCTGCAAGATAAAAGTACAGTCAAAGCCAGTACTGGTATTGTGGGCCTGTAGTGCAGCTACTCGAGACATTGAAGAATTACAAGTTCAACACCAGNCTGGGCTAACAGAAAGAGTTCAAGGTCAGTCTGAATAAGTGAGACTCTCTCAAAAAGTAAAAAGATAGCTGAGGGTGGCACTCAGTGGTGGAACACTTGCCTACTACAATACATTAGGCCCTAATCTAATTCCAGTCCCTACTCCTGAAAAGAACAAACAGCAATAAAAATATGAGACCCTGCTTGCAGGATTTGCTGTGAGAAATCAATGAGGCAATTTTTTTTTTGTTTTGGCCTCAAACCCAAAGCAGTTCTCCTGCCTCAACTTCCAAAGTGCTTGGTGAGCCATCAACGTCCAGAACTCCAGTGAAGTTGTAGCTGGACTAGTCCCTATACAGATGAGAGCTTGATGCATGATCAACAATTCCACAATACAGGCAGGGTGTAGGGTGTGGTGGTGCTTGCTAGCTCTAGCCCTTCTAGCTATGGACAAGGCTGAGGGAGGAGGATGGCTTGAGCCCAGAAAAAAAAGGGGGGAGGAAAAGGGAAAAGACAGGAAAAGAAAAGAAAACAGGCAGGCCTGGTTGTGCACGGAGGCAAAAGGACTGCCATGAATTTGAGGTCATGTGGCTCCTAGCACCTAAAGCCCTAGATTCTACTTTCAGTACTGTAAACAAACAAACAAACAAACAAACTGGACACAAATCCCAGATTCTCCACGTCCAGCCTGTAGGCCCCTGCCCTGCCCTTTCCTTCTCCCTAGTGGCCCAGCGGGTGGGGCTCACACCCTTATCTCTGCTATGTCTCTGCTGGCAGATGAAGCAACAGGATGGAAGCTTAGCTGAACGCCTCTCCCTGTTCTAGGTCCCATGCCTTACCTCATCCCTTTGGCTTGGGGCTCATCACACTCTGCTTGTTTTAAGTACCCAGCTTGCCCTGCCTCCCCCTCTCCCTCCCCCCCCAAAAAAACCCTCACAGGACCCTCTAACAAAGTGGTTCTTAACCTTCCTAATGCTGCAACCCTTTAATACAATTCCTCATGTTGTGGTGACCCCCAACCATCAAACTATTTTCGTTGTCACTTCATAACTAATTTTGCTACTGTTATGAATCATAATGTAAATGTCTGTGTTTTCTAATGGTCTTAGATGACCCCTGTGAAAGGGTCATTTGACCCCCAAACATTAGAAATACTGTTCTAACTGACAGGAGAATGGCTGGGTGGCTTCTCAAAGTCCTTCTAGCCCTGGCTTCTCTTGATGTACTCTAGGGGGGCAGCTGACAACAGGTTCTGTAGTCTGTGAACCCTGCCGATCCTGTCCAGCCAACCCTTTCTGGAATACCACATTTTACCANGTGGGGAGATAGCATGGGGCTACACCCTTAGGTGTTTGTATGGATGTTCCTATCTCTAACTACTGGGGTAACTATGGCCAAGAGACTTCCCCTTGTCCTCAACATAAAGATATCCCTGGTAGACAAACAGGCTCCCTTAGCACGTACAGGTGTGTGACACGCCTTGGAAAGGGCATTTCAAAGTGCCACAGTTGGACTCCTCTTTTACAGTCTTGAGCCAGCTGCTTCATGGCATCCAAGAACAACCTGGACTCATCTAGAGACAAACCACTCTAGTACTTTAACTCTAGGNTTTCTTGTTGGACACAAATGCCTAGCATTTCTGACACAAACTCCCTTCTAAATCTAATCAGTCTTTTCAACCAGTTCTCAACATGTCCAGCAGACCCCACATGCCAAAAAAGTCCCACATGATNTCACCAGTACCACAGTGAGGCAAGGATTGGGTACAAAGAGCCCACAGCACCTGGCACCTACAGGCTGCCCAGTCACAGCCATTATTGTTACTGTGCTACAGCAGGCCAGCACCAGGGAGAACCAGTGGCCTGTCCTGGGCACATGACCCGAAAGACAGAGCTGGGTCAGGTGACATCTGGCGTCTCGGTGCTTATGTGTTCTCAGGGATTCTGTTCTGACACTGGGACTGATCTCCACTGCCTCTTTGAAGTTTGGCCCTCCACTCCCCTCACCACCTTCACCTGGGGCTCCAGGGCCAGCCAGGCTACCTCCCTATCACAGCAACTAGAGTCCAGTCCTCTTCCAACCTGTGCTGAGGCAACAAGGTGAGCACTATCCAACAGCTGAGTGGCTCCAGATTCTATGCCCAGCCAGGCATCCCNCAAAAGGAAACTGCTGGAAGCCCCCAGTCCCTCTGTCCTTGGAGCCTGAATCCTCAGCTGGTCCTTCATCCAGCGGTCTCTATTTTCCTGGCCTCAGGTCCCCTGTGACCACCCAGGAAGCCATGCAAAACCACGCTGTGCCATTTTGCTCTGTGGTCTGAGTCCCAGGCATTCCAGGAGGAAAGAGTTTCAATGTCCCTCCCTCACCACTCTGGGCAATGCCCAACACACAGAGGGTACTTAGGAGATATTAGCTGGTAAACTGTAAGCCAGGTAACTCACTCAGCCCAGCTTCTGGGGCAGGAAGGGTGGTGGTGGGGAAAGATGTTCAGGTGCCCANCCCAACAGGTGGGCAAATCCATCTGGGCCAGGCATTGGTTAATCTTTCTTATCTATGCCAGGATGGTTATTAAGCCATTTTCCCTATGAGTTAACTAAGGCTCAGAGATGCAGAATGACTGGCCCAAGGCCACCCAGCTTGCTCAGGACAGAATGGAGTCTGGGGCCAGCTTTCTAGGACCTACAGCTGTCTCCCACTCTGAGGCATTGAGGATGACCCTGGGAGTCCACCACTCAAAGAGAGGAATCCTAAGTGCTTGAAGGACCAGGCACTGGGCTGGAATCTTTCCATGAGCTTTCTTTTCTGCTCTGGGAAGAACTACAGTTCAGTTTTGCAAATGCTAAACTAAGGCCCAGAGTGACTCAGTGATTTTTCCCAGATCACACAGCAGGGCAGTAGCCCACAGAGCAGTGGAACCCCTACCACCANACTTCTCTGTGTGGTGACAGCAGAATAAAGCACACTGAAGTTACTGCCTCAGTTTCCCCTTGTGCACTGGGGCTGCGGGCAGGGTGACCACTGACAGGATATGAGGTGGTTAGGCAGGCCTCTCACCTTCCACACAGGACTGAAAGGGGAAGTGAGGGAATAGCTGTTTCCCCATCTCACCAGCCCCACCCTGCCCTAGCACCTGGTGGGCAGCACCTCTCTGGAACCAGTTCCCCCTGGGGAAACTCCCCCTGAAATGCCCTCAGTGTCATAACCCAGTGTTGCTGCAGCTTCTAAGCGGGGATCCTTGACCAGGCATCCTCCTCCAAGATTGCCACAAGGTGTAACAATTCAAATGTCTACACAGCCTGCATCTACAGACACTGCTGATTGGATACAAAATATTTTATGCCCTGGAGGAAGACAGTGGGTGAAGCCGAAAAGCTTGAAAACACTACTGTGCAGAATAGGGACCCTGAAATGAAACGTCAACATTAACCTAGGAAAAATGTCAGCTTGCAAGGAAAGACTGGGAGTCTTTACCTGGGCTTCATCTAACCACAGCACACAAAGGAGAAAAGCCCAGAAAGTACAAACAGGCGAGGCAGATACTACAAAGGACCTAATCAGGGCTCCGAAGCCCACCTCTGTCCTTGGAATACTTTTCCTTTCTTAACCAGCTATCTCTACGCCTACGTCTAACTACCTGCCCCTTGTGCAAATATTCCTCTGCCCTGGGACGTAAGAGTCTGGGATCTGATGGCATCTAAACTCAGATTCACAGCTCTGTACTCCTAAACATCTTTTCCCAGCCATCCTGAACTTTCTGTTTCTCTGACCTCCATGTCTAACTCAAAAGGCATGACTCTCTCTCCAGCACGCCTTCTCCTGGAGACCAGTGAGATTTCCAGCTTGCCTATACAGTTTTCCCCCTTAAACTCTGATAAAATTGTCCTGAGCTTCCCTTTGAGTCTTAATTTTAAATTCATTGGTAAGACTAAGAGCCCCCAAAGGAGACCCCAGTTCTTCCAAGTAACACTAGGACCCATCCTCTCTGCCACAGGGCCCTGCCTCTCCCCAGCTCAGGGTTTATCCAGCTAATCTATCCTCCAGCAAGTACCCCAGACATCCTGGGACACACTAGGAGCTTGAGTGAGTTCAAATAACTCATAGGATCAGGCTGAATCCAGATAAGGTCTCAAGGCAGGAAGTGGAGGTGGTTTTAGGATCAAGTCACCTGGGACTTGAAGCTACTTGCTAACTGTGAATTTTCAGTAGGGGACTGTCTCCACCATGCCTAGGTTTTCTTAGTTGTAAAATGGGGACCACATCAGACCCCACTTTGGAGTGCTGGCAGGGAATGACTCTATGTGCTGTCACCAGGCCCTCCAAGGTCCGTAACTGATCCAATCAGATTGTCAGTTTGCAGAACTTTGCCTGCTTGTTCCATCTCTATCCCTGGGTGCCTGACCACCCTGGTTTTATATATGGAATAGGGGTCTAATAGGAGTCAGTTTATTCTAAGGCTGAGCAGAAAACACAGGGCCCCTATCCCAAGGGCCAGTTTAAGGAGAGGCTGTCGTATGAGAAAAGCCCAGCCAGGGTGATGAGCTGCAAGTGGTGGAAGACGGGGAGATGCCAGCACCCTCAGACACAGGTGGAACCCTGAATTCATCTGTACCAGGGCCTCCTCAGGAACAGAAGGGGACAAACAGCCTTCAGCTTAGGCCAGTATGGGTGACTTAAGTCACAGTAGAAAGAACACTGATTGCTGGTCGACCCTTTATAGGAGGAGCTAGCATTCTGGACCTCTAGGCCTCACCTGTCTTTCTTCCTAGCCTTAACCTAGGTCCTCAACCCCCCAGGTCCATGTGACTCCAGAGGGACGGTTGTTTTCCACATACATCATGGTGGAGGGTGACCTGGCTCCTCTGTTCTGTCCAGGACTCTATCCTGGCTCCCACCAGACCCACCTTTAACTGCCACTTCTTCCTGGAACATTCCAGAACTTCTTCCCCAGCATCCTGAAGTGCCTTAAGCATCTAACTTGGTTTCTCAGAAAGGGGTGCAGCTTTAGGGCAAAGGGCACTGGTTGCTTTCTTTTTTCTCTCAGGTCCCTTTGTCTCACTGTCAGGAACATCAGGGAGTTGACATATTGGAAACTCTGCTTTCACTTCAGTGTTTGCCAAACATTAGGCCTGACCACTACACAGGCTACACTGGTGCCTATCCTCAGGGCACGGAGCCTGAACTAGCTTCCCAGGAGGCTGAAGACCAGGGCTGCAAAATGACAACATTTAAAGACTTTAGTTTGAATTGAGACCCTGCCTTTTCTTGGGAGTTAATAATCCAGGTGTTTACTGAGCCGTTGTCATGGTATCACCCCTGATACACCCCTTTGTGTATAATCCTAACTCTGGGAGAGTTAACCTCATTTCCCAGATGGGGAAACCGAGGCTCCCAGAGTATGTATAGGGAGCTGTCCAGGCTTGCTCACCCCATGTGACGGGGGTCTCAGCCATGGACCACACCTATGTTCTTCCCATCAGCTTCTCCCATCCCTGATGGGAGAAGATACCAGGAGTCAAGTAGTACACAGGACTCAAACACCCTGGTGCTCAAAAGCAGGTGGCTGTCCTTTGTCACTTCACCCTTCACACCAGGCTTGGCTGTGCAACGGTTGTCTCCAGGCCCTGGTTTCAGACGAACTGTGGTTGCCTTCACTGAAGCTGTTGACAGAGGTCCTGCAGTTAGCCTGCCGGGAAGATATTTCGACACACTCCTAAACACACTCCTGTTCTGAGCCTGATGACTTCCCCATATGTCACCTTCATGGGTGACATCCCAGCAGTCACCTGGCCACAGTCAAGGCCACAGAACCTATCCAAAGCATGAGTCCCAACCAAATCCCTGGATCCAGACACTGCTGCCCATTCTCTACAAAGGGGTGAGAAGCCTTCAACAGTGGCTACACGGTACAATAAGGTAGCACACCGGGTGTTAAATGGAACCTTGGATACAGTAGGTGCCCACTAGGTGCTTGTTCTCTCTTCACAGCCACAGCTGGAGCCCTCTCCTTCCTCCCAAGGATGTGGGACAGGACCCACAACCTTGCGCCTGCCAGGCCAGTGCTCTACCACAAAGCAGCACCCAGGCCTAGGGTTATCTCTCACCCCCACGTGGGCTTAGCAGTCCCACACCAGCTCTGGTGCTGATGAAGCAGGGCTTCTTACTCAGCCCAGGCTGGGCAGCCCACCCTGAGATCTGACCTGACTCTAAGGANCCTGCTCCCTTCNTTCCCGATGCCCAGGCCAAGTCCCCCTCATTGCATCAAAATCTAACACAGTTGCTACCTCCCCCAGAAAAATCTCTGGGGAGCCCCGGTGGAAAACTCTGATGTTCCTCCTCTGACCTGCCAGCTCACCCCTTCCTCATCCCCGACTGCCTTGTGTGGCAATTTCCTCTTTTCTTGCCCCACATCCCCCAGGGCACAGCAAACAACCTTATGAGAGAAAAGTGTGTTGCTCACTGCAGCTGGTTTGTCACAGGGTGGTGACGCTGAATGGAAGGAGATGGCTAAGGTTTTCTGAACACTTGCTCCATGCTAGGGACGCCTACGTGGAGGCGTCCTGTTTGAGGACCCTNACTTCTCTGTGTGGTGACAGCAGAATAAAGCACACTGAAGTTACTGCCTCAGTTTCCCCTTGTGCACTGGGGCTGCGGGCAGGGTGACCACTGACAGGATATGAGGTGGTTAGGCAGGCCTCTCACCTTCCACACAGGACTGAAAGGGGAAGTGAGGGAATAGCTGTTTCCCCATCTCACCAGCCCCACCCTGCCCTAGCACCTGGTGGGCAGCACCTCTCTGGAACCAGTTCCCCCTGGGGAAACTCCCCCTGAAATGCCCTCAGTGTCATAACCCAGTGTTGCTGCAGCTTCTAAGCGGGGATCCTTGACCAGGCATCCTCCTCCAAGATTGCCACAAGGTGTAACAATTCAAATGTCTACACAGCCTGCATCTACAGACACTGCTGATTGGATACAAAATATTTTATGCCCTGGAGGAAGACAGTGGGTGAAGCCGAAAAGCTTGAAAACACTACTGTGCAGAATAGGGACCCTGAAATGAAACGTCAACATTAACCTAGGAAAAATGTCAGCTTGCAAGGAAAGACTGGGAGTCTTTACCTGGGCTTCATCTAACCACAGCACACAAAGGAGAAAAGCCCAGAAAGTACAAACAGGCGAGGCAGATACTACAAAGGACCTAATCAGGGCTCCGAAGCCCACCTCTGTCCTTGGAATACTTTTCCTTTCTTAACCAGCTATCTCTACGCCTACGTCTAACTACCTGCCCCTTGTGCAAATATTCCTCTGCCCTGGGACGTAAGAGTCTGGGATCTGATGGCATCTAAACTCAGATTCACAGCTCTGTACTCCTAAACATCTTTTCCCAGCCATCCTGAACTTTCTGTTTCTCTGACCTCCATGTCTAACTCAAAAGGCATGACTCTCTCTCCAGCACGCCTTCTCCTGGAGACCAGTGAGATTTCCAGCTTGCCTATACAGTTTTCCCCCTTAAACTCTGATAAAATTGTCCTGAGCTTCCCTTTGAGTCTTAATTTTAAATTCATTGGTAAGACTAAGAGCCCCCAAAGGAGACCCCAGTTCTTCCAAGTAACACTAGGACCCATCCTCTCTGCCACAGGGCCCTGCCTCTCCCCAGCTCAGGGTTTATCCAGCTAATCTATCCTCCAGCAAGTACCCCAGACATCCTGGGACACACTAGGAGCTTGAGTGAGTTCAAATAACTCATAGGATCAGGCTGAATCCAGATAAGGTCTCAAGGCAGGAAGTGGAGGTGGTTTTAGGATCAAGTCACCTGGGACTTGAAGCTACTTGCTAACTGTGAATTTTCAGTAGGGGACTGTCTCCACCATGCCTAGGTTTTCTTAGTTGTAAAATGGGGACCACATCAGACCCCACTTTGGAGTGCTGGCAGGGAATGACTCTATGTGCTGTCACCAGGCCCTCCAAGGTCCGTAACTGATCCAATCAGATTGTCAGTTTGCAGAACTTTGCCTGCTTGTTCCATCTCTATCCCTGGGTGCCTGACCACCCTGGTTTTATATATGGAATAGGGGTCTAATAGGAGTCAGTTTATTCTAAGGCTGAGCAGAAAACACAGGGCCCCTATCCCAAGGGCCAGTTTAAGGAGAGGCTGTCGTATGAGAAAAGCCCAGCCAGGGTGATGAGCTGCAAGTGGTGGAAGACGGGGAGATGCCAGCACCCTCAGACACAGGTGGAACCCTGAATTCATCTGTACCAGGGCCTCCTCAGGAACAGAAGGGGACAAACAGCCTTCAGCTTAGGCCAGTATGGGTGACTTAAGTCACAGTAGAAAGAACACTGATTGCTGGTCGACCCTTTATAGGAGGAGCTAGCATTCTGGACCTCTAGGCCTCACCTGTCTTTCTTCCTAGCCTTAACCTAGGTCCTCAACCCCCCAGGTCCATGTGACTCCAGAGGGACGGTTGTTTTCCACATACATCATGGTGGAGGGTGACCTGGCTCCTCTGTTCTGTCCAGGACTCTATCCTGGCTCCCACCAGACCCACCTTTAACTGCCACTTCTTCCTGGAACATTCCAGAACTTCTTCCCCAGCATCCTGAAGTGCCTTAAGCATCTAACTTGGTTTCTCAGAAAGGGGTGCAGCTTTAGGGCAAAGGGCACTGGTTGCTTTCTTTTTTCTCTCAGGTCCCTTTGTCTCACTGTCAGGAACATCAGGGAGTTGACATATTGGAAACTCTGCTTTCACTTCAGTGTTTGCCAAACATTAGGCCTGACCACTACACAGGCTACACTGGTGCCTATCCTCAGGGCACGGAGCCTGAACTAGCTTCCCAGGAGGCTGAAGACCAGGGCTGCAAAATGACAACATTTAAAGACTTTAGTTTGAATTGAGACCCTGCCTTTTCTTGGGAGTTAATAATCCAGGTGTTTACTGAGCCGTTGTCATGGTATCACCCCTGATACACCCCTTTGTGTATAATCCTAACTCTGGGAGAGTTAACCTCATTTCCCAGATGGGGAAACCGAGGCTCCCAGAGTATGTATAGGGAGCTGTCCAGGCTTGCTCACCCCATGTGACGGGGGTCTCAGCCATGGACCACACCTATGTTCTTCCCATCAGCTTCTCCCATCCCTGATGGGAGAAGATACCAGGAGTCAAGTAGTACACAGGACTCAAACACCCTGGTGCTCAAAAGCAGGTGGCTGTCCTTTGTCACTTCACCCTTCACACCAGGCTTGGCTGTGCAACGGTTGTCTCCAGGCCCTGGTTTCAGACGAACTGTGGTTGCCTTCACTGAAGCTGTTGACAGAGGTCCTGCAGTTAGCCTGCCGGGAAGATATTTCGACACACTCCTAAACACACTCCTGTTCTGAGCCTGATGACTTCCCCATATGTCACCTTCATGGGTGACATCCCAGCAGTCACCTGGCCACAGTCAAGGCCACAGAACCTATCCAAAGCATGAGTCCCAACCAAATCCCTGGATCCAGACACTGCTGCCCATTCTCTACAAAGGGGTGAGAAGCCTTCAACAGTGGCTACACGGTACAATAAGGTAGCACACCGGGTGTTAAATGGAACCTTGGATACAGTAGGTGCCCACTAGGTGCTTGTTCTCTCTTCACAGCCACAGCTGGAGCCCTCTCCTTCCTCCCAAGGATGTGGGACAGGACCCACAACCTTGCGCCTGCCAGGCCAGTGCTCTACCACAAAGCAGCACCCAGGCCTAGGGTTATCTCTCACCCCCACGTGGGCTTAGCAGTCCCACACCAGCTCTGGTGCTGATGAAGCAGGGCTTCTTACTCAGCCCAGGCTGGGCAGCCCACCCTGAGATCTGACCTGACTCTAAGGANCCTGCTCCCTTCNTTCCCGATGCCCAGGCCAAGTCCCCCTCATTGCATCAAAATCTAACACAGTTGCTACCTCCCCCAGAAAAATCTCTGGGGAGCCCCGGTGGAAAACTCTGATGTTCCTCCTCTGACCTGCCAGCTCACCCCTTCCTCATCCCCGACTGCCTTGTGTGGCAATTTCCTCTTTTCTTGCCCCACATCCCCCAGGGCACAGCAAACAACCTTATGAGAGAAAAGTGTGTTGCTCACTGCAGCTGGTTTGTCACAGGGTGGTGACGCTGAATGGAAGGAGATGGCTAAGGTTTTCTGAACACTTGCTCCATGCTAGGGACGCCTACGTGGAGGCGTCCTGTTTGAGGACCCTNTGCCAGAAGAGCAACTAGTTAGATCAAACTTATCACCTACGTGCCTTANGGTAAACACGGTACGTAAATGTAGAAAACACCAAATCCACCAGTTGAGCCCCTGGATTCTGCTGCTCCTGAAGCAATCACCCTTTCACCGTTTTGTTCCCTGAACCATGGAAGCCTCTTTTCTGTTTAAAGCCTGTTTGGTTTGGGCCTCTTCTCACTTAGAAATAACAAGGTCCTCACGGGAAGCTTAAGCCCAGAGACACGGTTTTGTAAGAAGGTCATATAACCAATAAAGTAGCAGAGCTGACACCCTGAGTCTGGGCTCTTAACCTGCAGCCTGACCACAGCCCAGCACCCTACTTTGTGTGCCAGTTGGCAGTTGCTTCAATGCCCCACTTGCTGGGCACAGCCTGGACTCACCTTCTGCTTGGCCAGTCCTGCTACCTCTGTCCTGGAATTTCTGGAGTCACACTGGCTTGAATTTGGGGCGCAGGTTTGCTCACAGCAGCCTGGCCCAGGAGGGACCATGGAGCAGAGGTCATAAAGAGCATCCCTCTACTGGCCTCAGCAGCCTAAAGACCGGCAAGTGCTCTCAGAGGCAATGTGGGTCCACCAAGAGAAAACCAGTCCTACCATCCCAGCGTTCCTTGCCCTGTGCCACCTGTCTCCTCAGACTCACCACACTGCTGTTAGTTTAGTTCTGTTTGAGGACCCTATGCCAGAAGAGCAACTAGTTAGATCAAACTTATCACCTTTGTAGTCCCATAGACAAGACAGTGGCTTAGCATTCAGTAAGTACCCAATAAATGCTTGACATGTGTCTAATGATTACATGAATTATGTGTAAGTCATTTTGCCTGGAGTCACAGTCACCAAGTGCTGAGAGGCTCTTAGTCCCACCGGGCTAGCTCACAGATGACAGAGGGGTTGTCTGAGGTCCCTATGGATACTTGGNTGTCCTAGCCCCTAATCACATCCTTTCTGACCTGTGCTCAGATCTTTTGGGTTGGATTGACATGGGACTTGGGCATGGGAGCCTGCATCCAGTTTGAGTCCTGGAGTCCCACAAAGGCTATAGGCAAGAATCTGATCACCCAGTGTCCCTGGGGGTTATTAGGAGGTTCTTGCTGGCCAAGCTCAAAGAGCAGCAAGGATATCCCAACTCCCTCAGCCCAGCTTCTTCCACCTGGATCTTCAGATGGGAGCTCAGCCCTTGGCATATGGAAAAACAGACCCAATAACAGGGAGGTGATGGAACATTCTCTCCTTCCCTGGTACCCGTGCAGAAGACTGCACAGTGAAGAGAAGGCCTAGAATCTCTCCTGAACATCCCACTAGCTGAATGATACCACCAGAAAGATGTCCCCACATCTCCAAAGCTGGTTTCCCATATAACCAACATTGAAAGCCTCCCTTTCTGGGGTGTCATGAGGATGGATGGGAGCTGGAAGGGGAACTTCCCTAGGGATGTAGATGACCACAGATACTCCTTCACTGAAAAGTATTTCCCAGGGCACAGTGCTACCCAAGGACTGTCTTCCAAGACTCTCCCAGCTTCAGGACCAGAGAGCCTCAGGTTCCATCCTGGANTGGCTCAGAAAGAAATAAAGAAATGAAACAAGCTGAACTGTCATTGGTCAGGTGGCTCCTAATGGGGGTGAGGTACAAGGCATCTGGAGGAAATACCCAGAAGTATGGGGTGGGACTGCCCCAGGGCAGGATCTTCCCCAGCACTGATTTCCCCTAATAGGCAGAACTTCAGACTGGGCCTGGCTAGGACTCCTTCTGCCCCAGTCTCCAAACTTCATGCTCTGAGAAGTCAAGGAAGGATGGCAGTGGGGACAAAAAGTGCCTCAGACCACATACCAGGAGCCCTAAGCCACTGTGTTCTAAGGGACTCAGTTTACCCAGCTGTGGAGTAGGTGTGGCTCCTCTATCAGGTGGCTGTGAGGCTCAGGCAGAAATTATATGCCTGTAGTTGGGTAGGCCGAGAGGCCTTGTGCTGCCCCAGGCTCATGCTGGCCTAAAGTCCCCNGAAGAGCTTCCCNAGTAGTTGATGCTGCCCTCTGGCAGTTGTGGGGAAGCTCCTGGACTTCCAGGGCCTGGCTGATATTGTGTCTCTCAGGCACAGAAAAGCAGTTAACCAAAACAGCTCCTAGAAACAGCATGAGCCCCCACAAGAGGTCCCAACTGCTGACCCCACAAGATTGCTGATAGTCACTAGCCCTTCACAGGCAAATGGTACTCACGGTGTCACAGGGGAAGACGAGATCTCCCTGGAGCCAGTGACTGGCCTGCCTCCCTGGGCCCTGGGGACGAAGGACCTCAGGCCCTCCCTATCAGGGGACCTCCCCACTACAGCCCTGACNTCTGACTTCCTCCCCGCTCAGCCAGCATCCAGGAAGCCCCGCCCCAGGTGAGGAGGCCAGCACCCTGGGGCCTACACCCACCCTGTACAAGATACTTCCCAGAGGGTTCCTTCAAGGCCTAGCTGGTTCAAACAGCCTTACTGGACAGACAATAAATAATGCAGCTGCTCTCTGGCCAGCCTCTTGTGACCGATCGCATTTCAGGCCACTTGANTTTCGGCCAGCCTGCTTTGTTTAGAATGCCAGGCCCCAGCTGGGTTTCTGGCCACATGGGTACTATGGTCCCACTGAGGGCCAGTCTGAGCCTGCCCGACAAAGGCTAAGTAAGGTGGCCACCCTGAAGAAAATGCCCCACTTACTTTGAAACCAGCTCGGGACTAAGTGGGATCCAGGGGTGTCATTTTGACAAGCAGGGTGGTCATCCTCATCTTCTGGGGTCTGGAGGGTTCTCTGANGCCTTCATGAATCAGANACCCCACCCCATATAAGGCCACCACTGGAGAGTCCTCTCCATTGTCCCAGCTGGCAGTGTGCCCCTCCTTGAGGCCACATCTAGGCCCTGCATCTAGGGAGCTTTCACCTCACACTGCAACCCCCATATTCCTNCTCCGGGGTGGGGGGGGAATACANCTATCCCTGTCTGAACTCTCACTGTGGTCATCTGCAGCCTGTACTGTATCCCTTGAGTGACAGGGTCTCCTATCTAGACAATGGCCATCATCTCCTTATTGCCATGCAANTCTCTCCCTGCAGTGGTCTCATTTCTTCATGGAAGTGGAGTGATTGCCTAGAAACTTCATGTCTCTCCGCCCCAAAAATATACATGTCCTCCTCAGGCACTGGCCCTGCCCACTTCCTTCCTCACTCCTGCTTGACAGCCTGGCCTCCAACTACAGATGTAATGTAATGTGACTGTATCTGCAAACAGACAGGTGGCGCCTGCCTCAGGGCCGTTACACTTGTTCCCTCTGCCCAGAGGTCTTCTCCAGCTCACCCTCTTGGTCAATATCCATTTANGGCTATCTGCTCAGACCACTTTGTTTTTTACACTTCATTTTGTAGAAGCCATTTCATTCAGGGGTCATGCCTGTGCCATGCAGTTCATCCAGTTAAAGTGACNCTTTCAGGATCTTCATGCTTGTCACTATATCCAAGTTCAGATTGGTCTTTGCTTTCAAAACAAGCCTATACCTGTTTCTCTCTGCCTCTCCANGGCCAGGGCAGCCTCCATTCTGTTTTCTGTCTTTGTAGACATGTCTGTTCTGGAAGCGTCTATGAATAGAGTCAGGCAGCATGTGGCCTTCATGACGGCCTTCATTTGGCACCATCTTCCAGGGTCAGCCAGNCTGTATCTGGGGTTGACATTTAACTCCCTTTATGGCCGATGGCATTTTACTGCATGGGCTTGCCACATCTTGGGTCCATTTATCCTGACAGAGGATTTTCTGGCTGGCTTGCTTGTCATTGTCACCCCTCCACTTTTGCCTTACCCCTATCTGATGACATCCTCACCTGTCTGTGTCCTGTCTCTCCCACCTGTCTGCTCCCTGAGGCCTGGATGTTCCACCCTGCTCACTGCTTCAGTCAAGCACCTGGTATGTACTGAGCTGGCACATAGTAGGTATTCAGCAAGCGCTCTGTGTCTTGGTGGAAGGAAAGTGCTTCCTCATGTGGTGGGGCTGCTCCTGGCCTCCTTACCTGTGAGCTCTCTGAGATTCAGTGCTGCCTAGTATGGCTCCCCAAGAAGAGCCTTGGGCAGAAAGGAAAAATGTAGGCCGCAGGCCCAGTGACCCCTCTGCAGAGTGAATGGTGATCCTCTTAGAGCAAAGTTGGCTGCTGCCTGTGAGAATCTCTCNTGAGGCTCTGGTCTGGCATCATGCTGACCCAGAGGGGATGGCACTTGTACACTGAGATTCAGTAGGGCCCTGCTAGGAGCACAGCCCTACAATCCAGGGAGTTCCAANCCAGCATGGGTTACGCAGTAAATCTATGTCTCAAAACTGAAGACACAGTAGAGGAGTAGACGGCAGAGCAATTTAGGAGGGGGACCTGNAGGGCTGAGCCCAGATGGGAATGGAGAGTACCATGGGGGCAGTACCCAGAGGGAGGAAAGGAGGAGTGCCTCCACTCTGCCTCTGGTCTTCTCCCCTGACCCACACTCAGCTCAAGTCCTGCTCAAGGGCACTGGACTGCCTAGGCTGTGTCCAGGAAGAGAGGGGTCAGGGGAATCCTGGCCACTGTGGGTTCATCAGGATGGGGCAGCAGGTAGGTTGGGGACCCATAGTGCAGAACCACCCAGCAAAGGGAAGGAAGGGGCACAGCAGCAAGGCAGGAGGAAGCTCCAAGTGGGAAGGAGGGTCCCCTTGTTATAGGTGCCCAGGCAGGCACAGCACAGGATGGGAAGAGCACAGGCTCAGAGCCTCCCGTGGGGGGCACCAGATGGCTGATTGTCCAGAAAGCTCCTGGGATACTTTCAGGGCCTGGATGCCATCTGCTCCCAGCCCTCCTGCCCAGAAGCAGCTGCAGCAGAAGAGAAGGNCCTACAGGCTCAGGGTGGGGCTGCTCCTCTGAGTCCACCCTAATCAGCACTGTGTGTCCAGGGGCAGCCTGGTCTAGGAGATGTGACGGCCTCTTGGGCTGTCAAGGGACAAGTCTATCTTTCTTGGCCAAATATACCAACATGTGACAGTCATTCTCAAGCCTGAGGGAGACGGGCCGAGGATTCAGTCTGATGGGAGACAGGGCAAGGATAAGGTCTTTGGGGAACAGGCTGAGTGTCCTAGCTTGCTTCTGCTGTTGTGATACATCCTGACCAAAAGCAACTTGGGGGACANAAGGGTTTATTGGGTTACACTTCCATGTCACAGTCCATCAATGAGGGAAGTCCATGCAGGAACCTGGAGGCAGGAACTAAAGCAGAGACCATGGAGGAACACTGCCACTGGCTTGCTCTCATGGGCTTGCTCCTAATACCTTGTTACCTTCCTAATACAGCTCAAGCCCACCTTCCTAGGGGTGGCATCAACCACAGCAGGCTGGGCCCTCCTATATCAATTAGCAATTAAGAAAATGTTCCACAGACATGGGCACTGGCCAATTTAATCTGGGGTACTTCTTCAGTGAGGTTCCCTCTTCCCAGGTGACTCTAGATTTGTGTCAAGTTGTTGGCTAAAGCTAACTAACNATAACACTGAGGATATGGCCTGATGGGAGACACACTGGGGATAAGGCCTATGGGGGACAGGCTGGGAATACAACCTGATGGGGACAAGCTGAGGTGAGGTATAGGGTAAAGGCCACCCACAGAGAGAAGAGGGTTGAGCATTTGCTGAAGGCCACTTACAGTATTAATGTCACTGGATGAAGCTCATTGGTAAAACAACTAAGGGGCATGGTTGTCAAAAAAACAACAACAACAACAACAAAAAAAAACCCACCAACAATACACACACACAAAAAAAACAACAGCTGACAAGTGACAGCTACACGTACCTCCTCACTGGGGCCAGCCTGCAGGCATCCCGTGGCTCCCTTCCAAAAGTCTCTAAAGTGATTTTGACAAGGCTAAGCCAAGCTCCTAACTTAAGTGGGCCCCTCCTGAGTCTATGCTCCCTCCTCTTCCTCTCTGCCCACTGCCTCAGCCCCCACTGAAACTCAAGGAAAGGAGGGGAGAGGAGGGAGGGGGTGTCACACCTATGTGCTCCACTGGCACTGTTCACCAGAGTCCACAGCTAATCTTGTTCTGGAGTTTGGCTCAGTTTGCCCCTCTCCCTGGATGTGAGAACAGCCTAGCAAAATCCAGCAATAGACAAAGATACATCTTCCAAGTGCCTGGGCACTGGACCCAGATGGCCCTGCACTAGGAGCCAATAAGAACCAGCATGGCCCTCACAAAGACCTTGTCTTGGAACCTTGGATCCCCTTGGCAGAGAGCCAGGGCCGGCAGCAGCAAGAGCTCTATGTTCACCTCACGCTTTTCCAGATGTGAGTAGGACCCAGCCAGGGGTGACAGGCTCATGCAGAGAGGAATCTGAAGACGCAAGTGGAAAAGTATGNGCTGTCCCATCACAACCCTCCAATTTGTTCCCCAGCAGCTGCCAGCTCTGCCCCACCACAGATTTGTGGATTTGGGTCTCTCCTGGCAGTCTGGGGTTGAGAATGCCCCAGAGCCTGCTTGGGCTGGCTCCCCTCATAGCTGGCTCTGGGGAGTGGCCTCAGCTTTCTGGGGATAGGAGGCAGAGATCTGGAAAGAATACATTACTCCTGCCCTGCCCCCCCCTCCCCAAATCTAACCTCCTCACTAAACACAGGACACATGGTACCTATGGGCGCTAAGTATAGGACTGGGTAAACCCAGTGCTGATCACAGTGCCACATCCACCCCAAGCTGCTCATCACCAAAGGGGAAGTAACCACCCATCAGCGCCACAAGCACTTCCCACCTTCCCACAGGAAGTTCTACAATGTTCCCATTCTATGGGTGAGAAAACTGAGGCACGGAATGACCACTTGTATCAACAGTGCAAGACACAGGGCCCTCTCCATGCTGGCCCACTACATTCTCAAACAGTTCCTGAGGGTCCTCCAGTGNGCCAGCCCCTAGAAACCCTAGGAAAGAATGAGGCAGGAAAACCTATTGCGGTTGGTGTGACCAAAAGACCAGGCACTTGATGGGGCCCCGCCTGGCCTGGCCTCTGAACTACCCACCCTAGGAGGTCCATCATGGACCAAAGCAGAAGATGGCCAGTGACTCACTCCAGGGCTGGACTCTGCCTCTCTGTTCCCACAACCAGTTGGCATCCCTGTCCAAGCAGAATGCCTCTCACTGTTGGCCTGGAAACTATAAATCTGTCTGGGCCCAAGGCCCACCATCCAGGGCTCTAGACAGGCTTGCCTTGTAGCAGAGCAACTGTGGCTACTGTACATGTGCTTCNTATTAAAGTGGGAGTGAACTGTGCAGCTGCATTTCCCTTTTCCCCTGGGCTTCTAGGGAGCTCAGCAAGTTTTACCTCAGCAGAAACTCAGGTTCCTGAATACCTCTGTTCTGTTCATCGTCATTGCCATCATCAATATGACATCTTATTCTGAATTATGCTGTTTTTTTGGTACTAATATTTTTTATGTGACAGCACAAATATTTTATGGAGGAAAGAGGAAGGCAGGAGGGTAGAAAAGAAGGGAAAGAGAAAATAGAAGAAAGGACAGAGGAAAAAGAGGGGGGAAAGGAGAAGGAGGAGGAGGANACAGGGGAAGGAAGGGGGATTTTGTGTAGTTGGTATACCAGACAGTGAGCCTGGAAAGGGAAATGACCCTTTACTCCTTTATTCTATAGAAAACATTCTCTTTAAGTAAAATGCACACTAGTAGCAAGTGTTCAAAACACCAAGGCATAGCCCCACGGGGTGGCACTTCCAGGTCCTCTTACATTCAAATTACAGACCCTATGGTCCCAGCCTCAGAGGAGAAAGCCCAGCCTTGCCTAAGATCCTGTGGCTTCCTGCTTCCTGCTCCAGGCAGATCCTATCAGATGCGGCAGAAGGTGGAGCCAAGCCCTGGTATTCTGTCACCCCCCTCCCCCCCGCAGGTGAACCCTGTCCCTAGGTGGTCTGTCTCTCCAGCAGTTCTTAAAGCCCTGTTCAACCTTCCTCCACTCTTTCCAACAGGGGCACCTACCAGGCACCTCCTACAGACCTCTGAAGAGGTAGGGTGATGGATGTAACAGCGGCTGCAGTAATTACATTACACTTGACACTAGCTGGTGGCTACTAGCACTCGGGGCTGGGTCACATTTAATCCTCACATGAATCCTAAAAGTCTCTTTGGACAGGATGATTCACCAGAGAGGTTGAGTCAGTGCACACACAGGTCTGAGGAGGCAGCCTGGCACCTGATTCTGGACATTGCTCCCTGCCATCAGGGGACTAATGTGGAAAGTAGTGAAACTCACTCACTACACACTGAAGGAGAGAGTACAGTCCAGTTCACTCTGGCATAAGAGGCCTGGGGGGCCGGGGGCACCCAAGTCCCACTTCAAAGCCAGTAGCATGTTACCCAACAAGTGCCTCCTTTTCATTGTACCTCCAGTGGCCTTCCCCAGGGGGCAGCAGCCAGCACATGCCCTGACTGTTGGTCCACTCTCCTTGCTGCCTCCCTCCTTGCCACTAGACTCCACATTTCTCTGGAGGGTGCCAGGTTCAGCCTTTCCTGTCTTCCATTCCTGCTCCCTCCCAGACCACCAAACCACACAGGTCCCTCACCTGGCCCACTAGGGCAAAGCCACCTCCACACCCTGTCCCTGGTACCTGAGGGTCCTCACGGAGATGCAGTACTTCCACATGAGGCCCCACACAGCACCACCATCACCCTTCATGCCTGGATCAGTGAGGTGCACTGGCTGGGGGGCGGCCTTGCCACTGCCCTGGACCCTGGTTCTCCTCCCAGCCAGGGGATGGCTCTTGTCTTGGGCTCTCAGGTCACTTCCTTCTTCATGACGATGAAAAACAAGAGGTCCAAAGACAGGGAGAGAGGAAGGCCCTGACTCTCTCAGGCCACTGCAGGTTCCTGGTGGTGCTATCCCGGGCTGGCCTTTGTAGCTGCTGGAGGACTGGAGCGCCAGACCCTGGCGACTAAGCGTCCCTCACACTCTAGACCCCGTGGCTTCAACACAACCTTGTGCCTGCCGCCTGCCAAGAGACAGGAGTGGCAGAGGGCCAGGGGAGCAGTGAGTCACTGGGGCGGGACGGAGGGGGCGTCCACTGTGAGGGAAAGTGGGGGCTCTGGGAGCTCAGAGCCCTGTGCGTCCAGAGGCCAGGGTGGGACTGAAGAGGCAATACGGAGGGAGGGAGGCTGTGGAGGCGAGGGCGGGCCCACATCCTCCACCAGTCCCCAGAGGCCTAAACCCAACACCGCCCCGTGGCTACAGCCCTGCCCGCAGGACTGAGAAGGGTCTGCTCTGCTGTTAGCTCCGGAAGAAGCCTGGATAGAGAGGAAAAGAAGACCAAACTGGAACTGTGCCTTTGGACAGCAGCCTGCTCCCAGGGACTCCATAGTGCCCTGAGAGTTTCCCAGCTCCAGCCAGGCCACACTTTGTTAAGCGTCACTAGCTGTGTCTTATCCTCTCTGGTCCATGTTCTCCTGACTTTCATGAGCTCTAGGAGCCTGGGGTACAAGGAGGAATTCCCAATAAGTATGAGCAAGAACATGCGATTTTCTCCATGGCCCATAAAGTGGATTTCAATGGCTTTGTCAACCACAGGCACACAGGTCACAGGCCTGGGAAGGGGATTGAGCCTGGGTTCTGGCACTGGATTCTGAATGCCAATCAACCTTCTATAAGCCAGGGGTAGGGCTGGGCCCCTTCAGGCAGTGGACCATGGGGGTCTGGGCCCCTGGGGCCTTTACAGACTAGGGCCCAGATGGAGCCCCACCCACCTGACAGCTGCTCAGGGCCTGGCCTAGGGCTGGCAGCTGGGGCTTCCCAGGCAGGGGCCCCTGGGGACAGTGACTCACAGGTTACCACCCACTGGAGGGCTTCTTTCCATTCACAGGCCCCAGAAAGACCCCAGAGGACAGGGGGCCCAGGGTTTGCAAACAACTGTCCCATCCAGTGGGCACCAGAGCGCCAAGTCACTGGAGGCTCAGGGCAGAGCCACCTAGACGCAGACACTGCTCTGCCTCACTGTCCCTGGGCTCTGGCTTTGGCCTACACACGTCACAATTCTGCCTCGATTCCAGCCTGATTCCCACAGCAGAGGTCCCATAGCTGCAGACTGTCCACTCCCCAAACTGAGACCAAACTTTTGATCTGAAAATGAGATGGCTCTCAACAAAGGCCTCTCTGGGAGTTCTGGAAGCCAACAAAACAAAACAAAACAAAACAAAACAAAAACCCAAACTAAACGAAACCAAACCAAACAAAAAAACCCTGTCTCCTTTTCACCACAGGAAACGTCATAAACCATCCTTACCGGCCCTGTATGACATAAGAAGCTGCCCAGCCTCTACTGAATACCAGTACAAGGAGGCTTACTGCGCTTTAAGGCTGCCCACCACTCATGCAGCCCCTGACCTAAGGGGATTCTGAGACAGAGCTCACTGGACCAGCCTCACTCTCTGCAGCACACACGGCTTGTTGGGAATGCTCTGCCGCTGAGCTTTCTCAGCGCCATGTTGGGTAGAGACAACTCCTGTTTCCACTTCCTATGTGCTCACCTGGGCACCTGTCTCTCCAGTGTACCACCTGCGGGCTCTTGGTTAACATATCCAATACATCTCCTCCTCCCTCCCTCCCTTCCTTCCATTTATCACCACTCAACATGCTCTTCATCTGTTGATTTCTTCTTCTTTCTGTCCATCCCTTCATCTACCTCTCTTCTTTCTTTCTTCCTTTTCCTTCCTTCTACCATCCATTAATCTATCCATCATCTTCCCACCAATCTATCCTCCATCTACCCACCATCCCTCTACTCATCCATGTCCTCATTCATGCATTGTCTATCTACCTACCCATCATCCTCCCATCCTCCATCCACCAATCATCCTTCCATTCACCCATCATCTACCTACCAACCATCCATTCACCTATCCATCCTCCATCCTCTATCCATCCATTTACCTACTCTCTATCAGTCCATCTACATACTATCCTCCATCTACCCATCATCTATCAATCTATCCATCCATCCTCCATGCATCATCCTCCCAATCATCCATTTACCCGTCTTCCATCTACCTATCATCCATCCTTCTACCCAGCACCTCCCCCTCTCTCTCCTTTGCCCCAGGTCAGCTTCTGGTCCCCACACTGCCCAAGAAAAAGGGATGTCAATTGCCACAGCAGCTTTCTCTCCCTTGCTAAGTCTCCTCCCAGCCTTCCTGTCANCACTTGGTGTCTCATGTGGTCCCCAGGTTTCTATCCATCTCTAAGCATCTGTGTTGCCCAGATTGCCCACCAGGATTGACTTTCCTACTTAGCTCCTCAGCTCTAGGACAGATGCTCTGGTCCTAGGCTTACTTAGCACCATGGATACTTGTCCCTAGCTGGGGGTACAGGTATTTGTTCACTGCACCTTACAGACCTGCTCTGTAGTGGATGCCAGCCAGGGCAGCTACCTGCTGGAGAGGGCAGGATGCATTTTGTGCCCAAGAGCTGGTCAGACAGAGGTTGTCCTTGTCAGGTACCAATGGTTAGGACCCTGTGGGGGGGGGCTGACATCAACACCCCTAGAGAGCCCCATTGCATCCTTCTTTATACTTTGTTTATACTTTATATTTTGTTCCCCTCCTTACCATGAGTTCTACATCTGCCCACTTCCTAGCCAGTAAGCTAGGCCTAGAATTGGCATAGCTTCCCAAGGCCACCACCTCCCCAGTTTCTCTTTAGGCTGCTTTCTTGCCTTAGGGGCTTCAGGAGACTATCTGAAGAGCTAAGCCTGGAGGATAGTCAGGCTGAGACTGAGGACAGAGAGGAATTTGGTAAGTCTACCAGAAGGGGCAATCTCACAAGCTGCATCCTACACCTCAGTGGAGGAGCCATCTTCCTTCGTTCCTATTCGTTGGGGATGGGCTTTGCGCACGCTCTGCCACTGAACTCCACCCACAGACCTATGGCCACCACGCTTGTCCAGCCTGAGTCAGGAGTTGCTTTTGCATCCACAAGCATCTATCACGCTGTGCCAGGGAGCTGAGTGGGGCAGCAGCTGTCACACGGAGCACCTAATAGCATGATCTGGGGCACACTGGGCTCCCTGACCATTTCCATACCTGCCTTCCTTGTGCCCTCCAGCCTGGGCAGTTGGTAACAGTTTTCCCTCCTCTCTCATTCACAGTGCAGGGAATGGAACCCAGGGACTGTGCATGCTCTACTGGGCTGTACCCCAGCCTGGGCATGTTAGGGATGAGGAAACTGAGGACATGCACTAAGATATCTTGACCATCGATATCACCTCTGCCCTGCAGAGGCTTGTTCCTGGGAACAGGACAGACTCTTTATTCATCTTGGACTTCCTTGTCCATATCTGAGGTACCATGCCTCTCTGAGCCTCAGTTTGCCCTACTAAAGTGTGGGAGTAGGAATCGCACCATCCTGCCCACAAGGCAGAGTGGCAATATAGAACTGAGTGACCCTGGGAGTGTGAGGTAACCTCTTGCTGTTATGGTCCAGGGCAATGTGGGCCTCAACTCCATGAGGGTTGGCTGTCACAGAAGAATTAAGATTGAGGGTAGGTGGTGCTCAGGAAGGAATGTTCCCAAGATCCCCAGAGAGGCACAGAGAGTCACAGTACAACATGGGGTGGTGAAGGAGGAGGGCAGGTCTGCATGGAAACTGTGGAGAGCTGCCCTCACCCTCAACCCTGACTCATATGGCCCATGGAGTCACCACCACCCAGGCACAGAAAATGTCACATTTGTTCCNGGAGAGGTAGTCGCCACTAGACACTGAGCCCGAGGGCAGGTTTCCGCTCAGGGATTATACACCTTGGCAGACAAGAACCATGCCAGGAAGATGATGGGTGAGCATCCTGCTCAGAGGGTGAGGATCACAGAGGTGATTTTTAGGTGTAGACAATAAACCCTCATTTCAGTTCACAGGTCTGGTGAGGAATAAGTGAGATAACAAACATCTAAGTTAGTCACATGCAGTCTCTACAGCTTCTTGTCCTTCAAAACCTAGGTACCACCTCCCCCAGGAAGCTACCCCTGATTGCTCCAGCTCTAGGGATGCCTGGGGCCCCTCCGGGCCACTTCACAACTGAAAACATTGGACTGGGAGAGTTGAGGGTAGAGTGGGGGGCTGTTTCAGTTCTTCCTGCCCTAGCTTAGTGGGTAGCCCAGAACAGGGGCTAGTGAGTATGTAACAGCTGAATTAATGAATGAGCAGTTCTCTTACCTGCTCCCTCTGCCTTTCATTCTGGCAGTGAGGAAACTGAAATCCAGAGAGGGGACGTGACCTGCCTAGCATGGATCCGGGGTGGGGTCTGGAGCCAGGGCCTACTCATGATCTAGGCTATTTTCCAGCTGTCCCCACGGGCTGGACAGACAGGAAGTTTGAGGACAATTNCATGATCAGATGGAGTTTTGTCACTGGGAAAGGGCAGGAGCACAGACAGCCATGAGGGAGCTGGTCCTGGGCCATGGTCACTCAGAAACTTGGTAACACAACCTCTACATGGTATCAGGACAGAACCAGAGCCCAGGACCAGCTGGACACAGCAGCAGGTGGAGCCTGGNAGGCAGGGTCTGCCATGAGCCATCAGTGGAAACACGAGCTATCCCCTCTGGTTCTCCCCCATCTTCCACATAGGGAAATAAGGCATCCCAAGCAGCAGAGGCCCTATCCCAGTTCTTCTCTGCTAGGGGTGGAGGCAGAGAGGCTCGAAGAGGTGCTGTGACTTGCCCAAGGTCACACAGCAATGACACTGCAGATCCAGTTGCTGGCAGGGCCCTGGCTCTGAGACAGACCCTGGTCCTGTCATGTTGCTGAGGTAACAGCCATGAGGTCCCCAGAGCCTCTTCCCCACCTATACCTTCACCCACAAAACAAGGAGAAAGATGAATCCAGGGACCTTGTGGAAACCAAGCCAATAGGAGGTGGTGAGGCATGGGCACCCTTCTCAAGGTGAATTAGGGAGCTCTGACTCTATAGGCTGCCCCTCCCCACCCCTGAAGCTCTTTGGAACTCCCAGGGATTGAGTTTTGGCTGTGTCAATGGTAACAGTGGAGCCTCTCCCTATGAGCACTCCCTGCCTGCTCACTGTAGCCAGTGTTCTATGCTTCAAACTCACAAGCCCCAGCCAGTGCTGGGAAGTGGCTCTATTACTTTGCTACAGAGAAAAGAGAGTAAGGTTTGGAGAGGTCTGGATATATGCACACGTTATTCAAATAGTACATTTAAGAACTGAGCCTAAGAATTTTGCTCTAAAGCAGCCATCATGCAACATAGCTTTCTAGTCCCCATGGAAGTCTTTCTCAGTGTCTGCCCTAACCCATCTTGTTGACAGTAGTACTCACTTTGTAGCCCACTCATAGGTAAAAGAGGAAAGTTACTCTTCTGGATGACCAGGAACCAGCTTCTGGATTGTGTGTGTACATGTGTGCACATGTGTGCGAGTGCATATGCACGTGCATGTGTGCGTATGTGCGTGTATGTGTGTGTGTGTGTGTATGTGTGTGTGTGTGTGTGTGCCCGCAAGTCCCCTTCTATGAGGGCTGCTGTGTCCTCCCTGGGACTTCACTTCCTCTCTGGTCTCCTTGCCTCCTGTTTCTCCCATTCTCTGCTCTGTTTCTGACACACACACACACACACACACA
>LZPO01017336.1:392812-406432 GCA_001675575.1 Neotoma lepida
CAACCTGCACAGGCCAGCTGGCTGGTAGAGGCTCCTCTGTGACTTCCTCCTCACAGGTCCCTACAGATACTGACTCTCTCAGTGGACCATCCTAGTGATTTCACATTTTATTTTAAAACCACCTCACTTACAACATTGGCCTAGGCCCATGAGGAAAGACTGGGCTCTCTCCTGTTGGCAGGAGCTATCCAGACAGAAAGATAGATGAAAGCACATCTATGGAAGGTGATCTGCCAGTCCTGAAGGTGGAATGTCCTGAAGGTAGGTGGCAACATGTAAAGATGGAGACAAAAAAAAAAAAAATCCAGGAGGGCAGCTCAAGCCTGGACTCTTAGCACTAAGGAGACTGGCAGGAACACCCTTGCAAGTTCAAGGCCAGCCTTCACTACACAGTGAATTCCATGTCACCCTGGGAGAGGAAGGGGAGAGAAAGGGAGAAAAGACAGGGGGAAGAGAGGAGAGCCTTCTGTATTCCTACCACCTGGCCAGAATGAACAAAAATCACAGTGACAGGGGTGACACTTCAGAGCTCATTTAGAAAGAGGAACACAAAAATGTGGTGTGGAGAGAGTAGGGAAGACCTGGTATGGTGAGCCATTCTGGCTTGCAGGTAGCTGCCTGATTCACTTTGGAGTCCTGCACAGACCCTGTCTGCCAAGCAGCTTTCAGATTCTAGTAATGAAGTTAACAGTGCACCAGGTGGACAGGGAGCCAGCCATCCCAACTGAACACGTTCATGTTAAAAAGAAACTTTATCTTGTTGTGGAATAGAATATTTGTTTAACTATGTAAAGATGTGTTGCATTTTTTTATGTTGCATTTGTTTAACTATGTAAAGATGCGTTGCTGTTTTCCCTTGCCTGACTAAGGCACCTAATTGGTCTAATAAAAACCTGAATGACTAATGGCTAGGCAGAGGAAGGATAGGCGGGGCTGACAGGTAGAGAGGAAATGGGGACCAGCCAGCCAGACACAAGGAAGCAGGAAAACAGGATGGACAGTATGTAGATGAAGAAAACAAGCCTTAGGGCAATATACAGATTAATAGAAATGAGTTACTTTAAGTTAAAAAATAAGCTAGCTAGAAACAAGCCTAAGCTAAGGCTGTGCATTCATAATTGATAATAAGTCTCTGTGTCATGATTTGGGGCTGGCAGTCCAAGAAAGCCTGCTGCATGCATTTGGTGCCCAATGTGGGGAATATATTTCTATGTAGGGCATGAGAAATCTGGAAAAAAAAATGACACAGCTTCCTAGTAGCTTGATGCTTGTAGTGTACAGAGGTGTGGCTCTGCCATACAGCAAGCACTTGAGCAGCCAGCATGTTAAGTAGAAACAAGAAGCTAAGTAAAAATGCCTGCCACAGTGAGAGCATCAACTTCCTGGAGCTGGCATGGTTAAACGCAGCTCCAGTTAAACTCAGCTCTCGGCCAGGTTGTGAGTCAAAAAGCTTGGCTCTCACAGACCCAAGTTGGGTGTAGCCAGCCGCCAGCACAAAGCCAAGCAGTGAGTTTAAAGTTTGGCTCACACAATCAGAAAAGGCTACAGACCTAAAAAAACTCTAAACAGGTTATAGTGTGCTTAAAATGTGCTTAGGTACTTAGGAAAGAAAAGAAAATGGGCATAGATAGTCATAGAAAAAATAGTTTAAAAATAATAAAGTCTCTTTAAAGAAAGAGTAAAGTAANATAAAAGAAAAAAGCCACAGAAAGATGAGAAATACATGTGGAGTCTGGATCCTGTATGGTGTTATGTTGACTTTGAATTTTTTTGAATGCTGATAAGCTAATGACAGCTGCTAAGAGACACTGGATTGTAAAAGGGACTGCTAAATTAAATTAGCCTAGATACTTTAGTGATATCTTAACTTTAAAATGGAAGTCAGAAAATGTATTGTGTTGGGGGAGATGTTATACTTTTGTTTCTACAGGAAATGAAAGGCTGTGGATTCCTTCAAGGTTAATAGAGATCAGGTTTGATCAGGGCAGACCTCCTGAAAATCTTGGCTACAGACATAAAGAAACAAAATAAGAAAAACTACAAGACAGGTGAGGTATATACTGATTCCTCTACATAAGAACAGTTCTGAGACTGACAACAAATGTTACAACTAGTTTTACCAGGACTTGACCATTATCTAAATTTTCTCAGGGTTCCCTAAAGGTGCCCCCAAACAATAGAAACAATAGTCTAGAGAACACAACACTCATATTCCCAAGAGGTGGGTGGGTGGTTTTTGGTCATTTGGTGGGTTATGGATGTTTGTCATCATTTAGGGGGGAATATAGGAATATAGGATAAAAAGACAACTATTAACCTCAAGTATTTTACATTGGTATGNATTTTGGTATATTGATACAAATTTAAAGTTATTTTTGTCATAGTATATGTATATTTCTACTCTTATATGGGGCATTGTGCTTATGCAGCTCATTTAAAAATGTAATGTATAATTAAAAATGCAGATTAGTAGTTAGTCATCTATAATAATCAAACCTGGAGTTATGTTAGGTATGTTTTTAAGGTTGAACAGATATATTTTAGATAGGTGATCTTCAAATGCTTCATAGACCTACAGAATATGACATTTAAGATGTTTAATAACCTAAGGCTTTTAATGACAGCAAGACACATCTACTCCTGGCAGTACCAATCTACTTCATAAAAGGATGANGGGCATTGAAGAACCTCCATATGGAGTTTGATTTCATTGTGGCAAAGCTAGCCATTGGGCAATAAACCGTGCTGAAAGCATACTGTCAAAATTGGACATGCAGGACACAAAAGAAAGCAACTGCTGAACTTTGTCAAGACAAGGTAGGACAGTCCTTCAAAATTTCTGCTTCATAGAAAAGTCTGCCAGATAGTCTAGGACTGTAAGCTGAAGACAGATGCCTCAATATTGCAGAGGAACCTTGGGTGACTGTCCAGGCAGCCAGATGTTCCTGTCATTTCTATAGTTTTAGAAGTGGCTTGCACTGCACTTCCTGTTTACTCAGGTAATATTATATCCTTCTGGGATCTTTGATGGAGTTGATGACTAGACAGTTATAGTTACAGTTTTCCTTAGTTATGATAGAAGGTAAATTAGGCACAAAACTTTGGACTCCTAAGATAGGATAAATAATGAAGTATTTTCTCTGGATTTGCCAAATACAAATGGACTGGATATTGTAAACATAATTCTTACTTGATAATTGTTTTTATTGTATATTGTTTTACTGTGTTAAAGCTAAAACTTTTCTTTTTATTTAGACAAAAAGGAGGAAATGTTGTGGAATAGAATATTTGTTTAACTATGTAAAGATGTGTTGCATTTGTTTATGCTGCAGAATAATTTTTTAACTATGTAAAGATGTGTTGCTTTTGTTTATGCTGCATTTGTTTAACTATGTAAAGATGTTTTGCTGTTTCACCTTGCACCTGATTGGACTAATGAAAAGCTGACTGGCCAATGTTAGGCAGAGGAGGGATAGGCAGGGCTGGTGGCAGAGAGAAAAGGGGGCCACCCAGCCAGAAGCCAGTCAGCTGGGGACCAGCCAGCCACAGAGGAAGCAGGAAAGCAGGATGGACAGTATGTAGATGAGGTAAACGAGCCTTGGGGCAGCACATAGATGAATAGAAATGGGTTAATTTAAGTTTAAAAAAAAAAGCTAGCTAGAAACAAGCCTAAGCTAAGGCCAGGCATTCATAATTAATAATGTCTCCATGTCATTATTTGAAGGCTGGCAGTCCAAGAAAGCCTGCTACATTACCTCCCTCCTCTCAGTGGAAAAACTAGTGTCCTTGCTTCAAGTAGAAGGTTACCATGAAAACTAGAAGTCGCTACTGAGTTTCAGCCGATACATTTCCTGCCAGCATGCTGCTGACTTGATCACTTGCCACCTTAATGTGCCACTGACTTCTCTGACCATGGCCACCTCCGTGTGCTGGTGACTTCCCTGACCACAGCTACCTCCGTGTGCTGCTGACTTCCCTGACCATAGCTACTTCCTCGAAGGCACACACCTTCTGCTGACCAGAGAGCAGTGACCAGCCTGTGGCAGGAGAAAGGGTCATCCCAACCTGGCTCAGGAGCTTGAAGTGGCCCTGTCAGGTGGCAGAGACGGCTTAGTGGATGACTCCTTTGTAGCGTTCAGAGCTTTCTGTACAACTCAAAAGCTTCCTAGCTGGGTAGAGATGACAGCACCAAGGTTCTCAGAAGGGCAGGACACGTGGCAAGTGTGGGACCAGACTCCAGGTTCTGGCCCTAGACTAGTTAACGCATCCATTATTCCTGGAGCTGACATCAGGAAGCAGTGGACAAAAGACACAGATGCTAAGCAACCAAGTTAGGTAACTTGTCAGGGTGGAGAAGGCAACTGAGAAAACAAAGCAGGGTGACATGGGGGGGGTAGACAGTGACACTACCTTAGACAAGGTGACAAGGAAGGCCCTGCAGCTGAGGCCTGAGAGAGAGGAGGTGTGAGGTACGGGGCTCCAGCAGCATCTAGAATAATAGCAGGTGCCCTCTGAACTCTATCCTCTGCTGTGAGCTTTATTAAGTGCAGATTTGGGAAAGTTGCAAGAAGACTCAGGGCTAAGCTTAGCCCCAGGGCAGTTCCTCTTGGGTTCTCTCCCTGGGCAGTGTTTTAGCCATATGCTTTAGCATGGGCCTTTGTTACACACACACATGTAAACATGTACGTACATACACTCAACCTTTGAGTGTCAGCCATTCCAAGCCCCTACTACTATAGGGTGTCTTTCCTAAAGTAAGGACATGCTGGGACATCATCACAGCAGGACATCTGTATTGATTCAAGGAGGCCAGCTCCTCTTCAGACCTCAGGAGAGCTGTCAGCTGACCTAGCAAACCCCCACCCCCTAATTCCTGACTCATCTACCATGTACACAAACATTAAAGGCAGCATGAATTTCCAGAGCGGCCTGCTAAGCAGAACAGTCAGCTGACCTTATGGGGTTCCTTGCACAAGGAACCCTACTTGTGGCTTGTCTTCCTAGTCCTGCAGGACACAGATGTGTCAGCTTAGGGCCAGCAAGAACATGAGTTGGGGCCACTGGAGTNTGATACATAAGGAAAATGTGCACCCCTGCACACCCCTGTAGACCAAGCACCCAGACACCACATGTCTCTTTGTATTAGGCACCACTTTGTTCTATACATTCCTCTAGACTGTGCACACACCTAGGTACCACGTATCCTTATGTACCACACACCTCTGTGTACTACACACTTCTACACACCACTCACCAAGGTGCCTCTCATGCTCTGAGCCAGGGAACTGAGTGAAGCTCTGTACAGCTTACACTATGGATCTGCTCACATGTCACTATCACCCTTGGAAGCCAGTCCTGCAGGCACACAAGGACCTCAGGCCTGGACACTGGCGGGCTCTTGACTACTCCCATTACACAATGATAGGGTGGTAAGACAAACCACAGCTTGTGCTTGCTTCAAGCCACGGTGTTGTTTACTTGGTGGCTGGGTATTTTGGCAGCCCCCTAAATTCCATGTTTGGGCGAATGCTCTACCGCCTCCCTGATGCCTCCACACGCAAAGGCATGTGGACTCTGCACTGATTGGGTTTGTACACGTGCCCTGTGCTCCACAGCCTCAGGATAAGCTGGAGATGGGGCCTCACACCCATGTCACAGAGCAAGACGGAAGCCCAGGACTCGTTTGGAAGGACTGTACTATGGTTTGAATGTGTTTCCCAAGTTCATGTCCCAACCCCAGAGCAATAGAGTTGGGGGGCTGGAAAAAGGGATGTGGTCCTGCAGCCTCAGCCCCTTAATGGAGCGACACTGTTATCCTGGGGGTGGTGTGAGTATCTTGGGAGGATGAGCCCTATTCTCAGTCTTCCTTGCCTTCTTGCTGTCTGCCATGAGGTAGGTACGAGCTGTGGCCCCTCAAACTTCGGCTTCCCTGTTTCCAGGAGTGTAAGAGGCAGGGCTCTGTTCTTCATAATGATNCTGCTCCAGCATAGCCTGGAGGTTAATATGAAAAACCCCTTTCCCTCCGAGTTCTGCGGAAGTTCAAACCAAGTGCCAGAAGGGCTGGTTTCTTCTGGGACTTCTCTCCCTGCTTTGTAGACAGTACAGTATCATTATATCTATATGCACATGTATATGTCTGTACCCTAGTTTATCTATCTATCTATCTATCTATCTATCTATCTATCTATCTATCTATCTATCCATCCATCCATCCATCCATCCATCCATCCATCCACTGACTCACTCACAGGATTACAAAGCTGACAAGAGCAGGCCCCAGAGCCTATGGTTCAGTCAGCATTTAAAGGCAGGAAAATGATGACATCCCAGCTGATGGGCAGGCAGGCAAGAGTCCCTTTTACTGAGATGGACTAGGGTCCACCCTAATTACCTCATCTTACCTTAATTCCCTTAAAGATCCGATTTCCAAACCACATTACATTCTTAGGGAGTTGGGGTTATGACTTAAATAAGAGAAGTTAGGAGGATGCCAATTCAATACATAGCAGGCCCCAACAGGAGAAGGATTCTTCTCTGTACCAGCAGGGCATCTGGGCTGGCATGATCTTCCCGCTGCTCAATTTGGCAGTGGCCAAGGCAATAAGTGTCTCTTGTGGTAATTCAGTGAGGGAGGTCTTGGCCCGCAACAATGTCCCCATGCATCAGGTCTCCCTGAATTCAATACTACCTTTCCACTACCACGGTGAAATTGCCAACACAGAGGACAGTGCCAGAGTCTGGCCTGGCCCACAGTGCCTCACCCCAGAGGCTAGTTCCGTGTATCACTGGGTAAGCTGGTAAGATTAGANAGGCCAGGAGACCCTGGTATCNCCAGAGGACATGGGTTCCCCTTTCCACCCTTGCCCATCTTGTATCCTTCATTAGGCTGGAGCTGTGCCAGCACAGCTTTTCCCAGNCCCTGGCAGTTCAGCCAAGCTGACCCTCTACTGAATTTCCCACCTGCTCACTCCCCCACCTCCAACAAACACTGGCCACAAGTCTGGCCAAAGTGCCTGAAATGGGAGGGCAGCTGGTGAGAGCCTGGAACACTCTTCACTGCCCTGCAGCAGACTCCTTTTGCAGATCTCCTCTTCAGCCCTGTGAGCAGACTCTGGATTCTCACATAGAGCAGGGATACTGCATGAATCTCAGAAGGCTGCCACTCATGGAGGCCAAGGGGCATCTGGAGGCCCCTTCCTACTTCTGTTCCAGTGCACCAAGTGGTGGGACATTGCCTGTGCACCAATAATCACACTGTCCTGAGACTTAACCACCCAANGGAAGGCATATGGCTGTGCAGGCCTTGTCCAGAGCTGAGTCCCCCTGCCCTGGATCCCAGGTCACTTCTCCTTTCCTGCTGACTCCCCAACTCCCAAGTGGCATGACCGTCTGTTCTCTTCCCTGCCTGTGGCCTTTTTGTTTGTTTCAAGTCAGGGTTTTTCTATATAACAGCTCTGGCTATTCTGGAACTCACTTTGTAGACCAGGCTGGCCTGGAACTCACAGAGATCCACCTGCCTCTGCCTCCCAAGTGCTGGGATTAAAGGCGTGCTCTAACACCGCCTGGCTACACTGCCTTTTCTTATGAGCCTGGTAAGCCTTCTCCCAGCTCCCATCTCTGTAGTATAATTCGGCATCTTCCCTTTCTTGGAGGAAGTGATGTATAATTCGGCATCTTCCCTTTCTTGGAGGAAGTGATTTCTCTCTTCAGCAGTCACCTTGGTCTGAACGTAGAACCTCACTGATAAGAGCACCAGCATTTGCTGAGGACCAATCGCGTCTCAGGTACCCTTTCTTTTCCTCCCCATCAGCAACCTTCCTAAGATCATCTCAGCTCAGGGCCCTGGACATCATGGTAAGAAAGTCACTTGCTGCGATCACCATGGCTGACTCTGTTCTGAAAAAGCCCACCCCGCCTACATTCTACCACATGGGCTCCACCAGAACCCTGATCCAGGCCAGGAGGTGCAGAGTCTCAGTGCTCTTCCACAGTGGGCAGGACCTTGTGACGGTGCAGTGTGATGCAGATGTCTGAGGTCTGGCCACACAAGGTGACAAGAAGATCCTACTGGACTCTTCCTCTCCATCACCCCTTTGTAGCAATCTCTAAGGTGTGAGGAAGCCTGGATCACAGGGAGAGGCCCAAATAGGCAAAATAAGGGTGGGGATGAGGTCAGGGGTGCTTCTAGGAATCCAACTCGAGGCCTCAAAATGCCCCAAGGGACAGTAAATAAAGCAATCCCTGCTCAAAAGAAAAGAACCGTTGATTTAAACCATTAGGCTCTGCATTCATTTGTTATGTAGTCACAGCAACAACAATATTACATGGGCCAGGAAGCTTTAATTGGCATGGATAATGAATAAAGCAGCCTAGCCTGGGTAAACTGATTGCATGCCACCTCTGTGACATCAGGGAAGTAACTTAATCTTTCTGCTCTCAATCTTCTTTCTAGTCTGAAATATGGGGAACCAACCACATTGGNTTTCTTATTTTCTTTCTTCTGTTTTTGTAAGTTTTACAAAATTAATATGTGTGTGTGCATGCATGTGTGCACATTTGTCTGTCTTTGTGTACATGTGTGTCTAGTAGTATGAATGAGAATGGCTCCTATAGGCTCACATACTTGAATGCTTGCTCCTAGTTGGTGGAACTGTTTTGGGAAGGATTAGGAGGTGTGGTCTTGTTGAAGGAAGTCTGCAACT
The DNA here is from genome assembly GCA_001675575.1 of Neotoma lepida. Lineage (NCBI taxonomy): Eukaryota > Metazoa > Chordata > Mammalia > Rodentia > Cricetidae > Neotoma > Neotoma lepida. The sequence continues at coordinate 401,515 of LZPO01017336.1, forward strand.
GAGGGTGGGTTTTAAGGTTTCAAAAGCCCACCAGGCCTAGTCTGACTCTCTCTGTCTCAAATTTGCAGATAAGATGTAAGTTCTCAGCTACTGCTGCAGTGCCATGCTTGCCTGCCTTGCTCCTGGCCATGATGGTCATGGACTCCAGTCACCCTCTGAAACTGTAAGCAATTCCCAGTTAAATGCTTTCTTGTATAAGTTGCCTTGGTCATGATGTCTCTTCACAGCAATAGTAACTAAGACAGTGTGACAGCATGTGTGTGTGTGTGTGTGTGTGTGTGTGTGTGTGTGTGTGTGTGTACAGTTGCCTGTGGAATCCATAGGAGAGTGTCAGATCCCTTGGAGCTGGAGTTAACATCTATTGTGAGCCTCCCAACATAGGGCCTGGGCACCTAACTGAGGTCCTCAAGGAGAATAGCAAGCACTCTTACTGCTGACCCCTCTCTCTAGCACCCCTTATTGTCTTCTTTATGGTCCCCACCCTCCTACCTGTCATGTAGTTCTAGGGATGGAACCTTGGCCTTGGGCATGCTAGGCAAGCTCTCTCACCAAGCCACAAGTCCAACGCAGCTGTCATTCACTGAGGCAGCACAAACACTTAACACCTACATCTCAGTGACAGGGAGAGCGTTCATANCACCAAAGGGTTGTATGGATTCCCATGAGTCTGCAGGGCCCCTCAAACTGCCCCACTCCTGATGGACAGAACTTTCCCTGTAGGAATCAAGACCTGAGATCTGGTGGGCTGGAAGTGCCTGTGTTCCCTCAAAGCCCTGCCATTTTCCCTTTCCAGCCATGCCCCAGGAGACCTCTGAGCCCCTATATGATGCCGTGGTTTGGGGAGCAGTCTTACATGTTAGTGTTCTGACTTGTAAAGCCCAGGCTTCGGGAACTAAGCGGACAACTGGTATGTTGTGAGCTCATTCCCCTAACCAGAGTGTTCGGAGGAGAGGCCAACCACGACAGGGTAGGAGCCCCCTTGAGGTTCCTCGCCTAGAGAACTAGAATCCCACAGCTGAAGCAGTGGCTCCTAACTCACCAAGCTTAGGTAAGGGACACTACACCACACTGTTGAATGCTGAGAGCCCCGGAGGCAATTCCACAGTGCTGACACACCTCTTCACCTCACTCTTCCTCTTAGCTTTTTACAATAAAAACATCACAAGGCTTTTAATACCCAGCTTAGCAAGAACATGGAGCTAACTCTCACCCACGTGCTGTCACAACTGCTTTAGAAAGTGACCTTGCTAAGCTCAGCAAAGTCGGAGGCACTCACTCACACACTACCCCGTACACATCCACAGGAATGCCANAGCTCAANGGCTAGGAAGCACAAGCAAGAATGCATCATTGCTCTGACTATAACTCTGAACATGGGGCTATCTGTAACAGAATCCAATACACCAACAAAGATGAATGGAAGGGAACCGTGCCCAGCAACACGATGTATCTCACCAGTGAAGTGTTGAATGAATAGGTTGGGTTAGAACTCAGTGGTAGAACACCTGCCTAGTGTACCTGAGGAATTTTCTCCCCAGTACAGAGTAAATAAACTTTAAAATACCAAGTGCACAAAGCAAATTGCATTTTTTTTTTTTATAAAGACAAGATTTCCCTACACAGCCTTGGCTGGCTTGAACTTTCAGATACCCCCTTGCCTCTGGCTCTACCTCCCAAGTGCTGGGACTTGAATTCGATTCCAGGCCTGGCAGCAAGTCACAACTTAAAGAGCGACTTGCATGCCCACATTCAGTGGTACTAACATCCAAGGCAGGAGCAACTGCAGTGTGTCCCTGCGCCCACCCCAGGAGATAAAAGTAAAACAGCGTGGAAACTTCCAGTAGATTCAGCATTAGAGAGGAAGGTAGCTGTGGCATGTGTCAGACCACAGACAGATNCTGAAGATGGTGGTATCCTGAGTGAGATGAGCAGTCTCTCAAGGACAAATACTTGGGTGGTGGGGTCCCTAGAAATAGAAAGTAGCAATGTGGGGCCACAAGAGGGGATGAGGATCAGTGTTTAATGGGGACAGAGTTTTGATTGGGAAACTGGGAAAGTTCTAGAGATGGGTGATGAAGATGGCTGCACCAGTGTGAACGCGCTCCATGGGGCACAGTGAACTGGTTACCATGGTGGCTATTACTGGGCTCAGAGGTGTACCTAGCTCTTGGAGGCTGAGGCAGAAGGGTGCTTGGAGCCCAGTTCAGGGCTAGCTTTGGCAGCACAATGAAATAAGGAAACTGTTTTCGAGACAGGGTCTCACCATGTAGCTCTGGCTGTCCTGGAACTCTGTAGACCAGGCTGGCCTGGAACTCACAGAGATCCANCTGCCTCTGCTTCCTGAGTCCTGGGATTAGGACTCAGGTGTGCACTGCCACTGGGTCCAATTTTTTTGTTTGTTTGTTTGTTTTAATAGCAGGTTTTACTATATTACATATTTTACCATAAAACATTTCAAGCAAATANCAGAACATAGTGTTCTGTATTTCAAGTTTAAAATGTGGAGACCCATCTTTTGTTTTGGCCAAGTTGCCAAACCATGTCTGGAAATGCATGGTCCCAACCTAAGATCCTGTTGGGGCCTGGCTCTAGGATGCAGCCAGGATGAGACTTGGGAGCATACATAGGGCCGTCCTGCANAAGCCAAAGAACAGAGAGCTCTTCTGTTGTTTTCTCTGTATCTGATTTATTTCATTAACAGTACCCCCAGATCTGGCCAGCCAGAGGACTTGGGAGAAGGCCCTTGCTCCTATCACAGATAAAGGGTCTATTGCTCCCCACCCCAGCAGCAGAAACAGAGGCATTCCTGAACAGTTCGATATGGTTTCTGGTTGAAAGTCACAAGCTCCAACCAGGCCCAGCCACTGGCGGGGCTCCAGAATCAGTCTACATTAATTTAAGATCACTAATGAAGAATAATTAACAGCTTCAAGGGAGCCTGGCACACCCTGTGTTTAGAAGTGGTTAATTATGCATTGTCTGCACAACACCCTTTTCATACTCTTTAAGTTTTGGGTCGCAGTTTTAAACAAGGAAATATGGCATCAGGCGACATGCCAAGTGGCTGTGCTCTCCTCTGTGAGGCGAGCCCCTGGGGCTGTGCTGCCACTTGCTAAGCTCCACTAGTACAGAGCCTCCAGCACTTTCCTCTAGTCCCCAAAGAGCTTCTAGAGGTGGGTTTAGCGGACCTGGCCACCTTAGAGAGTGCCTAGAAGAGCATCGGAGACTGGGAAAGGACTTTCTGAAGCTCTTGGCCAGGCGGGAGCTGACTGAATCCAAGTGTTCCTGTCCATTTTGATGATTACACCATCATGGTTGTGGTCAGCAGTNGGTGGAAAGGGGGCTAACCCCCTGCTTGGGCATGGTGTTCACCACAGTGGCTAGCCACCAGCACTCAGTGAGCTCAAGTGGCTTCTCTGGCTCAACAGAGTGCTTACCTTATGACTGTACTCCTGACCAGCCTTGTAACAAAAGCCAAAGTATATCTCCCTGTGCCTCAGTTTTTTTCACCTAGAAAGTGGGCTGTGCCCATCCCCCACTGCATGGGGTCAGTGCTGAGATCAGTGACCACAATGGAGTCTCCTAGGCAGCAGGTGTCAGGGCCTCAGCATTTACACCACTACCCTGCCTTTCTTTGTAACCTCATTCCCTGAATTTCCCCAGTGCTTCCATCTAGCCTTTGATTATTCTAAATATACAAGCATTGCTCAGTGTTGGTCCAGTCCCTGTCCTGGCAATCAAATTCAACGCCTGCTCCCAGGCACAATTCTGATGTCACTGCCAGCAGTAAACTTTCCCAGCTCCTCCTGGAGGTCTCCCTCATGCTGCAGAGTCTTGCAGCTGTCCACCCCTGCCTCAGCTTTAGGGCTTGTTAGTGGGTTTCCCCTGGCAGGCTGGGAGCCCAGGAGGAAAGGGCTCATTCACTGAATAAGAGCCTCCCACACAGATGGGTGGGAGGGACTGTTGCCGGCTTTCACTCTTGGAANGTGTAGCCCTGAGTTTGTAAACCTGGACTTGCCACACCCCAAATCTTTATTGGGCTCTCCAGTGTATGTTATAGCACACCATCTAGACCTGGTGCCCTGTGGCTTTTCTCATGTCCTGAAGACTCCTGCTCTTTCCAAGCCCCTAGGCTTGTCTCATGTTTTGCCTTTCTTTCTGCTTGGACCCCCAGCATAGCCCTTCAGACATGGCCTACACCGTGAGAGGTCACTTCTGGAAACTCCCGCTCAGACCCAGACTCTCTGCTCTGCCAGGACTCTGACCACAGGCCTCCTACAGCTGACAGGATCTGCTCCCCTTCCTCTCTACCTGTCTCAGGGCCCCGGCATCTGCATGATCTGAAGCTATAGATAACAGAGTCTATCTGAGAAGAGAGAGTTCTAATCCCCAGGCACACGGGCATGGGTCTGTGCTTGGGTCTCTCTTGTGTCGCCCTCATGAAGAGCCTTCTGCCTTTTTCTGGCTGAGATTAACAACAGAGTATAATAATGTCCCACCCCCACACAGTGAGGACTGGACACAGGTGTTCCTGGACACACAGGGCATTCAGTCCTGGAGGGCTACACACAACCTGAAAGACAAAAGTCTCTCCAGCTGCATGTACTGTGTGTGCTGANGCCTGGCATGAGCACCTAGTGCTAATATAGTTGGAGTAATCAGATGCAGGACAGACCTCACTGCTTGGCACCCACCCAAGTATGGGAACTTCCTTTCTATGGTGGCTGTGGGACCCTAGGCACCTCCTCCAAAAAAGCCCTCTGGGAATGAAAGCGAAGCTCCCACACTTTCCCAGAACTGCATGCATACTAATGGCCATGGACTTCACAGAGTGTGAAATCAGGAAAAAGTAATTCCCCAGAGTAGATGGAATAGTTTGTTCCTCAAAGTCTGTAATTACAGCCATTCAGATGACCCT
>LZPO01017336.1:421825-486553 GCA_001675575.1 Neotoma lepida
GGACTTTGAGCTCCTTCCTTAGCCTGGTGCTATTCTAAGGGAAACTCCAAGTGGGTGATACTTATTCAAGGTGAATCTTCCTTTCAGAGAAAGCTAAAAAGCAAGGAAGACTCAGTCAGGCCATAGAAGAAGGTTGTTTGGAAGGAATTTACTTCAGTTTCCAGAGGGAAGGGAAGCCACTGCCTCCTGTATCTTGCTTCCCTCCTTCTTATTAGATAGTGAGGACCACAGGGCACTGGCTAGGAAAGTGAGCACTGGGGCTGAGGAGAAGGCCCAGTCAGTAGAGTGCTTGCACACAAGCATGAGGACCCGGGTTCAGACCCCCAACATGCATGTAAAATGCTGGGTGTGGTGGCACAGTCCTGGAATCCCAGTGCTGGGGAGGCAGACCCAAGAGGATCCCTTGGGCTCACTGGCCAGCTGTTCTTGCTCAAGAGATGAGCTTCCAGTTCATTGGGAGACCCTGTCTCAAAAACAAAGGTGGAGAGAGATAGAGGAGGACCCCTGACGTCAACCTCTGGACTCACATATACTTGTGTACCCACACAGGCACACACACACACACAGAGTAACTGGTAAGCCCAAGGGAAGACCAGCCCCCCCTTCTCCAAACTCACTGTAGACACAGTGCGACAGCTTCAGCATGTTTCCACTGGCTTTGCTCTCAGTGAGCTTGCATGGGGCTGTGGATATCTATGACATCCATTCTGTGACACCATGCCCCCACTGACTGTGTACATGGGAGTTGGAGACACATTCCTTCCTGCCCTTTGTGGCTATGGGGTATGTGGCACAGTTCCTAGCCCTATGGGGTGGCTGCGGGCTTGGCTCAGCACTCCTGCCTCCCTGGTCAACAGGCCATGGCAGCGACTCAATAGGGTGCCTGTGCTTAGCAAGTACTCCTTCAGGGCTGTCCTTGGAACTGTGGACACAGGGTGGAGATGTTTTGATGGCCCTGGGTAACTCAGATGGCCCCATGGAAGGTCAGACCCACTCCCTCTAGCCAGCATTGGAGTGTTTGTCTGTCTTTAGGGTTCTAGAAGTTTCTGTTTGGGGCAAAAGTTACGGCAGGAGAGGAGATGGTAGGCACAATCCTGCCTCAAATCTCCTCCCTCCTAGACNCCAGGCCCTCTATGCTGGCATTCTACAGCAGAACTATTTAACCATGCTGAGACAAGGCACTCAAGAGCTCATGTTACTGACCATTCCATGGCTGCAGGAGAGCTGAGAGCCTAGCATGGAGGTCAGTTGCCCCTTTGCTCAGGACACAGGGTGCTGTCACTCTGTCCCCAGGACTTCTGAGGCAGCGACACAACAACTGAACCATGGTTCCAGGGCCTATACTATGCTGGGTGGGTACCTTGTGATCTTATACCCTAGGCCTTTTGCCCGGTGTCACATATTGGGGCTGGATATGACTCTGATCAGCATATGCTGGTCTTGTAAGCTATGAGCCCTTGTCCAGGCCTCCTTTCCTCAGCTGTAAACAGGCTCATCTTTATGCCTTGGACAGGGAGTCTGAGGTACCAATGAGCAGACTCACCCTTCACCCTGCCTGGCCCTGCACCTCATCCTTAGGCCTCCGGTTAAGACAGCCAAAGAGGACTTGTTGGCTTTCCTGTGCTGGCTCTGGCGTATAGACAGCCCTGCCTACCAGCCGGGGGCCCCCACCACAGGCACAAGGAAATGATTGTCCCTAGGTTGGCCTCTATGCTACTCCTTGCTGTCAGGCTGCCCTGCCCAGAGGTTAGCCAGAGAGTCTGGAAAAGTCTGGCTTCTGAGGAGGATACCTTCAGAAGCCCTCAGACTGGGTATATGGAAAGAGCCAGGGGCCCAGGTGAGATGAGGCATCAACTGGACTCTGGGCCTGGGTCTCTCNTTTATACTGGAAGGAGATTTGTCTAGAGCAGTGGTCATCAGCTCCAAGAGAGTGCAATATGAGACACTGAATCATTTGTCCAGCCTAGCACCCACACGCACAGTGCCAAAGCAGCCTCTTATACACAGGGACATTCTCTAACATGCCTGGGGGGATGTCTAACACCATGGTGGCAACAACAGCCATAGTGCTGGGTTTTCCTATGTTCATACATTCAATACATATTATATAGAACAGTTGCATTGAGGGTTAAGAGCCACAACTCCCAGGGCTGGAGAGATGGCTCAGTGGTTAAGAGCATGTGGGTTCAGTTCCTAGCACCAACATTATCACAGCCATCTGTCATTCCAGTTCCAGGGTATCCAATGCCCTCTTCTGGCTGCTGTGGGCACTGTATGCATGTCGTATATTAAGATGAAGGCAAAATACTCAGAAATGACCATAACACATCATAACAGAAGTCACAGAAAACCTTCCAATTATTTCTGGAGTCTTTTATTTAATATTTTCAAGTCTCAGTTGTTAAAAACAATATACGGGAAGCAAAAGCCATGGGCAGGGGGCCACTGTGATTGCATGTGGTAGTATGAATGAAATGGCCTCATAGGCTCATATATTTGAAGGCTTGGTCCCCAGTTGGTGGAACTGTTTAGGAAGGATTAGGAGGTATGTGGAGGAGGTGTGTCACTGGGGGCAAGGGAGGCTTTGAGGTTTCAAAAGCCCACACCATTCCCAGGTAGTTCTTTTTGCCTCATATTTGCAGATCAAAATGAAAGCTCTGAGCTACTGCTCCAGGGCCATGCCTGTCTGCCTGCTGCCAATCTTCCTGTCATGATGGTCATGGATTCACCCTCTGAAACTGTAAGCCCCAAACAAACTCTTCTATAAGTTGCTTTTGGTTATGGTGTCTTATTGCAGCAATTTAAANTAACCAAGACAGTGCACTTCACCATCCCAGCCACCCAGTGACACAGGAAGACCACAGACACTCATCTGAGCAGAGCGTCCAGTGTGACTGAATAACCGCCCCCCGCTCAGGGAGCAAAGCCAGAGAGGGTGAGATATAACCTCTACCTCTGTGGGCAGGCAGGTAGCCAAAAAGACACACAGCAAGGTGGTCACAGAACACTGGGACCCTAAGTAAACGGAAGGCAGCCACTCTCATAAACAGACCCAGGAAAGCCCTAGGAAGGGGGACTGGCACTGAGCTCTGAGAATGAGTGGCCAGCTGAGAACAGGGCTCTGTGCTGGGACCATTGCGCTGAGCTTGAACAGGGAAGCACACCTAGCTAGATCCACTCGTCAGGAATCCAAATCCTCTCACTGTCCAAGGGTTGGGGTGCAACCAGCCCCTCCTAGGCTTACAGTAGTGGAAGCCTTGCCATACAGCTCAGGACCCTGCAAGGTCTTGCTCGGACTCCGGGGTGCTAACATAGTCCCATTCAGTCCTCAAGCCAGGGCTGGGGTTTCTGATTCCCACATTACAGATGTGGAAACTAAAGCTCTGAGAGACAGAGACCTCCCCAAGGCCTCCCAGCTGGTAAGTAAGGAAGCCACCCTGCCATTCACAGGCAGCCAGGCAGCCAACCTTCAGCCCCAAGACCATTTGCTGAGATAAGCAGTCTTCTCTGGCTTCGGAGCTCAGGAAATCAATCCAACTCACCTCGACCCAACTCATGCATTTTACACCTGAATTCTTTAACAGCTAATGGATCCTCATGGTTCAATGTAAGGAGGAAGGAATAGACAGGTACTATCCAGTAGAAACTGCCCAATTCTGGGTTAAATGCCCCTTCTCCTGGCAAGTCAGGAGTATCCAGGGTAAAAACTGCCAGGGATTGCAGGGGCCAGAAGCCAGGCTCTCTGAGCCTAATGCCCTAATGCTAGTATGTTCTCAAGATAAACAGGGACCCTGACTGAAGCCGAAAGCAGAAGGGAGGAGTAGACACAGGAGAGGAAAGCCTTACATGCCAAGCTAGTGGGGTGTATGCACTTCTATTTTGGGGTGCAAGATGGTGTAGCAGCAGGCAATGTTCCCTAGTGTCTGCTCTGTTCAAGAGGCAGAGCTTCTCCTAGCAGATGGCAGTGGCCTTGGCAGAGTCCCGGGTGACCTTGGACTCACGGGGACTTGTAGCACTAGAGAGGAGAACNTGTCCTGAGCTGGGGGGTAGGAACATTTTTACAGAGTCTAATGAGAGGCGGAGGACAGTCCCAGACACAGGCTGACCCTTCCTTGAAGTCTCCTTACACTCTGTCAATGAGATCACTGTCGTGAAGATGTCTTTTCTTGTGGAGGTGGTACTTTAGTGATAGTACTGCCACCACCTGGGCCCATGGATACCAGGGTCTGTGAGGCCTGTGGTGTTTCCTTTCCCCCACTCCTCACCTTGAGCTCAACCCCAGTGGGGTAATAGTGTGTTCAGTCCCAACAGCTGCCTCAGTCCCTACTAGAGCCCCTTTGGCTTTTCCTACGAGGCTTTACCTCCAGCCTAGGCCTGACCCACATCTATCCATAGACAAGTATGTGTGAAAGAGAAAGAGATGACCTGATGGCAGGCCACAGGATTCAGGAGACCCACAGAACATCCTACAGTCACTCAGCACACATGTACTGAACCAACTCCATGCCAGGCCCCATGCTTCCCTTTGCAGGAAGCAGCCTATGCTCTCTGANGGTCCCACTGGTCCAAAAACTTCTGCAAGGAGAATAGTAACTCCAGGCCCTGTGTGCCAGCTGCAAACCTTCAGGAAAGAACCAGTCAGAACCTGGGGGACTGAGGTGTTCAATGTCACTGCAGGTGCGATGTAAAGGCTTAGTACTAGCCTCAAAGCCAGGACTGGCCTTAAGGGTGGCAGTCCCAGCAGCAGAAAGGAACATACCAATGGTCCCAAAGGAGACAGGCATGGCTGGGAGCAGGGCAGGGTGGGGAGTGGCTGGGGGACAAAAAGAGGAGGCCCCTGAGAGCAGGGAGCAAGCCTCAGATATGAGCAAGATCAGGGGTAATGTCAGCTGAGGCTGTATTTGTTGGCCCCAGGGGCACAAGTCTCAAGTTTGGCCCCATACCCTGGTCTACCACTATAGCTGGTGATTCTGGGGCCTTCTCAGGGACACCCTGAAAGAGTCACCTGTCCAAGACCAATGACATGTCTGAGGAACAAGGATAAGGGAAGGAAGGCTATGTGCCCAGCAGCTTGGGCATAGCCTGACCCTGGAATGCTGAAGGGCACTGGTCAGGGGCAGCATCTGCCCTGTCCATGGACCTCTCATTATAGCTCCAGAAGAAGTGGGAGTTCTGAGGACAGAAGCCTTCATTCTACACGTCGGAATCTGAGGGTATCTTGTCCCTTTTGAAATCCTAGTCTTCTCTGTAGATGCCCCAGGGGTCATCTTGAGATCCCTTTTGCTCTACTGCCTGGTCAGTCATGGTGATGTTAATGCCAGCCACAGTGCCCTAGGCTGCCTATGGCCTCAATCTTCAAGTCTTCTTTCTTAAGACTCCAGGAACAGTCATTTTAGAGGTGGAGACACAGGGCCAGGCAGTCAGCAGTGGGGCATGCCACCTCTCCTCTGGACTGCTTCTCTACAGGGAAGCTCAATGCAGCTGGGAACGGCTTCTGACCCAAGATGCTAGGAAGGATTTGAGGTCTGTCTAGAANAAGTGATGAGTTTTCTTGAAGAACATACAACCCTCAGCATGGTTTATAGGGTTCTAGAAATACCAATGGAAAAGATGAACCAGAAAAAAAAGGGGGGTTCTTGTGTGTAGGCTCCAGCCAGCAGAAAAGTTAGGGCAGCTTGGAGGCAACATGGGGTCCAGAGCTTTCCTGCCTTGTGGCGCTAATTCTCTGACTCCACACAGGGTCCCAGGGTGGGGCCAAGGAGGCAGGCTGCAGGCTGGTCCTAATGTGCCCAAACTCCTCTGGCCCAGCTCCCTTCTAACACTTAGAAAAACCATTGACCTGTCTCTAGCCTCAGTTTACCCTCCCTGACTCACAAATCTTCACACATGTGACCTTCCCCTCAATTTCCAGCCCAGTGGTTCAGGTGGGGCTGCCCAGGCATCCAGTTCTGGTTATGGCCAGATGGCAGAGACAGCTGACAGCACTTTCCGACACTCAGTGTGTTGGGGTTGTTTTTGGAAGCTAATTTGCCCCAGGGCTGGCTGGTGGGCTCCAAGTTTGCTGAGGACCTTCATGGGGACACAACCCAGGTGATAGGCAAGCAAGCAGGAGACAGTTGCCGTGGCTCAGGTGCTACTGGACCCAGCTCAGCCACATAAGAGCCAGGTCTTTGGCCACTAGTGGCATCTGTTTGAATACACTATGAATTGGTCAGATGCAACCCAAAGATTCCTGGTTAATACATCTGTTCCCTCAGCTCAGTAGATACCCACATTTCTTATGGCCCAGCATGTCCTCAGGCATGTCACACTGGGGAGGGACCTAAGGAGACACCAGGGTACGGCAAGTCAAGGACACTAATTACAGGTCCTGACAGCCACTCCACAAACGTGCAACTCAGAAAAGGAAATGGGTTCAGAAAAGTTAAGACATCTACTAAAGTCACACTGCCAACAGGCAACAGATAAAGGTCTTCGAGGGCACCTCCTTGGAGCTATGAGAAGAAGCCTGAGTTATTCCCATATACTGGACTCCACCTGGCTCTGGGGGCTCTACCAAGGTGGCCTAGGCACTCTTCAGCTTTGGAAGAAAGTCAAGGACTGAAGTCCAACCAAGAGTGAGGGGTCTAAGACACTTGGGGACATTACTCTTACTGACACAGGAGGACAAATGAAGAAATGCTGAGTATTATCCAGTAGCCGCCAAGAGACAGGTTTCGAATGTCAGCAAGCATCATGACAATTAAAAACACATCATGTCCCTCTGAGCCACTCCAAACAGATGTCTCTGTACCAAGGAATGGAGCTGTTGGGGCGAATAAGACATCCNGAAGCCAGACATGCTTCAGCCTCGCTCTCTCCCAACCCCAGCTGGGCTTCAGACTCTTTCTCCTCTGAGGCCAGGCTGTGTGAAACATGGGCACTTGCATCCCCAGCCTAAGTAGATCCCAGGACATGGGACAAAATGGAGAGGTGGGGCATGGCTGCAGGCATCCAGTGAACCTCGTCATGCATCCACACCATGCTCACCTGGCTTTGACAACCCAACCCAATCCAGCTCACAGGCCCTGTCTCGCCTCTCCCTCAGTTTGTGACAAGGCAATTTGCCGAAAGCCAATTCACAGAATAGTCAATTTGTAGAACGCTAAAACCATCAAAAGGCCTTGTTTCCCGTAACCTTTTCGTTTTAGCTGACTGGTTTCCATTTTTGTCTTCAAAATGGCATTTGCGGGAGTGTTCAGTTTGTCTCTGTCCCCGCCGCCTGCTGTGGCAGCAGCAGGCAGAGGAGAGCGTGGGGACTGTACCATCACTAACATATGTGGCTCTGGGCAGAGGGAGAGCAGGCATGGCTGACAGCCAGGCAGACTCACAGGCCCAGGGGAGAGAGGAGGCCTTCTTGAGAGGAGCCCTCAGGCTGGGCTGAGCCCTGATTCTAGGCAAGGCCCAGGGACAGTGGGTCAGACCCTGCTCCAGTAGCTGGCTGACAGTCAGGCCTACTAGCCTCCAGAGGGGCTTATACTATTGCCTTTAAGGGCTGGGACTGGTCCTGGGACTGCTGGTGGGCCTGAGCCTTGGAAAGGAGGGTCAAGGGATCTCAGCTGACGGAGAAGAGGGTAGCAAAGGGTGGTAACTACAGAGTACCTTAGAAGGCAGACACCAAGAGGTAGCCAGCCTCTGTCCCACAGTCAGCAGAGTCTGAGCCAATAGACCCATAATCTGAGGTCCAGTTAAAAAAAAAAGATTATTTTATTTTTATTCATTTGTATGTGTATGTATCTGTCTTAGTAAGGGTTTCTATCACTGATAAACACTATGACCAAAAGCACCTTCTATGTTATAGTCCATTGTCAAAGGAAGTCAGGGCAGGAACTCAAACCTGGAAGCAGGAGCTGATGCAGAGGCCATGGAGGAATACTGGCTTGCTCCTCAGGGCTTGCTCTTTCTTATTNACCCCAGGACCATCAGCCAAGGGGTGGCATCACCCACAATGGGCTGAGCCCTGCCGCATCATCACCAATTAAGAAAATGTGCCATAGGTTTGCCCACAGGCTAATCTGGTAAGGGCATTTTCTCAATTGAGGTTTCTTCTTCCCAAATGACCATCCTAGCTTGTGTCAAGTTGACATAAAAACCCTCCAGCACAGTGTCTTTGTGAGTGTATGCCATGTGGGTGCAAGTACCTGTGGAGGACAGAAAAGAGCTGGAGTTACAGGTAGTTAAGAGCCTCCTGATGTGGGCGCAGTTTGGTAGTATACCACACACATTCCATTCCCAGCACCAACCTCTCCAAACAACAACAAAACAAAACCCAGATAAATCAAATGTGTGATTCTGAGATAATTTTAGACTCATCTGCAGTTATGAAAAAATAATATTGAGTGTTCCTGCCAACACTATAGTCATTTCTCCAAACAGTAACATCTTAGAACTCTGTAGGGCACCGGCTCCCCAGTTTTGCTCATCCTTTGGGTAGAGTGTACATTCAGTAGAATGGTGTAGCACTAAGATCACACACACACACACACACACACACACACACATACACACACACACACGTCAAAGCATGACCTCCACTGGCTTCCAGGAGCATCTGGAAACAAGTTCCTCACCCTAGAGACTGGAAGAGGTGCCCCAGCCTAGGCCTCTATGGAGTACATGGCTTTCAGGTGTCACTCTACAGATGTCTGCTGTGGAACAATCTTTGTACACTGTAAATATGCATTACTCTCATTGTTTAATAAAGAGTTGACTGGCCTTATAGCTGGGCAGGAAGAGACTGGGCAGGAGAGCCAAACTAGGACACTGGGAAGAAGAAGGGTGGAGTCTGAGGAGTCTCAAGAGAGGCCATGAGAAGCAGAGCGAGCAGGATGAGAAGTATGTACATGAGGTAAACGAACCTGGGGCAGCACGTAGATTAATAAAAATGGGTTAATTTAAGTTATAAAAGCTAGCTAAAAACAAGCCTAAGCTATCTGCCGAGTATTTATAATTAATAATAAGTCTTTGTGTGGTTATTTGGGGAGTGGCTGGCAGGACAGAGCTGATCTGTGGTCTAGACAGAAAACTCCGCCTACAGATGTCCAGCCTGCCTACTTGTCCTCTGCCTATTCACACCTCTGTGCCTCCCAGGAGCTGTTACACTACTTGCTGCCCTGGCACAAAGAGAGGAGACGGTGAGTGTCAGGAGACAGAGGGGACACATGAAGTGACTTCAGTGAGCAGCAAAGGAAAGGGAGGCCAGAGAGACTGTAGGACCAGTCTTCCCCTAGCAGGAGTGACTTCTCTGTTGTAGCTTGGGCCCCATTCTGGGCTTTTAGGATCTTCCACAGCCTCCCTGCTTCTGTGGCAGCCACAAAGTGGGCTATCAGGAAGGATGGGAGGCCTAGAAGAAAGGACAGGAGGGAGGAGGAAAGACAGGTAAACTGTGGATCAAGATGGTTGTCCCTCAGTACTCATAAGGGTTGGTTTGCCAGACCCCTTCAGATACCTGGCCCTGGACTCTCCATCCTCCTGCCTCAGCATCTTGAATGCTGGGATGGCAGATACACACTACCAGTTCCTTCAAATACTTTAAACCACCTCTAGATAACGCAACACGTCAAATGCCGGGCAGATGCTGTGGAAACAGTGACGACACTGAGCTGTTTGGGAGAACAATGGTGTGGAAAGTCCACACATGAAGAGCAAGCTAGTAAGCAGATGTGACCANCACAGGCCCACACACTTGAGGTAAGGAACATTAAAGATCCAGGTTTGCAGAGATGAAAGACCCATGGAGAAGATGAGGCCACAGTAGGGTGGCTGCACATCTACCAACGAATTCACGTGGGTTCAATGAAATGCTTGGTACAGGGCCAGGCAAATCCAAGTTTTGCTCTTTGGAACTTTCTGGAAACGACACCCCCTACACACACACACACCCTACTAAATTTGTATCTACAGGTGGTTGAATCCAAGGCTATGAATCAGACTGAACATAATAACGTTATCACTGCNAAGACCCCTGATGCCATGCCCTTCTGTCTACCCCAAACCGCACTGCCCATGTCTGTTCTGAAAGGAATCCCAGACACAATAAGGTTTGTCCACANCTACACCACAGCAAACCCATAGTCTGCCCCACAAGAACACTGCAGACTCGGAAAGACCTGGTGTTGGGGTAACAGTCATTTGCCAGGCAGTGGCCACCCTTAGCCAGCTGATCCCACAGGCACCTGCTGGGGAAACTTTGTTCTCAGGAAAGCTGCTGCCCTTGGGGACATGATGGCCTGGGTGGTGACAGCTCTTGGCAGAGCTCCCAACATATCACAGTCTGATCTTCCCTTGACTTCGAGAGCAGTCACATTCCTAGAAAACTCAACATATAGCCAAGTCACACAAAACACATTTGGACATCTATCTTGTTTGACGCAGTCAGGGGCTCAACGTCCTTCTCAAGCTGACCTCAACTCAGTGACAGCTCCACCACAGAGAAGTGGAAGGGGAGAACCAACTCTCCAAAGTTGTTCTCTGACTTCCACTTACATGCCATGGTATGTGCCTTCCCACCACATACACAACAATAAACAAACAAACATTTTAAATCCTATGCCNAATAGAACTGATCTGGACAAAGANTTATCAAAAGTGATGGTAAGGGTAGGACATTCAGGTACTTCTTAGGGGCACCTGACCAGTGTCCTGTCACCTTCTGGCCACCTGGACCCTTCCTCTCCTATGAACCCCACCTTCTAAACAGCTGCTGCCTACCAGCCCTGGCCAAAAGACAGACAGATGAGGATTGGTGAAGAGGGGGTGGGGTCTGGAGCCAGACCGACTCCTGGCCATGAATCTGAGCAAGTCACTTCCCGGCAGAATGGGCCAACCACAGTCTCAACATGCCAGAGGTATGNGGGTTGAACAAGGGTACAAGCCTGAAGTCCTCTGAGATCAAGTTAAGCTAGTACTACAAGGTAGGCCAGGACCCCATGAGCAGGGTGCCTCACCCTGAGAAACACGGGGNGCCTCTGTTGACAGCAAGGC
The DNA here is from genome assembly GCA_001675575.1 of Neotoma lepida. Classification (NCBI taxonomy): domain Eukaryota; kingdom Metazoa; phylum Chordata; class Mammalia; order Rodentia; family Cricetidae; genus Neotoma; species Neotoma lepida. Next base: position 432,848 of record LZPO01017336.1, read on the forward strand.
AGAATGNACAGCTGCTCTTAGTCTAGCCTGAAGACCAGCTGCTCCTGACTCCTGCAGCTTCCCCTAACTGCCCACTGTAGCCAAGGGGTAAATCAGGTCCCTGTCCTTCTACTCTCCTGCAGCACAGGAGGCAACCTCAGCTCCACCCTTCATNTCTCTGCTCAGTCCACACTGAGCTGGCAGTGGAAACCAGCCTACAGGGCCCTCTCTACCCATGCCACTAGTTCATCTCTCCCTTTTCCTCGAGCTCAGCCAGTGTTTGGCATTTCAGGAAAACTCTTCAGTATGATAACAGGTTAGAGTTCGGCTTTGGGGTGGAGTGCCCAGGTTTACCCCTGCTTGAGTGTTGCCTGGGACAAGTTGTTCTGGGACTCAGTGGCATGGTCTGTACAATGCAGGTAAGAATAGCCCCACCTCCTAGGGTCCAGGAGATGGTCAAATGAGCTGAAGGACATGACATTTGCATATTCAGAGGCTCTTGCCTTCTTTGTTCAGGTGGCAAATGACCTTCCAGTCCTCAGGGTTCAGGTGACTGTGGAGAGGACTCCCAGTGTTAGGGCTGACGTGTCTCCCTAGGAGCCTGCCAGTGCCNAGTTCACTGCTCTGTAGTCCAGCTTAGGACAATGCCTGGTACACCCAGGACTCACTGGCTTAACCGCATATCCTACATGCATGTGATGTACTTGGCACTTTTCTCAGTGCTGAAGGTCCCTGAGGCTTACACACCATCAGGAGTCTGCCAGGNATAGCAGATATTCTATTAGGAAGCAGACTGACCACCCAACAAGCTGGACATAGTGTCAGGGTAAATGGACGCCCAGCAGGGAAGTCAGAGAATGACAGAGTGGGAGGTCTTTAGTCTTTCATGGTTGGTCAGAGCCAAAAAGGAAGGGAAGAGGGGCCAGGAAGTTCCAGGCAGTGAACAAATGAACCAGTTATGGGATAGATGGGTGGACCACAGACATGCAAAGAGGCAGCCAGAGCCTTGCTCTGCAAATCTTTATGGCCCCACTGCCTGAGCTGGAGCCCCAGGATGTGCAGAGCCAAGAGTCTTCCTCTTCAGCCATTGCCTTGAGGATGGTGAAAGTGCTGCTGTAGTCAATCAGTATGGGGTACCTTCCTCACAGTGCTACTAAGCTGGCCGATGTCAGGTGCTGCCTGGTCAAGGATTGTAGGCCTTGTGATTTCTCCCCTCAGTTACTATACGCATTGTTTTCATTGTTATCTTTATCCCATCACCAGGCAACCTCCATAGGAGACTGAGGACACACCTCTTTCAGTGGTAAGTTTAACTTTCAGAGTGACCCACAGTGGGACACCCAGGGGGCAGAAAGAATGAGGATGTGTGGGGATGTGTGGGTGTACAGTGTGCCTGTTTGTGGGGCACACCCTGATCTGNTGACACATGGGAATGCATGCATGGCTGCTCAGGTCTGGGGTGGGGCATGTTGGGGGAGGGGCAGAACTGCTAAAGGCACAGCAGCAAATAGCTGCAGGAGCCCAGTNGAGTTCCTTCCCTCTCTGCACCTCAGTTTCCTGCTCTGAAAAATGGAATCAATCATACCATATTTGCAGCAGTTGAGGAAAGCTGACTAAGCTATAGGATGTGAGAAAGCACAAGGCCAGCCAAAACTGCCCTGAGCTGACAGCAAACANCCCCCTTCCATGCGGCTGGCCTAAGGAACCTGAAGTCTGGAGCAGCAGGTACTGAGAGGTACTGACCTGGGCTGGGCTGAGCCTTGCCCTGGTCAAGTGAAGTACAATGGTGGGCAAACACAGGCTGCTGAGTACCTAGCAGGTAAATCAGCAAAGCCTGTTTGACTCCAAACCCTCTGCAAGGGCAGAGGCCACAGCCCTTCTCCAGCACTCCCCNGCCAATCTATTTGGGGTGGTTGATACCAGTAGAATGTAGGAGGAAGCAGAGGTAGGGATAGCTCAGCCTACAGCCTACAGCTCGCCCTAAGAGTTAAAGTAGAGAGACCTTCAAGGGAGGGAGGCAGGGGGCACTGATCCCCAGACAAGTGCTGCCAACAGGGCTGCCTAAGGCTGTGTGTTCAGATGCAAGTCCCTGGCCCTCGACAGGTTGAATGAACCTTGGAAGCACAGTGGAATCTATGGGAGGAAGCCGTGCTCTTGACAAAATGATTTCCATGAAAAGCCCAGGCCCCAGGCCTAAGCCAGTGCATGCCAAGTTTCCAGGGGTGATTTTTCCAGTCTCAGTTTCCCCATTTCAAAAATGTGTGTGTGTCTTCATTCCTGCCTATGAAAAGCCTTTCAGAAGACGTTCCCGAGCTATGGAAACAGGCCCTGAGCCAGGCTGCTCTCCATGAGCACTGTCACATTTCATGATAATGACATCTTCCCCCCACTTAGTGGCCTCTGCAAGTTGTCAGTTTCTTTGACACTGGAGGCTCCTGTGCCAGAAAAGGTGTGGCAGGTAGGAAGGAGGCTGCTGCCTGGGAAGTACCTTCTCCAAATGTGAGACAAAGTTCCANGCTGGGGAAAGCTTTACTATTTCTGGCCTTGCCACAGAGCGCAAGGACTCAGTGTTGTTTGCTTCTACCAACAAACAGACTCAAAGACTTTTCCACTGAAAATGCAGACCCACAGCCAGAGGCCATGGTCCCACTCCACCTGCAGGAGCCTACTGACCCAGCCTGCTGCAGGCAATGTTTACTTCCTATCCGGCTCATTAGCATGGGAACCGCCCCTTGTAGGAGGGGAGGAGGCAGAGCCTAAAGCGGGCTTGGAGGGCCCTTGATGGGGCTTGGGGCTTCTGCAAGTTCAAGGTTTGTTTGAGAAGAGTCTGAATCTCCCAGGTGACCTCCTACAAATTGCTGCAAGCCCTGTGCTAGTATTGGTGGTTGATCCCAATTCAAATACATCACGGCTTGCTCTCTAACCTCACAAGATCCAAGATGACCAAACTGTTCCCAGCAGCTTCCAAGCGNNGAGCAGGTAGCCTAGGGCAGGCAGAGACCAGACCCAAACCTCATTCAGTCTCCAGAGCCTAGAGTGCCCAAGTGGGGCAAAGGTTGCTCTTTCCAGAACAGCACCCTGCAGAGCCCCCAGAGAGCCTAGAAAGAAACTGGCATTTGAATTCCACTGCCCCCTGGGAAGCCTGGCTTCACCAAGCGCGGCTTTGCTTCCATAAATACCCAGTCCCGTGATGTCACCACCCTAAGCCCGATTTTCACCGCCTCTGCTGCTGGCATCAGCCCCAGCAGACGGGTGCTCTGTACCCACACATTACACCTGCACTCGACAGCTGGACACTGCTGCCACCTTCACCTGTCCGTGGAGGATGNCATCTCCTGTCACTGTCTCAGCCTGCTGATGGCCTTCCACCTGGCTTGGGTGAAGGCCACAGGCTTGTTGAGCACCAAAGCTTTCCATAAACAAGCCAGCTGGGGGCATTGCCAAAAGCCTGGACCACGGTCATGGGTCTGGGGGCCCTTGTACGTGGATATGGATTAGGAGGAGGGTGACTGCCTCAGCAAGAGACTTTCCCAGCTGAAGGAAGATTTGCTGACTAAGATTATTTTTCTCCTCATCACCATCAACACTGCCTCTGCCGCAGGGGACAAACACTCCGAGACAAGCTTGTTTCCCTCTGGAAGCCACCTGCAGAGCAGCCACCCCACCCCCACCAAGCCCCTCACTCCAACACTGTTGTGGTCCTTTCTGCCTCAGGCTATAGGATAAACCTGTCTCATATACTCACAAATAGCGTCTTCGGCAAGCCATCCTGCCCAAGTCTGATCTCCTTCTCTCTCTCTCTCCTGCCTGGGCTGAGGAGGCTCAAGGTGGTTCAGAAGAGGAGCAGGATGCTCAAGCGAGGTGAAAAGGAAGAAAATGAAAGCCAAGGGCAGTCACTTTCCCAGGACTGGCAGGTTCATCTAGAAAAGCTGGGTGTAATGTGGCAGGGGGCTCCAAATGGGTCNTCCCACGCAGGGTTTACACTGTGCCCAGAAGCCTGGGAAGACGTCGAGTCACCATGGTCGCCAGGTTGGGCGGGGGCGTCTGCCTCGCTGCTACCTGGGACTTCCTTGGGATTTTTCCCTCCCGCACATCCGGGGTGGCAGGGCGCTGGGATGAGGAGGGTGTCTGTGCCGGTTTGCTCTCGCAGCATCCGGAGGAGGGACAGGAGTGCAGGAGCGCCCCCCTCCCTCCAGGAGCAACGTAGTGCGGCCGAGCTGGACCAATCGCCAAAGTGCTCGTTGCCATGGCAACTGCAGCATCAAACAGAGCTGCCCTGCGTTGCGGCTGCAAAAATCAAGAGCCCTGGCGCTGAAACCGAGGTGGCTCCTTCCTGGCCCTCACTAGAAACCTGGAAATCAGTTGCTAAAATGCATTCTCAGTCCAAAGAATGTAATGATGGCATTGCCTTCCAGGACAGCTTTTCCGTCCTTGGCATGGAAACATAGGAGTCACTAAACTAAGNGCTCAGGAGATCTTGTGCCCTGGAGTTAGGGGCCATGGGACTTCAGCAAGCTGAGTGTCTCCNGGGAGTCTCAGATGTGCTACTGTAAAATGGGATCATGACAGCTGTGTGACCAGTCCTGGAGGGCCGACCACATACAGTAGCTGAATAGCAGATGACACAGCTTGGATCACTGCTGCCAGTTATGACCTAAAGGGAAAGTGAGGCCCAGGCTGGGGCCAGTCTGTTCTAGCTGTGGCACCCCTCCTCCCTCCCTTCTTTCCCCTCCTGCTAGCACCCCCAGTGTGCCTGCAGAGCATCTGCCTTCATCAAGAATACATTCTAAGAGGGAAAGGGGGAGAAAACATGAAAGTTGGAATGTGAAATTGTGCCTAGCAATCAGATCAGGGTTCAACCAAGCAGAAAAGAGGTGAGGGGGGGCATCTTCTTGAGCTGGGGGCTCTCCAGGAGCCCTCACCTAGTGGACTGCCATGGCAGGAGCTTTCGGAGCAGAGCTTGTGCTAAGGCCCTGAGGCAGACAGAAGCTGGATGGATTTGAGGGACACTGGTACAGCCAACGTAGCTGAGAAGAGGTGAAGATGAGAAGCGCCCACTTCTCTCCCTGCACACTCACCTTCTCTCCCCTCTGTATATCTCATGGCTTTTTGAGCAGGCAGCCTGTTTACCAAGTGTCAGTCAGGGATCTCAAACCCAGCTGAGCATGTGTATAAGGAATGCATTTTAATGCACACATCAGACCCTGGGGAGGCACGGGGGAGGGGTCCTCATTCATTTAGTACTAACTAAGTAGGTGGCACAGCCAGCACTTTGCCTGGACTGAGTCTCCACTTGCAAAGCTGCCTCCAGGGGAGGGGCACATGAAAGGTCGAGGAGGTGAGAGAGTGACCCCTCTGGTTGGGGGTGGCAACTGCCAAGCTGACTCTATTTCTTTCCATTCTCTCAGCCTCTCAGACCCACAGAAGTTAGGGGAAGAGGGATGCTTCGCTCTTGAGCTCTGGTCTTTTATTGCAGAGGAAATGGATCTCAGAGACAGTGAGCAACTTAAAGTTTCACAGCAAAGAGGGACAGAGGCCAGATGAAGAGGACCCCATTCTTCTGGTGGAGGGTCCTTAGATGCAGCATAGCAACTGCTGAAGCAGCTGTGCAGCCAAAGTGCAGGGGACTCCAGAAATGTCCAGTCTTCCCATGGCCTGGCCCCCCTGAGAAGAATGCTGGCATAGGAATAATTCAGATTTGTATGGGCTTAGCACTTGGTAAACTGGCCCCATCTCTCTCCTTGATTGAGCTGCACTATAGCTTATCAAAATCAGAATACCACCACACCACCAGAGGAAGTCCTTCTGTTTTGGGTCCTATTGTTTTCATACCTGAGAAATATCAGAAATAGGTTTAATTAATCACAGCTGCTTAGAGAGGCAGCTGTGGGGGTGGGGGAGGGGGTGGTCACTAACACTGAGGGAAGATGAGTCACCAGTGTGCCTGTGCTCCAGCCTTCTTAAAGAGGAGCTTCTCACATGTCACAGATGAGTAAACTGAGGCAGCCAGGGAGAAGTGGCTATCCTGAGTGCACTCTGTTCTGAAGTCCCCATCCTGGGCTTCTTCTTGACCTCCCTTTGGATACATGACATCCATTGCACACCTGTATCTTCCCTGGCCCTTCCTCCAGAGAGGCACACACAGCTTGCTTGTACTGTATTTTAAAGTAGAGTGAGTGATAAAGGCCTCTACACTCAGAAACAGCTGCCAAGGCTTTCAGGCTTTGACCAAGCATTGAGTACAGCACACAGCAGTTGTTCTCACACCTGACACTTCTGCCTGGCACTGAGTCAGGTCTGGTCAGGTAGAGGAGACTCCAAAAACAATACGGTTGACATTGCAGCTGGTCTCTAACTTGAGACCCCAGAGGTTTCTGAGTTCAAAGAATCAACAGAGTGCAGGAGCAATGCTATCACCAAGTGAGGGTCAGACTGCTTAGTTCAACTTTGGAAATGGGAAGCCCAAGGGCACAAGAGGGTTCAAAGTCACAGTTAGGAAGTGGTACAGCAGACTGTACCTGTCCACTTCAAATGTGATCAGATGCCTGAGGTGGGAGGGGTGGCAGTCAGTCTTGCCATGACTGTCCCCGGCTAGGGTTGTAAGCACAGGAACATCCACCAATCCACTGTTTCAGGCTGGGGATAACACAGAGCACTCCATAGCCAGTCTCTGGATATACCCCGTTCCCATCTCATCCCTGCAGTCTTGGGGCAGAAGCAGCTTCCAGGGCGTGTTCCAGAAACTTCTGATCTAGGACTTCCCCTCCATAGACTGGAAAATTCCAACCTGCAGGCTGACAGGGACATTCAAGCAGAGTGTGTCTGTCTTCCAACCTGTGGCCATCTGTCCCCTAGGCAGGAGCATAGCAGCATTTGGGAAGAGGAAGAAGGCTGCTGGCACATGACAGAGATATGCCAGTCTCAGTCACTCCAGGCAGGNAGCCATGCACCTCAGGATTGGATCATCTTCCCAGGGACAACAGTCCATCTCCCTTCCAGGTGGTCATAGGCCTAATTGTGGAGCTCCAGTGTGTGTACCCCTTAACCTGTACCAGTCCCCAAAACACAAATACTTCAAGCCCCAGCACTGTATTTCCCTTTTTCTGAAGCTTGACATTTTCAGTAGGTAAAATGCAAATTGCAGAAATAACGTGAACATTTCTTTTCTTTTGAGACAGTGTCTCACTTGCAACCTTGGCTGGCCTAGAGCTTACTATGTAGACTGGGTTGACTTAGAATTTATAGAGATCTGTTTGCCTCTGCCTCTCAGAATGCTGGGATTAAAGTTGTGCTTCATGAGGCCCATTGAAAATGACTATTCATAAAGTAAGTATATTCTCCTCCCTGCTCCCCGGCCCCACATCTTACCCCTCTTGCTCATCTCTGCGGAAGAAATGGTTCTCATCTGACTGGAGTGCATCTCTTTAGCCCTTTTCCTACATGTTCATGCACATATACATGCGTGTAAGAAATAGAAAGTACTGCATGGATTCTGAAAATGATACTGTGCTATGATGTTAAAAATATTTAAAAATTTCTAAAAGACATAAAGATGAGCACTGTGAACTGTGACGCACCAGCTGCCTGTAGTGAGAAACCTCACTTGATAAACATGCTGGAAGCCTCGGGGTCATGCTTTGTAACACCCCCTCCCCAGCCCAGCTCCCAGCCTCCCATAAGTGCATGAATGATCCCCAGGGAACCTTTCCTACTTAGTTGTCCACACACAGGCATCCTGAGCAGTGCAGACTACTGTGTGTATTTGGAGCTGTACATAAGTGGCCTCACACTGTGTGTCTTTTTTCTGCAGCCAGCTCTGCTCAACATCACATTTGGAAGGCTGAATCACAGACTCTGCAAATCATAGGTTCTTCCATGCTGCAGGTGCACATCACATGCCTCTCAGATCATAGTTGTGGCCAGTGTGCTGGGTATGCGAGACCTTGTGGGGAAGGTTAGGATGGGGACTACATTGTCTGCAGCCCCTCTCCTCACTGCAGGGTGGCTGAAGAAGGAGCAGCCCCTAAGCATTTATCTTTGGAAATGGATGTGGGCTTCTAGAATCTCAGCAAACATTCCCTTCTGCAGCAAACCAGATATCATTNGGCACCCCATCCCCTGACTTGAGGGAGATCAGATTCCTACCCCAAGATAGCTAAGAAAGGTCCTCAGGGCACCCTTGAGAAGGAATTAACATCTGGGACTACAAGGGTTGGCATCAGTTCCCCCCAGCCAGGCTTGCCTCNGAGTGTGCCAGGCTGGCTGTGGTGCACCAAGCTTGCCATAGGCATACATGAAGAAGCCCAAGCTGCACTGGGTAGCCCTGGTTGGGGAGAAAAACATGTGTGTCAATGTTGCCCAGTACTAGATGCTGAGGCCTCCAGAGGGAATAAGTGAACTTACTGGGAGTCATCTGCCTGGGAGGTGGGCTGATGGGAACCAGAGGGGGNGCTGCTGAGTGCTGANTTCTGAGACCCTGAGCTGCGAGTGCAGAGTGATCTAGGACCAATGTGAGATGCAGTGGCTCCAAGCCAGGAGTCCCCCAACTCACCTCCCATATCTCACCTCTCATCAGGCAGTGAGTCCAGTGGTCAAGACTTGGCACCACCTCTACCATCAGCTGGGAACTTTGGTTGGGTAGTTCTCAAAATTGAGCCAGGCTGTGCTCCCCACTCACAGCTGTGAGGTAGTGACTTCAAGTGCTGTTCAGGTCCCAAAAGCCCTGCTTCCTGAACTAAACTTGTTTGAGGTCTTTCAATTTGAAGGATTTTTCAATTTCTTTTTTTCTAGACAGAGTCTTAGGTAGCTGAGGTTGGCCTCTAACACAGTAGAGATGGATAACCTTGAACTTCTGATCTTCCTGCCCCCATATCCCCAGTGCTGGGCTTACAGGCATGTATCACTACATCTGGTTTATGAGGTGCTGAGGGTCTAACTCAGGGCTTCTTGCATGCTTTTCCCAATTATAGACAATGCACCTCATGTGTCAGCCAATCCCCTCCACTGACAGATGTCCACATAAAGACTGGCATGGAATAAACTTAATCACTATGGTCTCACACAGCCTGGGGAGCGGGGTGCCAATCTTGGGACCCTGGGCTGGTGTGAGGGTGCCAGGCAGGGTGGATGCCTGGATTGCCCTGCACTCCCAGCTCAGGTTCTCAGAACTCAGCACTCAGCAGCAACTCAGCACTCTTGTTCCTATCACCCCACTTCCCAGGCAGGGCCCCTTAGGCCAGCTTCAGCCAAGCTCACTTACTCCCTCTGGAAACCGCAGCATCCAGTACAGGGTAACATTGACCCACATGTTTTTCTCCCCAACTAGGGCTACGCAGTGCTGTTTGGGCTACCCAGGGCAGGGCAAGCCTACAGGCAGGTTAGGCAGATCAGAGAGCCCATGGAACACTGGGCCATGTAAANGGGAACCAGCAAGGCAGGGCCCCAGNCCATAAGTGCCCCACCATAATCATCATGAATTTGCCATGCTATCCTTCATCTGTATAGGACAAAGCTGGCCTGTGCTTGCTTTGAGATTCAATTTAGCAGTGACACATGAGTNAGAAAGGCCACACTCCTACTGGGAGGAGGGGACTACTTTGGCTCCTCATCCCTTTCCCCAGCCCTGTCTTAAGGGAACTGTGCAAGACCCTTAATTGTCCNGTAGGGGCAAAGGGGGAGCTGGGGTAATGATGTCTGTGCCAGTAGTAGACACTCACTGACATCTTCCTGAATGGTGGAGGCCATGCAGTCACCATGGTTCACATAGTCTCTGACTGTTAGGACCTTCATTCTGGAGGGAGTGGGAGCCCTGAGTATAGTGTGGGGATGAGGAGGGAAAGAAGAGATATTATGGAGTAGAGGGAGAGTGAGTGGAAGAAAGGGGTGGGATACAGGGCAGTATAGGTTCTTGTGGGCTTCTGAGTGGANGGTGGNCTCATGCACCTTTATGAGACGCAGTGGAGGTGCAGGGTGAGGGGAGTGAGGGCCTTTTCTTTTGGGAGTGATGGGCAAGTTTGAGATGAGGGACACGGAGGATTCCAGAAAGTCATGAGGGTCTTGCTGGAACCTTGGCTCTAGGAAGGTGGGGGACAAAGGGTTAGGTCCAATTGGAGAAATGGACCTTGGAATAGAAGGGAAGTCACTAGAGTGGAGGGAAGAAAACAGGCATCATGACCCCAGCTGTGGTGCTCCTGCCCTCTTGAAGGCCACTGCCAGACAGAAGGCACATGCTCCCAGCCCTGCCTACCTCCCTTTCCCAGGGACTTGCCACCTGTTCCTTTCTTCCAGGGTGACTCAGGCCCTGATTCTCCTCTCTGGAATCTGAGGTAACATTAGAACATTCTCGGTAAAACAAACAAACAAACAACAAACAAACAAACAAACAAACCCAAAACCCAAAACTGGTGTGTGTGTGTGTGTGTGTGTGTGTGTGTGTGTGTGTGTGTGTGCCTGATCTCACAGTCACGTGCCCAGCAGTGTGGACAACAGCAGAGTGGGCTCCTGGATGCTACCATAAGCATCACTTCAGGACACTAGCACAGGGCCCTCCTTGGGACAATCTCAGTGGTGACTGCCAGTGAAAAAGGAAGTTAGCAAGCTGTATGCTTAGTCTGAGTATATAATTCCACAAAAATCTAGGTTGCAGGAACTTCCGGAAAGGCACATGATGAGACATGCCACAATGACAAGTTGTCATCTTTCAACTATGGGATTCCTGGTCAACTGCATGCCCTCTTTTTAAATGTTGTACAGTGTAGGCAGGACGTAGCTCAGTGGCAGAGAACTTGCCTAGCATGAGCTGGGCTCTGGTTTGAAATTCCAGCTCACCTCACTCCCCACCAATAAATAAACAAATAAACAAACAAATAAAAGCCTACTCTCTAGGATGAGAGCCACTCACAAGAAAAATGCATCATTACAAAAGCCTCCAGTCATCTAACAATTACTAAGCCTGCCTATGANCTTGTTTTCATGGGAAGCAGTTGGGGACCTGAAAAGGTTCAGAGGGAGCTGTGGGGTTGAAAGTGACTTAGTGGGTCTCTCTGAAAATCANTTCTGATCCTTCTCACAGAGGGTTGTAAAAAAGCAAATGAGTAGGGCTAGAGAATTGGCTCCGTGATCAAGAGAACTTGCTGCTCTTACAGAAGACAGGAGTTCAGATCCCAATATCCATGTTGAGCATCTTACAACCACCTGTAGCTCCAGCTCCATGAGATAAAAGACCCTCCTCTGGCCTCTGAGGGCACTGCACTCAAGTGCACAGACATACACATATAGATACAAATAAAAATAAAAATCTTAAACAGAAAGAAAGAAAACCAAATGAGTGAATAAGTACAGTGGACCATTGAGAGCACAGTGACCTATGACAGATACTCGACAGGGTCTCCAGTGGCATGTGCAATGAGGAAGGTGAGGACAGGGTCACTGGGCAGGGCAAGTGGTATAACCTGTGCACTGCACAATTGTATGAGCAGCTATTAGCTGCTGATGCAACTAGTGTCCCAGAGCTGTGTGGGCTACATGGTCCTTTGCATAGAGCATCTGTGTAACAGAATGATAGGCAATGGGCATGGTGCCAGAACCCTATGGGCTCTGGGAAACTGGCAAGCTACTGGCTGCTCTGTTTGAGGCATGGATGATATCTCCTTTCCAAACCCTGACAGATTAAGGAAGGAGACTTGTAATGCTTGGTGAGGATGGCACCTCCCACAAAGTTCATGGCCATTAGCGCCTGATGGGCCATGGTNGCTTGGTCTTTGTCTCTCTGGTGCCCATAACAGGCTGGAGGAGCTCAGGCAGTTTTTGTGGAGTAAATAGTCCTTGTTCTATCTCTATGCCAGGATCCTTTCTAGGAAAGCACACTTTTCTACCTGAGTAAGTCAGAGCCTCCCTCTCCTGGACCCTTCCTCCATGGAGGTTTTGCTGATGGTCCAGGTTAATGGAAGGGCTGACCAGGGTTTGGAGGGCATAGCAAGCTCAGGTCCCAGCCTCATAAGAAGAGGGNCTTGATCTTTTCTGTTCAGGGCTGTGACCCTAGTGCCTGGGACACAGTAGCTACTCAATAAAATGCTGTGGGCTGATGAATGAGAGGATGAGTTTAAAGTACAGTCTCACATCTGCCTCCCCCACAGTCATGAGTGCTATAAGGGCAGAACTCATGGGGTCTGTAGGGCAGTGAGTGTACAGCTTCCTGTAGAGATATTCCCCAGATCCTCAGCCAGGCCTCCACATCTTTTAGACTCTTGCTTCCCAACCTGTGTTCTTTCTCCTGTCATATTCAGGTACCTACCACATCAGAGAAACCATGCCCTATCAACCAGTGAACTCTGTAGAGATCTCAGACTTGGACTCCAAGCTCAGATATGCCCTCCCCACTAGCATGTGGACATACTGGGCAGGCTGAATGGAGCCTAGAAGCAGAGGGCCCACATCACCATGACCACTAGCCCTGGCTGCATGTAAACATGTACTAGGATATGCTCATCGCAGAGAAACTCAGTGGTTATGCTGAAAGAAAACTCATTTGTGCCCCCTGGCTGACAAACTTTCTTTTCTCATGGGCAGCAGTGATCTTCAGATACGCTGATCCAACACCAAACCCCTTCATTTAATTCCTGCCATCCCCAAAGCTATCCTTCACCACTTACCATTTGGTCTCGGGCTCATTCAGCATGGGTTCAGCAAGGTCCCCCTCCCACCTCTGCCCCTGCAGCTCCTCACCATCTTGGTATCATCGCCAATAGGCCCACTGTCATTCTCAGAGGGTGTCACCTTAGGCTGATGAGGGCTGGAAGGCCATGTCTGAATTCACCGATTGGCTCCAAAGCTTCCCCCATGTCCAGCACACAGTTGGTCTTCACAGACACTGGGTAGATGAACAAATACATGCCTCCTGTGACCCACACTGGAGTGAGGTCTGGGGCAGNNCCTGTTCTCTTAAGTGTAGTGGCTATTGTAGGCTCTGCATCNCTGGACTCAGCCACATNGGACATTTTCCCTAAAGACACTGCACCTGTACAGAACAAGCCAGATTACTGTCCTTACCCTAACCCACACAGCAGAATAACTACTCACCCTAGATACTGCAAGACATCTACTGCTCGCCCAGGCCTACCACAGGTGCTGTGGAACATGGGGCGGTTCACATGTGGAGCTTGAGTGGCATGGCTTTTGATGTACGAAGGTGTCCACTTCGGATACCAAGAGATGAATAATCTTGGTCTCATGCTTCTACTGTGGGCCCACCTATCCTTCTTCCTCCCTTCTTTCTTCCTAGCCTCCCTGGCAAAAAAACCTTCGCAGCTACTGCAGAAACAGGTCAGGGCTGTGGAGGGTCCTGGAAGCACATAGGAAAGCCGAGTTGCATCAGATGAGTCACTCCTTCTGGGCTACAGCTTGGTCTCNTGGTGTCTCTGACTGCCCTGCCCTGTTCTCTTCACTGTTGCCATTCCATGCCTAGACCCCTGTTCTTTCCTCTAATCCAGGTGCTGTAGGTATGTCCAGGACAGAGGTGTGGGCAAGCAGAGGGCAACTCCTGGGAGTCACATGCTCTGTGGTGGTCTAGACTTTGTCACTCCCCTGGGGGCATTCTCTGAAGTTCAGCTCTACCATGGAAGATGAGCAGGAAAGTGGTAGCTTAGGTATCATGAGGGAATCCTGACTGGGCTACCCTGAAGCAGGGTGGTTATTTTGTATTTTCTGCCCCCCAGGCAGCCCGGAGGCTCAGAGACAAGGCAGAGATCATGGGGGCAAGTGCTGCTCTAGGGTCAAGCCACTCTGTACTGTGCCGGGACAGAACAAGCTGCTTGGAGGGCCTGAGGTCTGTCAGTTCTCAAGAAAGCTCTGAATATTATACACAGCTATCCCAGCAGAGGGCAGTGTTTGGCTGCCTCAATATTATCGAAAGTGTGAAACCCCAAGACTGGTTCCACAGCAGCCAGACTCCAGGGGCTAGGTTCCTCCTCAGGCCTACAGCCAGCTTCCCCCCATGCCCAAGCAGCTATGCTCTGCTGGGACCCTCTCTGATAACTTCATTGCCTTCTGCTACCTCCTGCTCCAGAGCCTCAGTGGGGCCTGTCATGCAGGCAAGGCATGGGTCATGGAGCACATAACAGGGAAGATAACAGGCCTTCAGGCCCTGTCCCACTTCTCTAGACTCTTGTCCTGATGCTAGGTCCCTCTACTCTGCCACAGGCATCCTAGCATCCTTCCATCCCCAAAACAGAGGACTTTATCAAGCCTCTGGGCCTTTGTGTTTATCGTGTCTGATGCCCATGNTGTCCCTTCCCCTCCCCATAGCAATGATCTCAAATGTCACCTCAAATAGGCCATGTTGTGTACCTTGGGGTTCCAGCTCCCAATCCTCTGTGTTCCAAATGCTGGGTGGCATCTCAATCCCTGGGATTATTGTAGCAAACCCCATGCAAAAAAAGGGCCTAGATCTTGTAGGTTCTTAAAGATCATTAGTTCTCAACCTTCCTAACGTTGTGGTGACCCCCAACCATAAAATTATTTCGTTGCTACTTTGTAACAGTAATTTGCTACTGCTATGGATTGTAAGGCAAATATCTGATATGTGACCCCTGTAATCCACAGGTTGAGAACCAATGGCCTAAATGGTCCCCGGTGGGTAGTGAGAACTTCGGTCGTCACAAGTCCTAAGATTGGCAAGGCTTAGGGACACAGAGGACTGGAGGCTTCCATTCCTGCCTGCCTACAGGCATCCTGTGGGTCCTTGGAGCTGGAAAGCCTATGCCTCATATGCACAAGACAAGACCACAAAAAANGCTGCCAGCCCTCCTGCCTTGGGATGATAGACTTCTTCCTGGATAGATCTTATCCTGGGACTCATGGATGAGTGGAGACCTGGGAAGGCAAGGCTCCTTAGGATGGCCCATAGATGATGTAATTTTGACCCACTGGAGGCTCCTTCATCCACCAGGATGTATGTAGCACATGGCCAAGGGCATCCAGAGAAGCACCAATGCCTAGTGGTTCTGGTATGGGCACTGAGGACTATGTAGGCAGCAGCTGCTGGATCCTCTGCCTGCATCCAGGCTCCAGCTGTGGTTGGATCTTCTGCAGGTATCCTTCCAGGTCCCTGATGCTTAGAACTCTTGCCATATCCAATCCAAGGACTCAGTTGGGTCACACCCTCTTGGTCCCAGCAGCCCCCTGCAGGCTCCAGATNTATCTGATATTTATCCAGGCTGGCTAAAGCCTCCATCCCCTTTGAGCTCAGTGATTGGCTCAGAGATGGGGGATGATCCAAGTCTGGCAAATGAGAAGCAGCCCAAGCAGGATCTTTTGGATGCTGGGCTTCAGAAGTTTGGCTGTGGAGGACAGGGTCCACCTTGTCATTAAGCTATAGACCTCCTGAGAAGGAGGACAGGGAAGCAAGCAAGGATGGGACCCCAGATGGTGCCAACTGTGACATCATCTTTGATACCATCATCTAAGTCTGAAGACTCATGGACTGGACTATTTGCTCCTCTGGATAATACCTCCAATGCCTTTTGGACTTAGACCAAGACTCCCACTGACACCTGTAGGACTACAGGCTAGAAGAGCTACCTCACAGCCTCACCCTTGCTCAGTGTGCTCACCTATGAGCCAAAGGGCTTGCTTAGATACAGGAATGGGAGCTGGAGTTCCTGGGCCTATTTCATTCTGTTCCTACCTGAAAATGGTCATCCTAGCCCAAGATCATATCTGGCTCAGCTTCTCCCCTGACCTACCTTGTAGCAGGCTTCTGCTGGGCACTTCTTATGGATGGGCCAGCAAGGAAGAATCCACTACTGACCCATTGCACAGATGCAGAAACAAAGTTGAGGGGTTAGGGGTCTGGCTACCTGCATAATACCAGGCAGAGGGTCAAGAGGGTCAGAGCCAGGTTGACTGGATGCCTCAACTGTAAGCTCCTAGTTCTTCTTCTGTGGAGCCCTGCAGGGCCTGTTCAGCTNTGTGACCTTTAGAGAGTACTAGACTTCTCTGGAACTAAACTGGGACTCTAGGGTAGCAGGAGATTGGAGTTTAGCATCTAGCAGGCTTCTCAGTAACACCCACCAATCCTGGGCTAAGCACAGCAGGTTTCTGAGGGCTGGCAGTGCTCAATACCTAGTGGTGATGTAGGTGTGTAGTTACTTTGAGCCCAGAGCAGGGTCTGGGGCCAACCTCCTCCAAGCACCTTCCCTCCCTCTACACTTCATTCTTGGCTCACAGTGCTTAACAGCTATACCCTACAGGGAAAAGCAGGCCTGGAGCTTTCCTTGGTCCAGCCTGACCACTGCTGTACTGCCTCTCAGGAGCTGACCCTGGCATAGCCCAGTCTTTGTTCTTCCTGAAACCCCTGGGGCCTGAGTACTGTGTGTGTTTGGTCCCTAATCTCCATGAGATCTTTGGGGGACTGCACCCTCTCGGGTCTATCTAGACTTCCTGGGCCAGAACCTTTGGAATGAGCCTGGCCCTCTGGGAATGCATCTCTGATGAGCTATATTAGGGATGTGCTGACTTCTGGCTAGAGCAGTACCAGAAAAGAAAAATGGAGCAGAGGATATTCCTAAATGTTCCCTACTTGATGCACACAGAACTATCTCCAGCCACAACCCCTTCCTGCTGGGTGCTCATCACTGCCTCACCCCTCTCCACAGACACCTGGGGCTTTTTCCTTAGCCTTCCCCTTGGGCAGGCCTGGCGGGACACTGAGGATGCAATCACCAGCCTTTTAGGAACTGGTACTGTGGAAAAGAGCTGGGATGTCCTCCCATGGAGGATGCTGAGCGAGACTCATGCTGGCAATTTGCAGCACAGGCAGATGTGGAGACAATGGAAGTCTGATTGGCAGGGCAGGAGGGGCTGCAGCTGTGCTTGGAGGAGCTGGGAAGGTGGGGTGTCTGCAGCCCCAAAGGAAAAGTGCTGAGCCAGCTGCATGGAGGGAGACTGGAGGGGAGGCCAGAGTAAGGCCGTGCTCTGCACTGCATTTCCATCTCTAGGAGGTTCATAGGGATGGAACCAGCTCTCAGAGCTCCCAGTTAGACAGTTCCCACCCTGGCTCTCACTTCCCTGGATCTTCTGCTTCATGGGCCACATCTGTGATGCCAGCTATCATAAGGTAAAGCAATGGGCAGAAATGCCTGGAGCATCCCTGACTAGTGGGACCTACCGAGTGTGGGCTCAGCCTGCTATCATCGTGTTTCCTTCTCATTTGTGCAGACATCTATTGAGCAGCAAGTGTGTACCAACCTCCTGAGAGTGGGCTCGGCCTCCAGACCCTGTTTTCTTCTCATCCATGCAAACATTTATTGAGCACCAACTGTGTACCAAGGTCTGACCTGGGCAATGGGAGACACAGAAATGAACTCCCTCGGGAGTTTGGTCATAGATGTGGGAAAGGTGGTCTCTAAATGACCTCAAAGCAAGGGCAAGTGTGGAAGACCTACTCATAAAGTTACTTTCTCCTTNACTTAGTCATTCAGCAGAACTGATCACCATCACACCAGGTAACTGGCATGGATGTTCCGACCAGGGACAGCAAGAACCCAGCCTGAAGGCAGGATGCAGACTTATCACCAGGAAGACACTGCAGAGGTGCTATGGGAGGTGGGTTTTAAAAGGTGCATAAACGTTTTCTGGGAGTGGGAGCTAAGAAAGCATAGTCCTAGGGGAAACAGCCTGTGCAAAGGCACAGCCATGGACACTCGAGAAGACTGTCCCAGCAAGGACGAGCTGCTTCAGTCTTACATACTCCTGGACAGCGGCACAGGGCTTTTGTGTGTAACAGCTAGAACCCCNTAACAGAACTCCCTCTCCCATGCCATGTCCTGGGATGCCCTCTATCCCCCAGACCCTGAAAGGGCACCCTGGCTGCCGGCCATAGAGAATAAAATAAGGCCAGGGCAAGGAAACTCACTGCTCATAGTGTCTGGGGGTAGAANTGAGTTCAAATCTGTATCTCAGTTCACAGCTTGGGGCTGGTCTTGGCCTAGCTACCTGCTGTGCACCCCCAGACCCAGCATAAGGCTCCCCTTGCATTGCAGCTGGAGCCNCAATCTTCTCCTGGGAACTGGCCCAGCCCTTCTGCGTGCCCATGCCACTTCTAGGTCACAGGCCTAAGGAAACATCACTGGGCCTTGAAGGCCCTTTATTTCTCCAGCCCCACTTTCTCTCCACTTCAGTAGCTGCCTGCAGAGCAGATGATTGATGAGGAAGAAGGAGGGGAGCATCCCCCNCCCCGGAATCACTCTGGCTGGTGCAGTCAACTTTAAACTGATGAATAACACACAGACCCAACATT
Source organism: Neotoma lepida (assembly GCA_001675575.1). Lineage (NCBI taxonomy): Eukaryota > Metazoa > Chordata > Mammalia > Rodentia > Cricetidae > Neotoma > Neotoma lepida. The sequence continues at coordinate 451,122 of LZPO01017336.1, forward strand.
CATCACCCGCCGTTTGTCACTGGGAAGCTGGGCGAATCTGTTCTTTGTGTCCATCTGCCCTAGTGTCCTGCACACTATATCTCCTGAAGGGGCTCAGTCTGCAGAGTTCCAAATCCATGCATGCTCTGGAGACCAAAGCTGAGCATCTCTGAGCTGACCCCAGAATGTCCTTCATGTCCACAGTGAGGCTTATGGCCTCACCCATCCTAGGCTGGGTCAGAAGAGTGAGGGGGTTCCAGANGACCCCAAAATCTCTTCATTCACTCAACCTTTAATTGAAGTACCACTATGTACAGCCATCTTTCTGGGCACTGAGGGCAGAATGGAGGATAAGACCAAATCCCTGACTATTCAGGGAGGCCAATGAGCAACAGTACCAGCAAGGAAGCGGACAAGTTAAAATCTAGTAAGAATTAAGTATTTGGGGTGGGAGGGGCATAGAAGGCAGGAAACTGACAATACCATGGAGGAGATGCCATGGAAAGTGGGTTTCAAAGGATGTGCAGGAGTTCATTAGACAGTGGAAGATGTGAAGACTGTTCCAAATAAGGAAAAATTTATGAATAAAAGCAAAGTCAGTGTGAGTAGGGAGGACGGGGAGAGGAAAGAGTATTATTAACCTAAATAGAGGAGCAAGGAAGGCCATCCTCATATGGATGGCAGAGAGCCATGGAGACATCAAGNAATGGTGTTTGAGGCAGGGGGCAGGCCTGTATGCAGGCCCTGAGCTAGGGGAAATGGAGAGCTAAAAATCACATCACGGAGCTTAGTGGTTAATGGAGAGATGGCCCAGTGGTTAAGAGTACTTCCTATTCTTGCAGAGGACCCAGGTTTGATTCCCAGAACCCACATGGCAGCTTACAATGACTGTAACTCCAGTTCCAGGGGAATCCAATGCCCTCTTATGGCCTCCTGGAATGTATTCACAGACATACATGCAGGTAAAACATCCATACACATAAACTAAAAATAAATAAATCTTTTTAAAACCTCTTACCACATAGCATGAGAGGAACCCTCTCTGAAGATCAGAGCAGTAGGCTCCATTTTCATTAAATTCCTGAAACAGTCAAATCCACAAAGAAAGTTGCTTCCTGGGCCCAGGGGTTTCCTTTTTTGGAGAAAGTTCTAAAGTTGGCCTGAGAAGATTCTCCTGTACATATACTAAAATCCTCTCAATTGCCCACTGTCAACAGCCATACTATAGGATGTAGATTAGGAACCAGTCATGCTGTCACCACACAACCTCTTCAGATACCAGACAGTGACCAGTACATCAAGGACAAAGACAACAGGGGGCAGGCAGAGGTTCCCAGGGAGCCAAGCTTTGAGTCTAAAAGAGGTATCCCACCAACTGTGTCCCACACCTGCTGTGTCCCACAAACGACAGGCCAGGGCTGCAAAGACCTATGCATAGATGTAGAGCACAGTGTTAGTCTCCACATGGCTGCTGTGACCTTGGGTAAGCAGGGTCACAGGNCATTGCCTAGAGTTCTATCACCTCAGAGCAGCAAGATGAATGTCTTAGGCTCTGGTCAAAAGCTACCACCACCCTAAAAGTGAAGGTGGCTCTGAGAAGGGTCCACAGGAACTGACAGGCTCTCTTCCCAGCAGGTGACCCTAACACAGCAGAGCTCTGGGTCTCTGACCATGGACCCCAAAAGGCAGGAAGTCTCTTTGGCATCACTGTATCAAAGCCCATCCTCCAAACCCTGCCCACCTTCCTTGGCCCATAAAAGCAGACCATGCATACTACCTATGTGGTGTACCAGCATTCCCAGCAGAGGGCAGAGTATATGAAAAGGCCCTCAGACATGCCTGCAGTGATCCAGGGACAGCATAAGGCCAGGGTAACCTGACAGAGGGGATTAAGAGCAGAACTGGAGGAAAGGTGAGGAGGAGGTGGCAGGTGACATGGAAGACTTGGTCTGTACTCTGGGTGAAGCTTAGAAGGTTTTGCACAGAGAAGAGTGGGAAGATCTTGTGGGCTTTGCAGAAGACAACAAAGGCAGGAGCAAGGGAGTGATAGGCGTGGCAAAGTGTCCATGTTCTCAGTCTGTCATTCACTGGGACAGAACAGACAGAGAATAGCGCACAGTCCTCTGTGTCTCCCTCTGTGCCTCCTTCTAAGATAGGCTAAGCAGGCTCCTTCATCTCTTGCACACAACACTCTTCCGGGGCAGGGGCCCTTGCACATGCTGTATCCTCTGGCCTATATGCCCCTCAATGTGGGGGAGGGAAGAGTGACAACTTCCATAGGAGTCAGCACCCTGGGGCTTTCCTCACATTCACCCATGGGTGTTGTATCTCCAGGACATCTCTGACAACTCTGCCTCTGAAGCTTGGAGTTGGATGGAGCCAGGGGCTGAGGAGGCTATAGGGATGCAGATTCTTAGGTCAGAGCTGGGAACTCAGCATAGTGCCACCAAGTACTGGTAGCTCCTTCAGGGTCCAGGGCTGCAGGCAAGCCAAGTTCCTTCCCAGCAGAATTCCTNCAGATCTGCAGTTGCTCATTGATTCATTCTACAAGTGTTTATTGAACCCTGGCCCTGGGGATTGAGCAGGAAGAGGGACAGACAGAAAATTAATGAACTAGTGCACGCAAAAGATGCCTCAAGAGAGAGTTCAGTCAGCTGTGGAGGCTCAAAGGGGTGATCAAGGAGGGCCGCCATGAAGAGGAAGCCTTAGCAGAGACCTGAACAAGGTCAGCCAACATGGGAAGACCTGGGCAACAGTGGTCTAGGCAGCAGGGACAGCAGGTACAAAGATCCTGAGGATGGAGGCTGGTGTGCTGGCAGAAGGGGCCTCAACTGAGCAAAAGGAGGTGAGGAAGGATGTAGGTTAGGCTGAGAGCTGGGAGACCATGGNGCTGGGAGGCCTCCNGTGTGAGCCTGCAAGGCTNGGAGGCTGTAAGAAGTTTGGCATTATATCAACTGCAGCAGCAAGCTATGTGTGTGTGTGNGGGGGGTCTTAGGCCAGAAAGTGACAGGGTGATTTAGTGTTTAAAAGCTCCATCTGCTGCTGGAAGGGCAGATAAGAGTTAGGGAGGCCCAGACGCCAAGGGGAGGGAATTGACAGTGGTGTCCCTCTAGGTGACAGCCAGGCAGGGGAGGTGGGCAGGTCTGCAAGGAACATCAGGCTCCAACAGGGGACCTGAGGGGCTAGGGAGAAAAAGGAGGCAGGCTAGGGGGTATATGAGGGGCCCTGACACAGCCCAACCACCTGTCAATTCTGTCTCAGAGACAAACTCTATGAAGTCTGGTAACCAATATACAGAGACAAGCCGTGGCCTCCTTCCCTGGAGCAAGTTTCACCTGCAAGCTCTGTCTTGTGAGCATATGTCCAGCTAGGAATAGGGGAGGAGGCCGTCTCAACTCTAGCCATGCTGCAGCCTCTTCCCTGTCTCAGAGGATTGCTGTGAAGCCTGGATCCTGCCCATTCCAGGGCTCTGGAGAACATAGGGTAGGCAAGTAGCATTCCACCATGCTAATGTCTGGTCAGGGCACTAGGGACTTGGGGAATAGTGGATACCTCATATTCAGTTGCCATTAATACCTGCAGCCATGGGGTCTCCTACTCTCTGCCTTTACTGACATTACACATGTGAGCCTGGAGGGCAGCGGTTAGGGTCTGTTTGGTCTCCATGGTCTGCCTGCAGCACTGAGAACTTATGTCTGCCACACTTGCCTTCATCCTTCCCTCCTTGGTCCTTCCCACTACCTCAGGAATCAGGAGCTTCCAGATGACAGGGGCTAAACATGAATATATTCATCACCTTGTCAAAATCAGGCTACTGGAGGTAACAAGGTGTCAGGATGGGCCCTGCCCCAACCCTCCTGCCCATGCCCCCAGCCTCAGAAGGCAGCTGAGGGGAAGGACTTGTCCTCGTGCCTACCCTGCCAGCCTGGCCACCGCCTGTTCCAACTCCATCGGCTTCCCATTAAGCAGATCAATAGCTTCCACTGGTTTCCAATTTGTGTCTCCAGAAATTCATCTTCCAGCCACCTTTTTAATTAACCCCCCTCCAGTACTCAGCAGCACCAATAGATCATGTCCTCCTTCCTCCTCGGGCTTGGAAGCAGACCACAGGCTCCTGGCTCTCTGGCCAGGGAATGGCAAGTTTGCTTAAAGCCACACCATTACTTTCCTGTTACCAAAGAGCAGCTGGCTCTGCCATCTGGACACCCCCACACCTGTGCCTCGCCAACCTTGGAGGAAGGACTAGATCCTCCACACCAGAGGAAAACAGAGAACCAGAGAGGTGAAAATGGCATGCCAGGATACCCAGCTGAAGAGCCAGGGCTGAGGCACCAGCAGTAGAGAGCAGGGGACCTTCAGACACCGCAGGACTGCTGGGGTGAGGTAGGAAGGGGCATTACCACCCCACACTCAGCCAGGACGAGCCAGTCCTGACCAGAGAAGGGTGAATTCNTGTCTTTTGCAACCTGGAGTGCCTGGTCCGCCTCAGTTCATCCAGAGAAGTGAGGGAAGCAGTCATGTGGCCATCCATATGACCACCACCCTATGGCAACCACAGGCAACTGGACAGCATGCTCCACTAGGTGTTTCCTGTGTCTCATCTTCCCAGGGACCAATTCACTGACTTTTCCGCATTCCACATGAAGAAACTGAACCTCAGAGAGGTTAAGTCACTTGCTCGAGGCCACATAGAAGTTANGGGTTGTGTTTAGGATTTGTTTGGACTCGTTTCAACACTGTATTTTAAGAGGAGGGTTTGCTGGGCACCTGGCTGGTCGGTCCCTCATTGTGTCTTGGTAGTCTCTGTTCTCTTCCCACTCACTGGATGCCATTTCCTCAGCCTTGGCCTTNCTGATGGTCACCTAAACCTAGGGTCCTGCTCACCCAAACCCCGGGCTTCCTGCTCTAGTGCTCTGGTTCATATCTGAGGTCATGGGCATGGGATGGGGTNCCTAGCCCTAACAGCTGGCCTTAGAATCTGACCAGAAAGATGTATAGGGACCCACAGCATCCTGTTTTCTCCTTGCAGCACTGAACAAGGTCACACCATATCCATGTGGCCAGCCCTGTGCTGAGCTGTGGGCACTGAGAACCAGTGCTTCATGCCACTCCAATGCTTTATGCATGTCTAGACCCAGAAAACAGAAATGGGGACTGCTAACATGAGGACCTGAGTCCAGTTCCCAGCACCCAGGCATCGTGTCATATGNCTGTAATCTCAATGCTAGGGAGGCAGAGACAGGAGGCTCACTAGAACCTGGATGGGCCATGCAGCTGAATTGATGAGCCTCAAGTCAGTGAGAGAACTTGTTTCAAAAAATAAAGTAGAACGTGCCTGGGGAATGATACCTAAGGTTGTTCTTTGGCCTAGACACATGAGAGGTGGTGGTATGTGTAATGTGAATCTTAAATGGTCTTATTAATAAAAAACTCAGTGCCAGCTATTAGGATAAATTCTAAATAATCAGAGAGACAGAACAAGCCACAGCCAACCACACCTTGCCCACTCCTCAGCTGATCTTGTTTCCTCAGACTGTAGGCTTCTGAGTCCTCACCGGAATGGATCTCAGCTCAACTGCTGTTCAAAGCCTGAAAGCTTAAGAGGCCTCTAGCTTCTGGTTTCCACACCTTATAAACCTTTTTGCTTCCTGTCACTATTTTTTGGGATTAAAGGCATGTGTCTTTCTCAANCAAAGACATGAGATCTCAGGTGCTAAAATTAAAGGTGTGTGCCACCATGCCTGGCTGTTTCCAGTGTGGCCTTGAACTCACAGAGATCCGGATCGATCTTTGCCTCTAAAATGCTAGGATTAAAGACATGTGCTGCCGGGCGGTGGTGGCGCATGCCTTTAATCCCAGCACTTGGGAGGCAGAGGCAGGCGGATCTCTGTGAGTTCAAGGCCAGCCTGGGCTACCGCCAAAGCTACACAGAGAAACCCTGTTTCGAAAAACCAAATAAATAAATAAATAAATAAATAAAGAAAGAAAGAAAGAAAGAAAGGCATGTGCTACCACTGCCTAATCTCTATGTTTAATCTACTGGCTGTTTTGTTCTCTGACCCCAAATAAGTTTTATTAGGGTACATAATATTTTGGGGGACAAAATATAATCACCACAGGTATAGAACAGACAAAAAGTCCCTCAGAAACACAAACCACCCACAGCCCCCACCTAGAGCCTGCTGCCTCCCATGGCATTTGTCCTGGCCCGGTGGTGTGACACCTGAGCTTCTGGCAGCTATGCTTCTCCCACTACCCACTGTTTCATGAGTACCCTTTGGCCTCATTTAAAAAAAAACCCTATTGTTTTTCTCTTTTAAGACAAGTTCTCACTAAGCAGGCATAGCTGGCCGAGAACTCACTATATAGACCAGAGTGGCCTTGGCCTTGTGGCAGTTCTCCTGGCCCTAGATTCTAAGTGCTGGAATAACAGGCATGTGACACATGTCCAGTTAATCATGTGTATGAATGTGTGTCTGTGTATGNGTTTGTGCACACAAGTCAGATGCCTACAGAGGCCAGAGGCATTTGACTGCTTGGAGCTGTCATTGTAGGCTGTTGTCAGCTGCCCAATATGGGGTGCTGGGACCAGACCTCAAGTCCTCTGCAAGAACAGTACATTTGCTTAACTGCTGAGCCACCTTTCAAGTCTCCACAACCCTGATTTTTAATGGTTCCTCTCTACATATGTTATAATGTACATTACAAGGCAAAGCCCCTATTTTGGGATGTCAAGGCCATTGCCAACATTTTTTAGTCATAAAGCAATGATATAAGACATTTGCTTAACTTTAGTCTCTGAGAGTTTACTTCAGGAATATTTTGGGCAGAAGAATTATGGGTGGAAATGTATGCACATCTTGACTCAGTCCACATGGACGCCCACGCTGCCCAGACATCAGCCAGGTTGGCGCTTCCACAGGCTGCCGTCTGCAAGCTCCTCACTAAATGCCAGGTCTCCCAGTACCCTCCTCCCTCCTGCAGAAGACCTCCAGAGAATTCCTACAATGCAGGAAGCCAGCCTTGGTGATGTGAGGGGAGGCCACCTGGGGTGAAGTGCCTCACCCATCAGAGTCTGGAATAGGAGCTCAGCAACTCCAGGTAGAAAGCTTGCTGGAGACCTCTTTGAACACACTCACTAGCTAGTCAAGACTTATTGTCAAAGACAGGGCTTCAAAACACAGCAGTGGATAAAGGCAAGCTTGTGCCGTATTGAGAGGTTAAGCACCTGAAGTTCCAGCTACTTGAGAGGCTGGGGTGGGAAGACTGCTTAAGCCTAAGAGTCTGAGGCCAAGACAGCATAGTGAGACTGTGTCAGAAAAACTAAAGCAAAACAAACAGAAAGGGGGCTGGAAAGGTGGCTCAGAGATTAAGAATACTGGCTGCTCTTCCAGAGGTCCTGAGTTCAATTCCCAGCAACCACATGGTGGCTCACAACCATCTGTAATGAGGTCTGTTGCCCTCTTCTGGGTGTGCAGGCATACATGCAGGCAGAACACTGTATATATAATATATAAATAAATCTTAAAAAAGGGAGGGGGAGAAGAAAAAGGCAAATTGGCAAAAGCCATGCAGTACTTGAGCATGTGCACACCTTGAATAAGAACTGTGCATCACATGACCATGCACACTTCATAAGCAGGAGTGGTGCCATGCATGCCAGAACTCTGCTGGATTATGGGACACGGCCTCAATCAGGAAGTGTACAGAAAGACAATACGGTAGACACAGGAAGGAATGCAGGTGATAACAAGAACTCCTTCCAATCCAAATATGTCTATCTTTCAGCATCTTGACCACAGATGCCAACTCCAAACTGATGGCACAAGCAGCTGTTGCAGGGCCAATGCCAGCATGAAAGTTGATGCTCAGAGTATGGGCAAAGCATATTCCTTGAGGAGTCAAAGACTGAGGNGCAGTACAAGTGACAGTTCCTGAGGTGTTGGCCTACATGGGGACAGCATGGTAAATGCATTCACAGGGTATAAGAGGGACTGTGCACCTAGGGAAGGGCATAGGTGCCTTGAACATCTACTCTTCCCCCACAGGCCCCAGNCTCTTTAGCATTAGTAAGGTAAAATACAGAACACAAATAATCAGAATACCAAGGTGGGGGGCATGTGACATATGGGGCCCATACCATCCAGGTTCAAATCCAAACTCTGCCACTTGCCAAGGACACTATTGCCCCNTGGTTTGTTTGCTTCAGGTGAAGAGACTGCAGCCACCCACAGGGCAGTTCTGAGCACTGAGCTGAAGTTTGTTTACCTGGTGTTTGGAATGGTCTGCGCACATGGGAGGAATTGTTCTTGTTTGTACTACTGCTTTGATTTTCCTGTAAATCTAAAATATTTTGAAATTTAAAAAAGTCCAGACATGTGCTAAATGACTCCAACAGAGGTATCCAGACAAAGTCATTACACCAGTCCTACTATGGACCTTGTCCACACAATTATATGGGTGCCCCACCACACCCAGCACCACCAGTCTTGGGCTTAGATTTAGTTGAAGTGGACCCAACTGCTTAGCTCTGGAAAGTCACCAAAGGCACAGTGGTTCCAGTGTGGTTCCCACTGGNTAATGTTGGGAGTATTGGAAACTTAGAGGCAGGGCCTACCCTGGACCTGCCCCCCAACTTTCCCACAATTCCACAACTAAAAGGTTGACATTTAGGGCACCAGGGCACTCCAGGATGCTGCCAGAGCTTTACCCCTCCAACAGACCCTGGGGGAAGGAGGGTCTTTACAAGCCCTCTATAGAGGAGGGCTATAGTGATATTCTGACCCCTTCCCAGCTTTGGAGGAAGGCACCATGGTGCCAAACACCTGCTGATTGGGCTTGGGATGGCTGAGGAAGCACAAGCCCAGGATGGGCAGATGGGGCCAGGCAGGACGGTAAAGACAATATTCATGGCTTTGGAAGCCAAATGTTCTTTTGGCTCTGATTCCCCAGTTTCTCTAGAAAGCAGCCACAGACAATATAAAGAGCAAACAGGTGTGGCTGTGACCAGTGCAGCCTTGCTTACAGAAAGAGCAAAAGAAACAAGGAAACCCTCACAAACAGGGTCTGTGACTCCTGACAAAGATTATGAGATTGTTCAGGAAGGAAAAGACAGTCCGCAGGAATTGTGCTGGGAAAACTGGACATTCNTGTGGACCAAGAGCAGAGAGGAATGCTGGTTGGTGCTCAGCTTGCTTCCTCTTTTTTTATTCAGTCTGGCAGTTAGGGTGAATCTTCCCAGCTCAATTAACGTAATCTAGAAACCTCCTCACAGACCTGCCCAGAGATTTGTCTCCAAGGTGATTCTAGATCCTGTCAAANTGACAATATTAACATCATACCATTGAATTTAAATATGGGCAAAACTGCTTTTTTCATTTCATTTTTCCTTCCTTCTTTCTCTCCTTCCTTTTGTGATAGAATCTCACTATGTAGCCCAGGATGCTCACAAACATAAGATCTTCCTATCTCTTCCTTCCTAGTACTAAGATTTTAGGTGCACACACTATGCCCAGCTAAAATGGTAACTGTTGTGGTCATGATATTTAAAAGAGCCACAGAGAAGGAAGGATCTCAAATATGGTTTCTTCAGCTACAAACCTGTTTCTGCTAAAAATTCTGTATTATTGTTGGCTTATGGTGGGTTTTTTTGTTGTTGTGGTGGTGGTGGTTTCTGTTTTGGTTTGGTTTGGTTTTGGTGCATGTGTATGCAAGTGTGCACACTTTTGGTTTTTTTTTTTGTTTTTGTCTTTTGAGACAGAATTTTGTGTAGCCTAGGCTGGCCTCAAGCTTGCTATAATTGAGGCTGGCCTTGAACTCCTAGTCTTCCTGTCTCAGCTTCCCAAGTGATGGGATTGCAGGAGTACACCACTCACAGGGGTACACACTGCAGGAGTGGTAACATGTTAAAAATAATTAACTTAGGCTGGCAAGATGGTTTAGCAGGTAAGGTGCTTGCCATCAAGCCTGATGACCTGAGTTCAATCCCCAGATCCTACATGGTAGAAGGAAAGAACCAAGTCTTGCAAATTGTCCTCTGACCTGCACATATGCAAGTGTGTGTGCACACACACAATAAATAGATAGCCAGATGTGGAAGCACATTTCTTTAATCTCAACACTTGGGAGGCAGAGGCAGGCAGACTTCTGTGAGTTTGAGGCCATTCTGGTCTACCTAGCAAGTTCCAGGCTATACAGTGAGACCCTGTCTCAATAACCAACTCTATAGTTTTATAGGTATAGCTATAGATGATAATCTAAAGATCATTTGATGATCAAAGATGAGCAAAGCAAGTTGGCTGAATGTTTGGTGTTACATTCCCTAATGTTAGATGACTTTACCCCATCTCCACATGATCTACAATACAATCTAGAGACAGTAATAAACTACAAAATGGGTTTACTGGGGCTTGGATGTGGTTTGCCCCCAAAGGCTTGCATGCCTAGTCCCTAGCAGGGCAACACTGATCTGGTGGGGCCTCAAGAGGTGAGGCCTGATAGGAGAGTAGGAGTCATGGGGGTGCCACCCTCACAATGGATGGTGTTTCCCCGGGGCTTCCTATGGCTATATCAGCTCTCACACCATAGGTTGTTTCAAGTGAAGTCACTCATGCTTTGCCTCTTTCTGCATACAGCTGGCTCCCATTTTGTTTCTTTTCCATNCTATGATGCAGTCAGGCACCTTCACAAAGATGCCAGTGCCATGTTACCTGGACCTTCTGCTGCCAGAATCCAGCCTAGTAAACCCCTTTCTAGGGGGTTTACTAGTTACTACATTACTGGGCCTCTGGTATTTTGTTCTGGCAATGTAAACACTAAGACAAACTTTAAGAAAGGCCAACAAAGCTGTTTAATTTTTTCTGTGTTGCTGCTTTTTAGGAAATAAATGCCAAACCTTTCATATATCCACAAAGCAGACAACAGTCTGATGTGGCCAGGAGCCGGGGTTCTCTTCACTGTGGTCCAGCACAGTCTGGCTCCCCATGGGTGTGGAGGATGGAACAAAGCAGTCTGACCAGCATCTGTGTGATGAACCTGACAATGGAGCCCAAACTTGGAGGGGAGGGTAAGTGGGACAGTATTGGCCATTATGTTGACATTCTGCTAACCCCCTCCTAGGAAGAAATATCCATGGCTTCATCCTCTTCACTAAGCCCAGCCTCTCCAATCTTCCAGGGCTCTGTTGGGCAGTGAGAGGACGTCCCCAGTGGCTCATCCCTAGTGACTTGCTGCTTGCCCCCAAAGCTGTGAAAACAATTTCTGGCTCTGCTGTATGTCCCTCAGAAGACATTCCCTTGGCACAGGGACATTGTGAAGCACTGAGCACATGGAGCTGCTGCCAGCTACTCTGCTGAGGGACCTGGCTGCTTGAGCCAGCTAGAGTGTGCAGCAGCAGTGACCTTCACACCCTGTCTTAGCTACTTTTCTATTGCTGTGAAGAGACACCATGACCAAGGCAACTTATAAAGAAAGCATTTAATCGTGGGGTGGGGACTTGCTTACAGTTTCAGAGGNTGAGTCCATTATCATCACGGTGGGTAGTAAGGCAGCAGGCAGACAAGCATGGTGCTAGAGCAGTAGCTGAGAGTTTACAACTTTGGCAAGTTGGAGGCAGAGATTGAGTGGGGTGGCTGGAATGGGCTTTTGAAACCCCTTCAAGCCCACCCCCAGTGATACACCTCTTCCAAAAAGGCCACACCTCCTAATCCTTTCCAAAACAGTTCTACCAACTAGGGACTAGGCATTCAGATTTATTAGTCTCTGAGGGACATTCTCATTTAAACCACCACAGATCCCCTCTCCCTCTCAACCCTCTCCACCTCTTTAGAACCTTAGACCCACTATAAAGTGGTGTCTGTCATTATTCCAGTTTACAGATTGTGAAACTAAGGCTCTACAGGGGAGGGCACATTCAGCTAAGGGCTCTTTGCCTCCTAAACCTGAGATCTTCATCTCTGACCTCTCTCCCTCAAGACTAGGTAATACATGAGGTAGGAGGGCAGTGGACAGAGGGACAGGCCCAGTCTGCTGTTGTCTGTCAGTGTGGCCCTGGGCAGGAAAGTAACCTCTCTGGGCTCAGCTACTGTTCCACAAAGCTGGCAAGTGGTACACCTTGATTAGTATCAACTTATTTTTCCTTCCAGAAAGCAGCTCAGTCCAAAGGGAGGAAATGTTAAATTAAGAAAAACCTGACTGTGTCTGTGATTGGGCTGAATAGGGCAAGAACAGTGAGCATCTTTGCACCCAGAGGGAGGAGCTAGAGAGGCAGGCACAGGCTAGGCCTCAGTGAAAGCAGAATGTGAGGTCTGCAGGCCTGCCACCAGTGCCCCACTGCCTCCAGAGATCTTGCTCAGGTATCCCTCAAAGTGAGGCTGATGACAAGGGCAGAAGGCAGAATGGGTCACCCCCTCAGGGCTTGTTGGTGGANCTCAGTGGCCAGTTAAGTCCTGATTTTCTTTTCTNCAGGGACTTTAGCTCATTACATTATGAATTAAATACAGACTTGGGAACTGGATAGAAAGGAGTTTAAGAAGAAAGCAGTTACATTTAAATCTCATCTCCTGCCTGCTTACCCCCAGTTCTCTGCAATTCCATGAGTTTCCAGAGGATGGCCACATTATTGTCATCAACATTATCACATGTCCACTGCAGCTGCCCCTCTCACTCTGTACCTATCCCAGACCCTACAGCAGACCCAGGCCTGGTGCCTCTCTCTGTCTGTGGTCAATCTGCACACATTTGGCCACTGCAGTTCTGGTAAGCATATGGCTGGAACACACACCTAACATTCAGGTACTTTAGATACTATGTCACAGTCAACCAGAGGGAAATGGTTACCACACAAACTGTGTGGATAAAAGCTAAGACAGACAACCATGCCCTGCCCTTAAGAACTTTGTAGGTTCCTGGTCCCTCATATCCCATGTGGGGAAGCCAGTGTCATTGTCATTCTTGTTTCACAGATATAGACTGTGAGGCTGTGGGAGTGTGTGAGGTGAGTCCTGACAGGATAGCCACACAGTGCTGGACATAGAACCAGGGCTTGATGAGCACTGGCTGAATAAAAAGAGAATGGACAGTGAATGGACTTTGATTCCCATAGGGTCCTTCCTAGGAACCTCGAGCAGTTATATACCCACAAACTGAAGTGTTCTAGGATGCATCTAGGCCAGCTATGAGAGGGCAGTGTGGTGGCCTGGCCAGCAGGTGCAGCTAGCTTCTGCAGAGTAGACTGTGTCTTAAGAAGATGACAGGCTGGAGGCCTACTCAGGGACAGGGCCGATTACAAGGTGCTGAAGATGGCAGAGAGAAGGGGGCTGTCATTTCCAGGCCACAGCAAGAAGGTGCCTCTGGGTGTTGGATCAGCCAAGCACAACCCAGGAANAGACACTGAGCCAGGCCTGCTGAATCTGGCTTTGACAGCAAGGGGACAGATTAGGTGANAAGCTGGATATATAACAGGCATGCAGCCCCATAGAACTGCTCCCTTTCCTAGGCCCAGGAGACAATGGCTACAGCACCTACCTTGGTTCAGGCCTGTTACAGAGCTCAGCTTCCATTCCAGGACTGACTAAATCTGCACGGTAAACAGTAGGAAGGCAAGGGTGGAGGGGGGGAGCAGGTTACAGATGCAGGTAGTAGGTCAGGGGAAGCCTCTTTGAGATAAAAGTGTGAACAAAAACTTGAGGTGAGGGAGCCATGTGGAAACAGAGGTCAGAACTAGTGCAAAGGCCCTGGGGCAACAGAGGAAGGAAGGAAGAGTTGAGACCAAGGAAGCAATAAAGACTATGGTCTTGGAGGTCAATGTAAGGACTTTGAATCAGGAGGAGATGGAGCTGGGAGCTGAGCAGAGGAGAGACATCGATGGTCAGGATCCCTCTGCCTGTTCAGTAGAGTAAACTCATTGTGTGTGGGTTGGAGGGAGAACCTGAACCTGCTAGGGCCTCCATACAGGATATGTGGGGCAGAGGAAGCAGAGTAATAATGGTCTGATGGGGCTGAGTCCTATGGACACCAGCTGGTGCCCTCAAAGCTGGAAGTACTGAAGTATGTACAGGTCCATGCAACAGGCTTCACTTTGTTCTCCAGGACNCCGAGGCTCAGAGAGGAACAGGCCTTGCAAAGTCACACGGAATTATTCCTAAGTATCAGGACTCAAATCATATCCTTGTGGGTCCAGACCCACAGTCCGGCAACCCTGTGCAACTCCAAGAGCAGCATGGTGTACGCATCTCTCAAGAGGTACGCTGAGTGCCCTCAAGCTCTGGGGGCAATGCAGGAATTGACTGTTCTCTCTATTTTAATAAAGACTATTCAAAGCCTTGAAAATTAATTTCCCCTAGGAAGACAATTACATGTCAAATATACACCCGCTGAGCAAATGATTAAGAAAAAAACCCAGCCGAGAGGGCTCTGCCCGGGCTGATTCCAAGAAAGGCCTGCAAAGGTCACTGTCAGGGGATAATGAAGGCAGTGTCCAGTGCAGGGGAGGGGTTCTCTCTCAATGCTAGCATTTCAAGTCTATTTCAGCACCCTCCATCTTCTAATAAAGGTCATTAACAGTATCACTGAGGGCCAGCATGGTAGAAAGTGATCCTCATGGCTGCTATAGCCAGACCTGGTCCACCAGTTAAGGCTGGCCTAACCCAGTGCCCACCATAGGGCCTCTTCAGGTTCCCAATCCAAGGCTGTGTAACTGCTGATATTTTAGAAACCCTGGCCACCANAGCAGAAGTGACTGGCTCTGCCTGTAGGTACAAAAACATCCCCTGGTCAGCCTTTCTCCATCACAGAGCTGAGCATCACTGCAGATCCCTGACTCAGGCCCAGAGAAATGAGAAAGGTCACGCTGTGAGGAGGAAATCAAGATCTCAAACCCAGGAGAGTGCCCTGGAACCTCCAGGCACCCTCTATTAGATTCTGGATTATTACAGGATTTGGTATTTGCAGGTCAGAGATCAAACACTATGGCCCTTAGCTTGTTTTTGTAAATAAAGTTATTTTGGAACATGGTCCATTCGTCTCTAAATTTGTTGCAGCTCTGAGAACCACAGCAATCCACGGAACACTGCCAATCAAGCCCCACCTGGTTGTGGGAACCTCAGGTTCAGTATGGTCCCCTATCTAGCAGCTGCTCTGTCCATACAAGATGGGCCTTGACCAATGAGGCTGTGAACTGGATGGCTCTTATAGGTGGATCNCAGCCATGATTGCAGAGCATAGAGGCCAAGTCACAGACTCAGTCACCTGTCTATGTTAGGAGAGAGGAAATGCTTTGGGGTCCAGCCTCCTGGGACTCCCTGGGGCCCACATCAAGTCAGCAGCATGAACTCTAATAAGACTCTATGACTTCAGATAGTATGTTGGCCATGGGAAGTCTTGCCCCATCATGTCCCAGAGCCTCAGTTTCTCTTGGAAGAGTGAACATAGCTGATGGTTTCTGAGACTCTGCTCTGACAGGATGATCTGTGAATTTCAACAAGCACCACAGGCTCTGAGCTCTCCTTTTGACACCTGGGAAAACCGAAGCTCTCTGTAGAGTGAAGGCACTGCTTATCTACTATACTGTAGGGCAACTCCAGGCAGGCCTCCAGTGGGAACGTTGGCTCCCCAACCCTTTCGGGCCCATGCTCCTCCAAGCAACATCCTCAAGAATAGTTCTTCCACAACATGAACACAGTTCCCAAGTTCACATGCCCCCCTCACCACCCATACCATATCCTGCCCCAGCCTGCCTTATATTTGGCCACCAAGGGGTCTCCTTGCCTCCTTACCTAAGCCACACAGAAACCAGCNGGCTCTTAGCAAAGAATTCAGATGGCATTACTGGCTGCCTACCACAGTTCATTGCTCCCTGCTGCAACTGGTACAACATTTCTAGCCTGGTTCCACTCCAGCCTTGTTCTCTTTATTCACCAAATCCTCTTCATAGTNCCAATCCACATGTCCTCCTCAAAATGCCACACGTACTTCCACAGAAGCCCTTGCTCTCTGTTGCTTTCTGGAACATATCACCCCAGCTCCTCCTGTCACTCAAAGTCATCCTCAGAAACCTTCGCTGACTCCAGCCCACATGAGGGCACTTTGGTATTCCCTGTCACTCACAGCCCCATGTTCATTCTCTGGAATGTCTAGTGGCAATTATGGTGGCAGGCTGTGACTTGGGTGGAAGACTGAAGGTGTGAGAGCAGCCATCCAGAGGCAGTCATGGAGCCTGGCACCCCAGAGGAAAGATCTGGAGCAGAGTCTCATTCAAATTCTACTCATGCGTCTGAAGCTGTGTCTCCAAATAGTCATCCATTTCCAGATCCTTCATCTGTACAAGGATTCAGTACAAGAGTCTCTGATTCTGAGAATTGTGGGTTAGGAAACCTCAGCTCATCCATGCTGGCACTTGTTGCTATAGAAGGAACCTAGACTCCAGAAGCTTCACCTAGACCACAAACAACTATAACATGACTTGGGAGAACCGATACCCCAGCATGTTGCATTCCATCCATGCACATGGTATGCATGCCTGCATTGTTGCATTCCATCCATGNACATGGTATGCCTGCCTGCATCACTGGTGTTTCTTTGCTTGCTTGCCTTTTAAAAAATTCTTTTATCTGTGCACCGTATCAGGGCCTGGTGCCCAGGGAAGTCGGAGTAGGGGGTTAGATCCTTTCAAACTGGAGTTACAGACAGTTGTGAGCCACATGGAGGTATTGGGAACCAATCCTGGGCCCTCTGCAAAAGCCAACAATTGCTCTTCATTACTGAGCCATCATTCCAGCCCCAATTCTTTTGTATTTTTTCATCTGCATTGTTACACACTCAAACCCAGAACATGCCTTTGGTGTACTGACCCTGATCATGTCCCATTAGATCTGTGTATAAGTATGCTGTTTTCTCAGAAGTGATTATAAATGGTGTTGTATGTTTTGTCATTGTTTGAGACAATGCCTCACTATATTGCTCAGACTGGTCTCCAATATTTGAGTTCAAGCAATTCTTCTGCCTTAGCTCCTAAATGCTGGGATTAAAGTGTAAACCACTGCCAAGCTCACATGTGCTTTTTAAATTTTGGTTTCCAAAGGGCTATTGTTGATTTTATAAGTTTATAAATTTTAATGAATTTTAAATCCTTTCCATTTATTATTTCATGAGTTTTAAAGTCCATGTCGGGGGTNGGGAAGTGCATGTGCCACGGTGTACATGTAGAGGTCAGAGGACAATTTTGTGGAGTCAGTTCTCTTCTTTCCGTCTTTTCATGGGTTCCAGAGTTTGAACTCAGGTTTCTGGGATTGTGAAGAAAGCACCTTTATCTGCTGAGCCATTTCAATGTTCAAATTTAAAAATTTTAATTGTTACACAGAATTGTAATTGATTTTTTTTTGCAATAATCATGTATTATGTAATGTTACTGAATTCATTTATTTGTTCTCAGAGTTATTTTTGGAAAATTCCTTGGTATTTTCAGGGCACACAATCATGCTGTCTAAACATAGGCACAGATTACGTCTTCCTTTTGAATCTCTCTCTTTTGGTTTCCTTCCTTATTTCCGGTGATCTACTGACTCACAGTGGAGAAAGACATGCTTGCTTTGTTCCCAGTTTTCAGGAGAAACTTCTGTCTTTCCCCTTCAAGTGTGACAGCAGCTGTAGGATGACTGTAGGCGTTCATTATAGGGTCCTGTTGTCTCAAGAGGGTTTTGTTGTGGTTTTTAGAAAACATCTCGCTATGTGGTCCTGTATGGCCTGGAACTTATTATGTAGAAAACACTGGCCTTGAACACAAAGATCCTCTGCCTCCTGAGTGCTGGGATTAAAGGTATGCACCACCATGCCCAGCTCCCTCTCAGTTTTTAAACATTTACTTCATAAATGTGTTTAGAATCCTCCACTATTAGACTTTAAANTCCACTACACTCTGCTGTTATGTTATGTTGGTCTGATCTCTGGAATGGATATCTGTGTCTTTTTTTTTCCCCTCGATCAGTCTGACAGAAGCATTTTAATGTTGACTAATATTAAAGAACTAGGCTTATTGCCTCTCAGAGGTTGAAGGTAAGTCCTTACTGCTGAAGACACTATATGTGTGCTTTGGACACAGAACATTGAGGATATGAGCTGAATCTGACCTAAAAGCCTCTCCTTGAGGATTATCTAGCTTTCATAGTATCAGAAAATGCCATGCAAGCTTCCAAAAGAGAGAAGCAGTCAATAGTCCTACCCAGCTCTGATGCCTATGAACTACAATGATGATCAGCATGGCAGGATAACACTAAGGGTGCAGAAGTGACACTCATATCTCAGCAGTAACCAATAGCTCTCTAATTGGTCTTAAGGCCTGCTCAACAAGAGGGAAATCATAGCTGGTACTGCAAACTTAACTCCCTAGGGCTAGTGAGGTCATGGATCTTGGAGGGGAACCCACAACAGTCACTATATGAACCCAGCTTATTTGCTAACTGCATTCTAAATATTTATCCTTATACTCACAGGTAAGTGTAGCTCTTACCCCTCAATAAACTTCTCTTTGCAACAGATGGAGATTATTACAGAAAATCACAATGGATCAAAATGCAGAGAGCAAGCATGTGTGCTCCCAGCCACACTGATCATCTACAACACAATTCCTGCACCTAAGTCTCAGGAAACNTCTTGGAAAGGAACACAGAAAGATCACTAGAGCCAGAGGAACAGGATGTTTGCTGTGAGAATGCAACTCCTAGAAATGTCGGAGAAGCTACACTCATAAAGCTGACAACACGCCTGGTTAAATGACCTGAACGAGTTCACTGACAAATGAGTTAACACGGAAGGGGGAAGTTTCATGGGGCTTCAACCCTAGACAAAAAACTACCCCAACTAAGGAACACAGAGATGGGAGAAAATGTCTTCTCTTGGAAGAGTCCTCCAATTGGTCATCCAATACCAAGTGTTCAGCCTTGAAATCACGCACATATATACAAGTAACACAGTGGTTCTCGACCACAACCCCTTTGGGGGTCAAACAACCCTTTCACAGGGATAACATATCAGATATCCTGGTAGCAGATATTTACATTATGATTCAACATTAGCAAAATCACAGTAGCAACAAAATAATTTTATGGTTGGGGGGTCACCACAATATAGTTGAGGAACTATATTAAAGGGTTGCAGCATTAGGAAGGTTGAGAACCACTGAAGTAAAATTATACAGACTGACTGAGCAGGTTATATTTATGTATGTAGGGGTGTGTGTTATTTTTAAACAGAGGCTAGAGATCATGAATTTGAGAGAGAGGAAGGGGGTGGGTACATGGGAAGGGCTGGGAGGAGGAAAAGGAAAGGGGAAAATGATATACTCATATTTTAATTAAAAACATTTTAAAAAAAGAACTAGGCTCAAGTTTCATTGAACTGTATTTTTAAGTTTCATTGATTTATACTCTGATATTAATCTTTTTCTTCTATTTACTTTAAATTTAATTTATTCTTTCAAAGAACAATTTCTTTTGGTGAAAACTAGGCTTGTTGATTTGACATCATTTTTCTTTTATACTATTGACATTTAGTGCTCTGAAATGTCTCATTGTACACTGCTTAAGTGAAAACCAGTCAATTTTACATTTATTTATTTATTTATTTATTTATTTATTTATTTATTTATTTATTTATTATTGTATTGTAGTGTGGGGAATAGAACCCAAGGCCTTTGCACATTCTAAGTAAGCCTCTAACATTGAGCCCAGAGTCCTACCATTTTTAGTATACTTTGTGTTATCATTCAGCTCAAATTTCTTTTTTTTTTGCTTTATTCTTTGATCTATGGATAATTTAAAATATGTCAAGATCTCAAGTCTCCAAATAGTACTATTTGCTATTGATTTTTAATTTTCATTCATTGTGGTCAGTCAGGGCACATATTCTGTATGAGTTCTTTTAAATGTAGTGAGTTTTATTTCATTGTGTAGTGTCTAGTAACCCTTGCTGTTTTACTGTGATGAAATACCTGACAAAGCAGTTCAAGGAAGGATTCATTTTGGCTAACAGTTCCATCATGCTAAGGTGGTCATGGCAGCAGGGGCATGACGCAGCTGATCACATGACATCTGCAGTCAGGAAGCAGAGAGAAATGAACGCTGGTGCTAGGCTTACTCGCTCCTTTTTATAGGTCCAGGGTGCCAGCCCACAGGATGGCACCACCCACATTTAGGATAAATCTTCCCAACTCAATTAACCTAATCTAAAGAAGAATGAGTCCGTTACTATTAGGTGGGGCATCAGTGCATCAAGCAGGTTGGCAGTACTGTTCCAGTTTTCCATATCTTTACTGATTTCTATTTGTTCTAGCAAAACTGAAATGCAGGAACTGAAGTCTCAAACCATAACTGTAGCTTTGCTTTCCTTCCAGTTTCCCTCCTGTACCTTTAATGCTTGTTACAATTTCAGAACTGCCATTCTTCTTTGCATGAATTGACACCTTAATCACAGGCTGAGCTTTATCTCTAATCATATCCTGTATACCTGGGCATCTCTGAAGTCTACTTTATAGTCTGATATTTTAAGAATTTTTATCTAATTTTATTTCATGTGCATTGGTGTTCTGTCTGTGTGAGGGAGCTGTAGTTACAGACAGTTGTAAGCTGCCATATGGGTGCTGGGAATTGAACCTGGGTCCTCTGGAAGAACAGTCAGTGCTCTTAACCACTGAGCTATCTCTCCAGNCCCCTACTTTAACTGATATTAATATGGTCATTCCATTTCCTCTTGATCAGTGTTAACATGACACATTTTCCAGCCTTTTAATTTTAACCTGTTTTGTATCTTTTTATATTAAAGACTGGATCCTATAGATAGTATATAGCGTTTTTAAAAAACAAAACAAANAAACAAAAACCCCTCTCCTCTGGTGGTACAAGCCTATAATCCCAGCATGGGGAGGCAGANGCAAGAGGATTGCTGAAAATTCAAGGCCATCCTGGTCTACATGACTTCTGGGCCAAGCAAGGTTATGTAAGCTAGAACCTTGTCTCAAAAGAAAAAAAAAAATCTAAAATTTATTACCTTTAAATTAGAGTACTTAGATAATTTATATTTAATGGGATTTCCGGAATGAATTAATAAGGTTTAAATCTACCTCTTTTCCCCTTTATTATTAGCTTTAGTTTTCTCTTTTTCTATAATATTCTTTTTTATTATTAGTATGTGTGTGCGTGCATGCACACATGAATGGCGTGAATGTGGAGGTCACAAGACAACATCTGGCCATGGTTCTCTCCTTCCACAGGGGGTTCTAGGGCCTGAACTCAGGTCATCAGGCTTCTGTGGCAAGTACTTTTACCTGCTGAGCCATCTCACTGGCCATCTGTATTATTTAAGATTAGTTGAGTTTTAAAATAATCTCATCACATTTTTAATCTCTAAATGTTGATTTCTGTACAGAAAGAAACATTATCTACATTTCAATGACTGTAGCAGCAGTGCCCATTTGGGGTCAGTCCTGACTAACTGCTCTTTATANGGGTCATATTGTTTTGCCACTTTTTATGCCTGAAAACTCCCTGGTCATGGACATCATTCATTTTACCTGCCTGGTGTTCCTGTATCCTGCTGCATCTTGAGCTTTGTCACAGTGAGGCATGTGGAAACAGATGTATCTGTGGGGTCCTGTCATCAAGATTCCTAGCTGGAACCCATCTGTGCTTAGTTCACAGCACAGCATTTCCTGCCACCAGGAGAGATTTCCAGAAAACTTTCACTAAGGTTTTGTGAATCCTGAGATTTTTTTCCAGGCTGGCATTCTGTGAGTGCCAGGCACTGTAATTTCTTTGGGACAGTTAATCTAGAAGATTCCTCAGCTCTAGGGATCCTCTCTCTCTCTCTCTCTCTCTCTCTCTCTCTCTCTCTCTCTCTCTCTCTCTCTCACACACACACACACACACACACCCCATAAGTATTTGTTTATTATCTCTTAGGTGAACCTGTGCAGTTTCCCTTGATTTCCCAGAGAGTGTGGTTCTCTCTGATTCTTGGTTCAGAGTGACCCTTCCTGCCTTGGATTTCCTAGATTCTGGGTCGCAGCTCCACTCAGCAGTGCTCTCTGAGCTCAGCCTGGCTCTTCTGAGATTCTGTCTGGATGCTCTCCAGGGTAGATGCATAGCAAAGCNGAGGTCACTGTGTCTGTTCCCTACCTGTCAGGGGCCACTGACCTTCACTGCTTGATCACTAGTGTCAGGAGAACTTGCTTCATAATTTTGTCCTTTTTGGAGGTTTTGGGTGTCCCATTTGATCTGAAGCCTAGATTTGAACACTACATGAGTATTTCCTCCCCCCCCCAGGAAATCAAAAAGAACCCTGGAGGTTCTAACTTGACCCCATGTTACAAGTAGAGACTGTTTTCTCCTTACCTCCTCCCATCCTCCCCTGCTATCCCTAGAATGACAAGTCACCTTTTTGTATCAGGACAAGAAGGGAGTTGTGTTGGGAGACAGAAAACTGGGCTGCAACCCTCTTGCCATATTTGGTATTGACATGTAATGTCAGCATTGTCGGTGGGCTTGAAGTGCAGCAGCAATGCCTGGGATATCTCCAGCTAACCTTGTTCACACCTGGCTAATGGGAGAGACTGTGGCAGTGGAAGAAAGGCAGGAGTCAGACCAGTTCTAGCTGGTCAGGACCCCTAGAACTGCCTTCCACTCTGTCCAGGCTGTCTCAGATGCCTGGATTACAATAGTGTCCCCAGAGCTANCCCTGTCACTATGGGAGTCTCAGGTGGTACTAAGCTCCCNATCCTTGGAAAGGTATAATGGATGCTCAGTGATACCTCTGAAGGATATGCCATCCAGGCCCTGGACCAGACACACTCTGCCTCTTCATACCACACAAGAAGGAGTACCAGCTTAGTTAATTCACAAAACATCTTTGCAGGGAGTCAGTTTCCATGGCAACATCAGTGAGGCTGACAGGGACTGAGGGAACCTGCAGCATCTCCCTATGTCAGCCCCTCAGGTGCTGTGTGGCCAGTGCCCTTGCCAGGCCCAGCTCTGCCCAGCCTTGCTGAAAAGACTGGGCTGCATACAGCCAATTATGTAAGTAGCTGCCCTAGAAGAACCACTGCCCTGAGTCACATGAGGCTGGCAAAGTAGTTCAAGGTAATTTATGACTTTGGGATGTTTCAGTCTCTAAATACAACAGACAGCTACAAACTGCAAACACTTTAAATTTCTAGCCCAAGGGAGATGTCACAGCCTAGCCTGGACTGCACTGGGGCCCGGCTAACAGGAAAGGTTTGTGGAGCAAGTCTGGCTTACCTAGCCCCAGGCNCATAGACATCCACTCTTGAGCCTGAACGAAGACTCCACAACCCCTTCAGGAGCTTCCTGTGACACACGCTGACATCTAATTTCACCCAACACATACATGTTTTGCTGTCCCCCCCACCCCCTCAGCTCTGTTATAGCTACTCGCTGCATTTCAGCCACAGAAGTTTCCAACCTACAAAATCCAACCCCACCTCAGGGCCTTTGCATANACAGTGTCTCCAGCCTAGAATACTGTTCACACCAAGGAAGAGCTCAGTGCAGGACTGAGGGAGCTGATGGCCTGGGGAGTATGTCATCAGAGGCCTAAGCTCTGCCTCATCGCTGGGGACGGCATGGACAGACCTCCCTTTGCTCTAGGTTCCAAAGTGTCAGGATCCTGTCCCTGAGTACCCCATCTTGCTAGCAATCAAGAAGCTGGCGAAGGAGAGGAAGGAGACTATCATATGTAGGAAGGAGAAAGGAAACAAGAGGAAGAAGCCCTATAGACAGATATTCAGGATCTTAGGAGAAACAAGCCAAGATGGCGTCCATGCTGAGCAGAGACACGGGAGCTAGGGAGACGGACGAGTGACTGGATCAGCCCATCTGTGTACAGCCTCTGTGCTGAGTGTGCGGACGCAGCAGAGGCCCAGAACTGCCCTCAGGGCTTCCTGTAGCCTCCAAGAATGGATCAAGCTGGGCCAATATAGCTATCAGCACAGACCCCTACCCTTCCTCCACTCCATCCTCACATAAATGCTTAAGGAAGGTCACACTGGCCTACCACGACGAGATTCACATAGGCCAGAAACCACAATGGGAAGAAAAAGAGATTGGGGCAGGGGCGGGCAGAGAAAGTGCTGTCTAGGTCATGAAAGATCCAAGGTCCTGAAACTTGGGATTTTTAAGGTGTTCTGACATGTAGGGAAAGAAAGAAGCCCCACGCTTCGAGTGCTCCTGGGACACCTGTGTGGCCACATGGGACAATTAAGGCAGATTCTGGCCTCATTCCATACTCAAAATCAATTCCAGACACATGAAGGACCTCAGGTGAAAGGGAAAACCAGAAAATGTGGAGAAGCAAGTGTGAGGGAAATACAGTTTAGGCTGGGATGACATCTTAATGAGGAATATAAAGCTCACTCAGGAGAAATCTATCAGTAAGTCTGACTGCAGTTGAGAACTGATATTCACCAAAGCAGGGCAGGAAGATAGCTCAGGTGGTAAAGGCACTTGCTACTAAGCCTAAAGACCTATGTTCAATCCCCACAACCCACGTAGGGGTGGAAAGGGAGAACCTACTACCACAAGTTATCCTCTGACTTTAGTGTGCATCCTAAGGCACATGCATGCTCACACACAGAGTAAACAAATAAAGAAATAGTGAAATCACAAGTAAGCAGAGTTCTAGAACAGGGAAGCAGTGAAGGAGTAGTATCCAGTATTCATAAAGAGCTTCTACAGACACACTAAGGAATCAAAAGGGTGGGACAGGCAATTCTTACAAGAAAGAAAAGGACACTGCAAACAAGCACCAGAAGGGACACTCAACATCCCCAGCAAGCAGGAAATGAGAATGAAGATCTCAATGCCATGTCATTCACCACACTATCTAAGCTTGAGAGGACACAGGTCAAGGGGTGTGTGGGAGCCCCGTTGTCCGAGTACAAATGGTATGTATCCTAGTTTGCTTTGTATTGCTATGATGAACACATGGCCAAAAGGAACAGTAGTAAATCATCACTGAGGAAAACTGGGGCAAGAACTCAAGGTAGCAACCTGGAGGCAGAGGGAAGTAGAGGCATGGAGGAATGCTGCTTACTGGCTTTTTCTCCATTGCTTGCTCAGTTTGCTTTCTTATGCAACTCAGGACCACCAGCCCAGGGATGGCACCATTCAGAGTGGGCTGAGCTCTCCACATCAATTATTAATCAAGAAAATGCTTCTCACCTGAGGCTCCCCATTCCCAGATATGTCTAGGTTGTCAAGTTGACAAAAACTAACCAACACAGTAGTATTACTCTGAAAAATCATACCTGTAGGCTTTTCCATTCACGTGTGTGTTGACTTTCCAGGTCAGCTCTTATACAATATTCAAGCCACACAGGGGAAAAAAAACCCATGAGGTATGATTTAAATCTCCACCAACAGGAAAATGCAAATTCTCACAATTTATTTTTCCATTTGTGAAAGGAAACCACAGCACCACACAAGGGCACAGATGAAGCCAAGAACAGTAAAACTATAAACCTTAGAAGCTGCCTCACAGCTGCCATTTTTATAACATCTGGTAACAGCCCAACAATATATAGTTAGACATTTATAGCACATCAGCAGAAAGGCAAACATAAAATTCTGGATAGCAGAGACCTCTGGGCTAGGACAAGATGTGAAGACACAGGAAAATGTGANTACTTGGGGGTTCTATGGCTATGAGAGTTGAGTAGCACCTGCTCCCTGATGCTATTTTACACTTTATAATATACAAATGTGGTATAGAGAACACATTAACTACAGACAGGCAAAGGAGCACGTGGAAAGTGCACTTGCTCTGTCTTGACACTCTTCACTGTACATAACAACAAGCACCAAAAGGATCATGGAGTGAGCAGACCAGAATGCAGAAGGATCAGAACTAGGTTGAGGGTACCCCTCCACACACACACTCAAGGCAAAATCGTATGAAAAATGAGGCCATGATCTATAACTGGGATGACAAATGGCCAACAGGCATAATAACACAAGTCCCCCTTTCCTCATCCACTACAGATATTGCTAATCCATGACTGAATTCTTAAGCCAAGCAACACTTCTCATGACTCCTCAGTTGCGGCACTGCAGGTGCCAACTGTGATAAGATGCAGTGAACTAAGTGAAACTCTCTTGCTAATTGCTATGGTTGAACATGCATGCACTTCAAGTTCAGGTACTGGAAACATTCCCAGTGCAACAGTGTCAGGAGGTGACTAGGTCCTGAAGGCTCTGCCCTTAGGAATGTACTGACAGCTCCACCAGAGGGCTGTGTTAGCTATCACAAGTATAAACGTGCTATCAAAGTTCAGCCCCACTTGGCTTACTCTACCCTTTTCCTGCCCCTCAGCATCTTCCTATGTGATGTCACAGCACAAAGTCNACCCTAAATGTTTANACTATGTTCTTGGGTTTCCCAGCCTTGGGAACCATGAGCAAATCAAGATTTAGTTCCTTACATATTACCTAGTCTCAGCCACTCCCTCATAGTTGCAGAAAACAAAGCACAACACTGACCCAGATAATCCATCAGCTGGAGCCTAGGAGTCTATATGCACAGCCAGCAAGCACTAATGACTCCAAGAAGCATGGCTCTGTCTAGATTCAGCCCTGACCAGAAACCCTGTTGCTTGTGGTGTGCAGCCTTGGCTCTTCCTAATCCACTTCACAGTCCAAGTTCCTGCAGCTGACCAGACCCCTGTTGCCCATTACCACTGACTAACTTTTCCCATTCTTGCCATCCGGAGGGCAGGCTCCTGTCTGCCTTATGTTGGTGACTTTTGCTGTCCCTGAAAACAACCGGATTAGCCCACATACCAGTCATAGCTCATGCACTAATCCAGGGGAATATGGCCCCATGAGCACATGCAGCTGACCTGCCCCAAGTTGGCCTTTCTCTTATGGGACAGGCAGAGAGGACCTTCTTATCGTCTTCCCTACTGTGCCCTTGTCTAGTGAGCTCACCATTCTTGCCTCACATCCAGTTCAGAAAGATCATACTCACACCTGCCCACTGCCTTTCTCCCCAGGAAGTGAACCAGACAGGTTCTTCTTCTCACAAAGTGTGCAAATAGCTTCATTCCTTCTCAGATACTAAGCTAAGTGAGCTCTAGTTCTCAGGGACAAGGATGTAGAGGTTCCCTTTGCCCCAACCCTCACCTTTGGCAAGACTTGGAGATATGTATCATGTACCCAAATCCTTGCTCACCCACTACCCATCCCATGAACTCCCTTTCTGGCAAGTTTTTCTTAAAGACCACCCCAAAACTCCTCGTCCAGGAAGCATCTCTTCCCTCTCCTGGGCACCCTGCATANATTCCTGTTAGAATGGCTGCTGTGAGATCAAATGTCGATGTCTGCCTCTGTTCCCCTGACCATGAAGCAGGTCTGCAGAAGCAGGCTTATGTCTGACACTCTTTCCCAAAGACTAGTCCCTCGACATGGGACTTGGCACATAGCTAGGGTGGAGCAGGTCTCATCGACCAACTTCTGGCCACTGGCTTTGTGGGACTTCTCCTTTAGGCAATGTGATGGCAGTGAGGGTAAACCTCAGGTACCTCAAGTACAGGTTGGACCATCCATCTCTGAGGGTGTCACACTAATATTGAGATATTCCTGATAAGGATGTGTGAGCTAGACAGAAAAGGAACTTCCCAATGAGACAGTCACACGGGCAAATATTCTCAGGAGGAAAAGATGCCTTTGTGACTGCTGAGAGGCCAGGGGTCCCCCAAGAGATGGGACANAAACTGGCACTCACAGCCTGTGTGTCTCATCCAGTCAGACAGGTTATATTGAGCAACAAGTGGCTGCATGTCATGATGGCTGATGGACAGGTTGTCTCTAATGCCTCCAAATCTCAGCATAGGTTCTCAACCCTTTGCCAAGAATAACTACCATGGGGAAAAGTTGTACAAACCTTTCAGAAGACCCATGACCCAAGGCCATAACCTGCCATGCCCATGTCCCAGAAGCACAGGAAACCACCAAACCCATTGTACTAGTTAGGTTTTGTTTTGTTTTGTTTGTCAAATTGACACAGCTGGAATCATCTGAGGAGAGAAAACTTCAGCTGAGGAATTGCCTCTATCAGGTTGTCCTGTAGGCAAGTCTGTGGGGGCATTTTCTTCACTGATGATTGATGGAGGACAGCCCATTGGGGGTGGTGCCATCCCTGAGCAGGTGGTCCTGGGATGTATAAGAATGTTATCTGGGCAAGCCAGTAAACAGCGTTTCTCTACTTCAGTTCTAGCCCCCAGATTCCAGCTCACGCTCCTGTTCTGACTACCATTCATGATGGGCTATGATTGTCACCTATAAGCTGAAATAAACCCTTTCCTCCTCAAGTTGCTTTTGGGTCATGGTATTTAATCAGCAATAGAAAACAAATACACCCATTTCCCAAGGAGAGCAAATGTCTTTGGCCATAGTGTCAAGAACAAGGGTGGGAAATGGCCAAAGTAGATTTGGCAAGCAAAGTGAGGCTTTCAGTTTTCCTGGCAAAAGAAGACAGCACTTTAGACTAGGGTCAGGCAATGGCCATGGAGAAGGGCCAAGGAATATGAAGACAGGAGGACACAGTGCCGTGTATAGAGAGGGTCTGAGAGACTATGTGGTCCAAGAAGGCAAGAGAGAGAGGCAGGCTGGGCTCCAGGTGCCATGCCTGCTGTTGGCTCTAGGATCCTGGGAGCCCAGCCACTCTGTACACTGTTTGTTCTTGGGTTCCCTGCATTTCCCTAACAAACATCCATACTGCTAAAAGAGAGAGATCACACACTAAAGAAAAGAGAGAGATGGAAAATGGCTTAGTCAGTAAAGTGCTTACCATACAAGCACGAGGACCTGAGTCCCATCCCTAGAACTCACATTAAAAAAAGCTGGGAGTTGCAAGTAGATGGTTGGAATCACAGCACTGGGAAGGTAGAGACAGGTGGGTCCCTGAGCTTGCTGGCCAGCCAGCCTAGCCTAATTGATGAGCTACAGGCCAATGAGAGGCCGTCTCAAACAAAGGCGATGGGNGATGTTTCTAAGGATAGCTAGTGTCCAGGGTTGCCATCTGGCCTCCACATATATGAACATGTGNACATACATCTTTANAAGGAAAGGAATGGGGGAAGCAATGAGTTAATAAGGTGATGAGCAGCCAAATGAACTGACAGGAATGACAGAGTGAGGAGGGAACATATTCCCGTCCCCTAATGGCTGTACCTCAGAGTGGTCCCTCATTCCACTGTAGTAAGCCAGAGGACTCTTCTTTCTCAGAGCCACTGTCTGCCTCAGCTGGGACAGAGAAAGATGGGTGGGGAAGGAGGTAAGAAGGAGGGCAGAAGAGGGAAGTAGATGACGGGGGTTCTGTGGGACTTTCCCATTTTCCTCCCTGTGCCCCATGCAGCCTTCATNCATTTCCTTCTCGGAGACGCAAGATTTGCCATCAGAGATGGGAGAGTTTGGGATCCATAAACAGTCCATTGGGATGTTTTAATGGCAGTGGAAACATTAGGNGGCCCAAAGGAACATAAGGCTGGAGCCCTCAGACTCTGGCTCTGCGTGGTTTGGTAGCAATGAAGGGCAGAGCTCATACTGCCACATCTGGAACTAAGAGGAGTGAGCAGCACCCTGGCAGAGGTGTGGTTGCTGTCCGTGGTGCTGAAGGCCACCAGNTGCTGCAGAGAAGTAGGGTGAAGGTGCTTCAGAGTTCAGAGGGTTCTGGAAGCTCTTCCCCACCCATTAGCATAAAGGATATGCCCAAGGCCAAATACAAGTGTCTGAGAAGGACCGGACTCAGCCATGACTCAGCTCCTGGAGAGCTTGATAGGTAAGGCCCCAGAATCCCTGTCAACTCTGACAGTGCCGATGGGTACCTCCCAAGGGCTTCGGGATACTAGCACTCCAAAGTTGGGTGGCACCAAAGTTGGGCCCAGTCGTCTGTTTGCCTTTCTTGTCAGGTCTCTGACTGCTTTTGTCTCATCTTTTCTGTCCCGCAGCCACCTTTCTAGCCACTGCACACAGGGTGTGCACATTGTAGCCTGGGTGCCACAGGGTTTGCAGAAACATCAGCTAAGGAGAGAATTTACATTTCCCTTTTGTATGTGTATGTGNGTGTGCATATATAGATGCATGTGTACAGTGCTCACAGAGGCTAGAGTATAACTTTGGCTGTTGCTCCTCAGGACCTATCAATATTGTCTTTTGAAAGGATCTCTCACTGGCCTAGGGCTCACAGACTAGGACAGGCTGGCTGGCCAAAAACTACAGGGATCCTCCTGTCTCTGCCTCCCCAGTGCTGGGATTATAAACATGCACCACAACCTGTTTTGTTTTGGGGTGTGTGTGTGATGTTGTGTGTGTGTCTTTTTTGTTATGTGTGTGTGATGTTGTGTGTGTGTGTGGTGTGTTATGTGTGTGTGTATGTGTATGTGTGCGCGTGAGATGCGTGCAGTCCAAGGTAATTTAGAAAATGATTATAGTAGTAACTGGACATACTAACATATGTATTATCCAAAGCCTCACAGAGCCTTTTGNTTTATTTGAGACAGGGTTGCATATAGCCCAGACTGGCCCCAAACTCGCTACATAGCCAAGAATGACTTGAATTTCTGATTTACTTGTTTCCACCTCTAGAGTCTTGGATTACTAGGTTGGGCCACCATGTCCAGGTTAAAGTGTTCTTGTTTGTAAAGATTTATTACGACTTTATTACTTAAAAAACAACTTGCAGATTGAAAAAAAAAAATCACACAGTGAAATTAACCAGATCTAAAGTTGCTACACCTCAGTGAACTGTACAGTCAGAACAGCCATTCTGAAGCTGTGCAGTTTCATGTCGGATTTTACACTTTTACTATCAAATATATATTTTATGCATTTAGTCACCACCAACCCACCAAAAAAAAATCCATGACAGAGTTAAACCTAGAAAAACATTATCTTTATATCCTTTCATGACCCATGTCCATTTACACTCAGCTCTTCATCACCTAATATTTAATATTCCTTTTTCTCCTGTCTACATGCTATACTATACCCACATGTACATATATATGTAAATAAATATATATATACATTATAGGTTAAGATCCATATATGAAGGAGAACATGCAGTTTTTTTCTGAGATTGTGTGACCTTGACTAATATTATACATTCTAAGTCCATCCATTTTTTCCTACAAATTTTGTGATTTTATTTTCCTTTATAGCTGAATATATTATATAATATAGCTGTACTACTCTATTTTATATCTGTAACAGATTTCATTATCCCTTCATCTGTTAATGGGACAGATGGTTGGTTCCACTTGGACAACTAGGTTGGTTCCACTTCCTTTCTATAGTGAATAAAGCAGCGATAAACATGGGACTGTAAATGTCTCCAGGTAAATAGCCAGGAGTGACATAGCTGGGTCATATGTTTGCTTGTCTAAGCCACACTGCATTGGGTTCCATGCCATTGTCCACTGAAAGAGTCCTGAGCATGTGTTTATGGGGTTAGAGGATGTGCATGTACCACAGTATCCACATGGAAGTCAGAAGGAACTTGTGGGAATTGATTCTCTCCTACCATGTGGGTTCTGGAAATTAAACTCAGGTTGTTGGGGTAGACAGCAAAGACCCTTGCCTCCTGAGACATCATGCCAGCTCCAGTTCTGGCTTTAAACAACAAACTGTGATCATTTCAGGGAAGCTTACTTGTTAAACTCATGTTCTGCCCAGGTACTCTGAGTCCTGATCCTTCCCAGTCTCAGCCTCAGCCCTTGTTCCTCTCAGAGACCATGTTCTCAGCCTTTACATCAGGCATAAGACTATCCCTTCAGAAGTCAACTTCACTATAGTGACTCATGCCAATTTCCTTCCCTTCTTGATACCAGGGTTTCTGTACCAAGTGATCAGGGCTCCTTTATGGTAGTTCTGCCAAAGTGGGAGCCAAGAATTTAGAACATTCAGTCTAGGAGGGGGCTGTCCCTCACATAGAGTAGGTAGGGGTGGCTCACCCATAAATTTCCAACAAGCTGAACTGTCAGTAGCAAGGACACTGGTAACTAAAGGCCTGAGGGGGTGATAACAGGGTGAGGCTATGTGCTGGTCTCTCTGTCACTCACATCACTGGGCTTGGAGTCTCAGCTACATGAAGGATTCCTGAGGGTTGGAAGCATAGGGGCCAGAACTCAGCCTCCAAAAAGCAGGGGTTCAGACAGTTTTAATATCAAGCTACCTCTGTCACATGACGTGACACCAGCGCAAGAAGTACCTCTGTCCTTTCACCAGTGAACCCAAATATTGGGATCTTCTTCTAGGTGGAAGGTATTGATTAGAGTTAGGNTTTACTCTATCCAGGCTCACTGGAGATAGGCATCCCATTTCAAGCTACTGCTATTGCTAGGTCCCTAATGTCTAGGTTAGGACCCCAAGCTTTTCTCCAGGTGAATGTTTAGGCTTTGGAGGGCCACATAGTCTCGTTGCTACCAAAGGACTGTGCTCTAGAAGGGTGAGAGCAGTAGGGAGCACAGGCATTGCCTGGCAGTGTATTCTTGTAATCCTGCACTTGGCCTCAGGCTACAGAAGGCTGCCTTGCTCCTGGGGATGCATGAAGATGGGGGTCATGATTTTCCTAAAGTCAGATAAAAGCCATTCCCTGGCTGTCACTCACCCTTCNCAAGTCAAAAAGAACAGAGCAATTGGTACATCCTGACTTGAGCATGGAGATGGAGGGGCGGGGCAGGGGGTGCTTGGAGCTAAACACAGTAAAGGTAGATGCTCTGGCCTTTGTTGAAGGGCCTGGAAACAGTTATATCAAAGAGCAACAGTTAGGAAAGCTCAGATATGACTTCCTGGGGGCTGTGACATGCTCATGCCACTGCTCCTGAGGAGAAAAAGACCCCATGCAGGGGCTAGATATGCTGTGTGATCATTGGTCAGGGACATGTACTTGTGGCAGGAGAAGACAGTGGAGAGATTGCTTCTCTGCCTGACGGTCTACTGTGTGCANGCCTCAGCATCTCATGAACTGGTCTGGAAGGCTGGACGAAGAGGCCATGAGAAGGCTTTGAGTCATTGTTTTGAAGTAGATATGAAGCTGAGAGCAAACAGTGGGAAAGGATAATAGATGATCCCTGTTAACAGAATCATGAGACCATTCACTANGCACAGTATGGGGAAAGCATACTTTGGGAATTAGGGAGTTGAGTGTGGGTCAAGGAGGGACTCTGTTCTGCACACTGACTTTGAGAAGGTCATAGATACCGGAGGAAGTGTAAGGGACTTGGGAGACGAAGGTACAGTAGAAGATCAGGGTTAGAGTTGGATGCCATAGTGGGGGGGGACGGAAATAAAGTGATTAGAGGGCTCATAGAAGGTCTTAGTCATGCAGAGGGTGACCAGTTGTGGTTATATCATAGTCACCTAATGTCTTAGTCACTGTTCTCTTGCTGTGAAGAAACACCATGACCAAGGCAATTTCCTTCCTAATAAAGGAAAACATTTAACTGGGGGCATACTTACAGTTTCAGAGGTTTAGTCCATTATCATCATGGTGGGGATGACAGTGGCTTGAGAGTTATATCCTGATCTACAGGGAGACAGAGGGCAGGGGCGGAGAGAATGGGCTGGGCCTAGCATGGGCTTTTGAAATCTCAAAGCCCACCCCCCAGGGACACATTTCCTCCAAAAAGGCCACACCTCCTAACCCTTGTAATCCTTTCAAACAGTTTCACTTCCTGGTGATCAAGCATTCAAATATATAAGATGAGCCTATGGGGGCCATTCTTATCTAAACTACCATATTCCTCTCCTTGGCCCCAATAGGCTTGTAGCTAAATCATGATGAAAAAAAAAAATGCATTCAGTCCAACTTCAAAAGTCCCCATGGTCTTTCACAGTCTCAACACTGTTCAGAGGTCGAAAGTTCAAAGTCTCTTCTGAGACTCATGGCAATCTCTTAACTGTTACCTCCTGTAAAATTAAAATAAAAAAGCAGATCACATAATTCCAATGGCACAGAATACACATTACCATNCCAAGAGGGAGGAAAGGGAACATAGTGAGTACATACTGGACCATAGCAAAACCAAAACTTAACAGGACAAACTCCAAATTCTGTATCTCCATTTCTGATGTCAAAGTGCTCCTCAGATCTCCAACTCTTTTCATCTTTGTTGACTGAAACACCTCTTTCTCTTGGGCTGGTTCCACTCCGTTAGTGGCTTTCCTTGGCAGGTATCCCATGGCTCTGGCATTTCCAAGAGCTTAGGGTCTCCAACAAAATTTAGACTTCATCTTCACAGCTTCATATAATAGCCTCTCTGGGCCTCCATGCAGGGACACTCCTGACACACGTCTGGCTTCAGTGGCTTTCGTTAGCCTCAGATAGAGATTGTACAACCTCTTTTCTATATCCTTGACTCTAAAGCTAGAACCTCTGGGCCAAAGTTGCCAAGTTCTGCTGCTTGATAGAGCTGGAACTTGGCCCCCTCCATCAACTACATTTGTATCAGCTTTCTGTTGCTGATGGTTTCCTTCANTGCCTAAGTTTTTCTGTGATTCCTTTTCACAAATTGGAAGTTCAGCTGAGTGGGGTCTTGCCCTGAGGTCACCACTCCCTTTATTCCATTAGCACCAGGCTTTTCTTCAAACTTTTTTATCTCCTTGAGCACAGCACTTGGCTCCAACATCACCTTTCCTGATGCTCTTTTTCTCCTTATACTGCACATTTTGTATTTCTCTTTGTTCAGCTTGCTCTTTTTAATTATAGATCTGTATAAGAATGATTATTAATAACCACAGGATACAGTCAATACTAGACTTCCTTGAAATCTCCTCTGCCAATGACATTAATCTAAAATTCTTCAATTTAGCCTCAGGCAGATTTTTAGGCAAAAAAGCTTTAGGACAAAAAGCAGCCACATTCTTTGCCAAAATATCACAAGAATGGTCTCTATGCCGGTTGCTAATATTCTTCCCCTCTAAAGCCCCTTGAGTTAGGCCATCATAATTTACATTGCTCTCAGCACCACTGTCTTCCATGCTCCTACTTAAAAATCATCCAACTAATTTCCTAATCTAAAGTCCCAAAGTCCATGTTCCGCCAAAAAGCAGCATGGTCAGGCCTGTCACAGCAATACCCCACTCCCTAGTACCAACTTGTGTCTTAGTCAATGTTCTATTGCTATGAAGAGACACCATGACCAAGACAACTCTTATAAAAGATAGTATTTAATTGGTCCCTTGCTTACAGTTTCAGAGTTTTAATTCATTATCATGGCAAGGCNTGGTGGCATGCAGGCAGGCATGGTGCTGGAAAAGTAGTTGGGAACTATATCCTGATCCAGAGAGAGGGAGAGGGAGAGAGAGAGAGAGACAGAGACAGAGAGAGACAGAGAGACATACACACAGAGAGACAGATATAGTGAGACAGAGACAGAGAGACAAAGAGAAAGA
>LZPO01017336.1:498568-509260 GCA_001675575.1 Neotoma lepida
TCATTGCCCTTAACTTCCTTGAGCTGAGAGAACAGAGCAATCACAGATGTCTGGAGGGTGCGGTGGGCTGTGCAGATGAGGCGCCTCCCTCATTGAATGTGCTCTTACTGAGCACTTTGACAGCAAAGTTCATCTCAAGGGTTTGACGAGCAGCCAGTAAAAGAAAAGGTGCAAGGTTGACCCATGGAAAGTGTTTGCATTTTAAACAGCCTCGGCCTTCTCTCTCAGCCTGCCTCCATATCTCTATTCCTCTAGAATCCAAATTCTACAACCCTCTTTTCTCCCAAGCCACCCTCCCTCCAATAAAATATCATTAGAGGATTCAAATTCAGGCCCTCCAGAGCTCTCTCTAAATGGAATCCTAAGTAGACACATGGTCCCAGGAACAATGACCAAAGTCCTGCGTTTGCAAAATTGTTCAGAAAAAATGAGTCATTTCATTTGTGGAAAATGAATACATCTGATCTTGCAACGTTTTTGCCTGGGGAAAAGTGGTGCACATGAATTCCCAAACACACTCATGCCCAAAACAGCTCCCTGTTAAAGAGACTCANAGAATCTGTCAGAAGGCCGCAGCTTGCGTCACAGGAATTCAGGAAGAGTACCCCCACCAAGTAGGACCCTAGATTTGGTGAGGTGTCCTGGCTCAGGGTGTGTGTGACCTTCACTCTGAGCAAAGAGAATTAGTTCTTAGCATCCGTTGCATCTGCCTTAAGCTACAGGCACCCCGAGCAGGTAGTATGAAGCCTGCTTGCGGTCCATTGGAGAAGCTCACACCTCAGACATCAGTCAGTCCCAACNCCAGAGTAAAAAATGCACTCTTACTGGGTTCCTTCCTCCTCAAACTGTTTTATTTTTAGCTAATTGTTTGAGTGAATAGTACAGAATATGGTTCGTGCAAGAGGACGCTATACACATGCCAAGGAGACCCCTGCTCCTAGCAGCCGAAGAGGTCTCTTACTAGTGTCTTTATCTCTTTCCACTTCTTTTATCGTCTCACATCCACCCTTTCTTGTGGAAAAGGAGATGCAGATGCACGAGTTCCCTCACCTGCCATCTCCTTAACCACTCACTCCTTCTGAACTTCTCTCCCCTCAGTACAAGAGCTTCCTTGTTCTTCTCACAATAAGCCCACTTCAGTGGCTTCACTGACTGTCCCATCAAGTGGCTCTAGTCACCCATCTGATCCCCCTTCCATCTCCTGGACAGTCTTTGTCACCTAGGATATCACTCCTCTTTGATGTCAACTCCCACCCCTGCCAGCCTGGATATTGTGTTGTCTGCCCCAAGCTAATCCCCTCACTACTGCACACAGCCCTTTTAGGACTCTCCCTGTGGCTCTTCTCAGTATACCTCTGCTTCCTGATGGATGGCTCAGGAGCTCTAGAACCTTTCGTTCCATGCAGACTTTCTTCCTAGCTGTTGCCCATCTTCCTGGGAGATGCAGACACTCTACCCATGTCCCATCGTCAGGGTGCCTGGAGAACCTTCAACACTAACACCTCAGATCCACCAAGCTGGACCTAGAACTACACACCAGCCATCTTAGCCATTACCCAGAGACCTAGAAGTCCATCAGGGGTCCAAAGGGTCCAGAGCCCACATGCTCTTAAGCTGCCTCTTTGCCTCTCCCTCTTATTATGATGGTCCCTATGACCCTCTTGCTTCCCTGATTCCTGTGCTGAAATCTGACAGAGGCAGAGGCACTGACATGCAGAGCTCCTCCCTTTGCTCCTCCCTTTGGCCCAGTCACTGTTCCCACTGCAGACAGTATACCATGCCTACCCACATACTCATTAGGTGGGGCAGGAGGGGACAGAAAACTCCCTGTGTTCCCTGCCCCATGGAGATGCACCCATGTGACAGTCAAGAGATAAGAGTCTGTCCCACACCAAACATCTTAAAGATTTATCACATTGTGCCCATTCCAGCCCCAGCAGTGACAGCCTAAACTAGTCACAGCTTAAGCACAGTAGGACACTAGCAGCCTTATCAAGGAGAAATAACCAACACAGGTAGCCCAGAACTTACTCTAAACCAGGAAAGGCCTACACCATAAACACAGGTTTGTATGCTCCTACACAACATGCCAGGGCCCCTGAGACAGCAGGCCAGGGCCAGAGCAGGGGTCAGGAAGGCAGAGAAACCCACAGGAAAGAAATCAAAGCACATGGTTTCTGAGGGCCACTCCTGAGACAGACACATAGAAAAGATAGATGAAACACATACCTGATACTGCGGGAGCTTTCCTCTTCAGACCTGCAATGAAAAGAACACACACTTAGATACCACTCAAGGGACCTGTAGGATACTACCTNCAGGGACACAGACTCCTCAGCTTTCCTGAGTCCCATTCCCAGCACAGCAGATTGCTAGCAGGCCCAGCCCCAGCACNGCTTGGCTGTTCATTTTACCTGAGTCCACNTTGTAAGCCACCCCTCCCAGAACTCTTGGGGCTTCATTCATTCTCTTTATTACTCAGACTCATGTCACCCTAGGAGTTGGTGACAAACCCAGAAGAAGGGCTTGTTGCTCAGAAACGCTGTACAGGGAGCATACAAGAAGCTGGACATTAGATTCTATTGCACAAGTCTCACATAGAATGAAAAGCACAAGGTGCCAACAGAGCTACTTTCTTTCTCCACTCCAAGGAGGTGATTTGGGGTTAAAGCCCCTACAGCTAATGACTGAAGCCCTAGGTAGGCTTCCTGGATTAAGGAGAAAATACCACAGCATACATTCAGGAATTTTGTATCTGGATGCTCCAATATGGATTTTGTCACCAGAAAGCAAAGAGAAATAAAAAGGTACTTAATCGAAGTCAGACAGCTTATCTTTCTGCCCAAGGCCTGTAGCTAACTCTTCAGCACACACAGGACCAAGACAGCTTCCCCAGAAACATGCCTTTCTGACCAGTCTCAGCCTCCTCCAGGAACTATCCAGGAACCGTAAGAGGGTGAGCAGGTCCAGTGTCCCATTTATCTGTGGTGGATATGAACTGAGGCCCCAGAAGATGGCTGAAACCACAGCTGGTACCAACCCCCATGTGATGGTGAATCTTGACTATCAACTGATTGGAACAAGGTGTCTCAGATTACTAAAGCACACCCGAGGGTGTCTGTGAGGATGTCTCCAGAAGCGGTTAGATCCTGAAAGCTCTGACCTGATCTATGCTTTGATGGAGCCACTGATGGAACCAAATTTGGGAGGTGCTGTGGCTGCAGAAGGTGGGGCTTGGTTGGAGGAAGCGGGTTTTTTCAAGTGCTTTTGAAGGGTGTGTGTGAACCTTGGCCCTGGCCTGTTACTCCTCTTGGCTTCCTGGCCATCATGATGTGAGCAGCTTTGCTCCTCCATGCCCTTCAGCCATGATATGATGTCCTGCCTCACCACAGTCCAGAACAAGGCAGCCAGCTCTCCATGGATGGAACCCTCTAAAACCAAGAGCCAGAATAAATTTTCCTTCCTTTAAACTATTGGCTTCAGACACTTGTCATGGGGATGAAAAGTCTGACACTTGCTGTAATTTAGTGCCTTTTTTGTCTTTATGGAGTACTCAGGCATCGTGGCCATAAATTCTGAAGTTTGAAGTATAACAGCAAACACGTTGACTTCTTTTTTCCTTTCCATGACTGCAGACAGATGATTCATTCTTACCATACCTCAGCTACGATTTTCCTTAGTAGGTCAAGAAATTTTCACCTTTGCACTCAGAGCAAGTACTTAACAGCTGCTCCTTGGTGCATCTCAGTTGCCATTGTCACTACTCTTGTGTTTTGAGATCACTGTTAATTAAATGAGGGCCACTTGAGTACAAGCACAGTGATATTGACATAGAACTGATCATTGGGACAGCCGATGAATGACTAACAAGGGGTAACATATACAGCATGGATACACTGGACATGTCCTAGGAAAGATGGAGCAGAGGGGTACAAGATTTATCACTGTGATTAATGTGTCATTATAAACACAGCACGAGGGCTGAAGAGAAGGCTAAGTGAGTAAGAGCACTTGCTACTCTTTCAGAGGACCCAAGTCCAGTTCCCAGCACCCATATCAAGTAGCTCATAACCTCCTGTAACTCCAACTTCAGGGGATCAATGCCCTCTTCTGGCCTAAGTGGGTACCTCCTCACATGGCACCCACACACACACACAAAAAAATAAATATTTTTAAAGGACAAGGTTGTTGTTAATAAACAGCATGGTTTTTTTCTGGAATGTTCATTTAATATTTCTGGATTGTGATTGAGCATAGCTAACAAAAGCACAGAAGGCACAGCCCTAGACAGGAAGAACAAGTGAGGTCCCCAGCAGTAAATGTTCCGGGTACATAAGCACTATTGAAAAGGCACTAGGCTCCCTATGCAGCAATTCAATGTGGGTGTCAGAGCATGAAGCAAGGGTCACACTGCTCTACACAGGCGGGGGTGGGGTGGTCATGGTCTGTGGGAATAGCCAAAAGGCCCAAGTGGTCTCCTGGCCCCAGAGGGCTAGGGACAAGGTCCCGATGGGGAGCTAAAGACTCCACAAAGCCATTCTCAGCCTGAAGACAATCTAGTCACAGCTACAGGAAAGGCAAGCCCCAGGAGCAGAGACCGAGAGTTTTTGTGTTTTACTTGGTCATTTGATCACAGCTAGGAGAGAAGAGAAAGTATGTGGGGGACAACAGAGGGAGAGGGGGGAGAGAATGAGAACAAATGTGTGTCATATACACATGTGTGTGCAGGCATACATCTCAATCTTAACCTCCTTCTAGGTTGTGCTGTCTTATAAAGCCATGTCTGTCCTGTGAGCCTCTGGGAGGCCCCTACAGGGAGGGACTGAGTAGTTTAGCTTGTTGCTGAAACACTGACAGGCCTTAGATGTTGCCACACATAGAAACTAACTCTGACCCTGAGCAATTCCATATGTCCTCCTGTGGTGGCTAATCTTGGCTGTCAACATGTCTGGATCTGTGTGCTTCTTAGTTTTTATTGTCAACTTGACATAACCTAGAGTCAACTGGAAAGAAGAAATCTCAATTGATGAAGTGTCCAGGTCAGACTGGCCTATGGCCAAGTCTGAGAGGAACTGTCTTGATTGATGAATGATACAGGAGGTCTCAGCCCATTGCAGGAAGGATCATCCCTAGGGAGGTGGTCTGGGCTACATAAGAGAACTAGCCGAGTGTGAGCAGTGAGTAAGGCAGTAAGCAGTGTTCTTCTGTGGTTTCTGCTTAGGTTCTTGCTCTGACTTCCCTTGATAATGGATTGTGACCAGGGAGTTGTAAGCTAAAATAAACTCTCTCCTCCCGCAAGGTGCTTTTGATCAGAGTTGTTTCATCACAGCAACGAAAAGAAAACTAGAACACCTTCATAACCTGACCCCCCTTAGTGTTTGTGAGTTCCCCTGGGATTGCTCTGCATGGCTGCAGGGCATCTGGCCACTCTCTTTGAAATCACAACCAGTCTGATCTCCATAGGGAAGTCTTTTGTGTGAACTCTTGGCCACTGCTTTTAGGGTATCTCCAAACGTGGGTGCAGTTCAACAAACATGGAGCTGGCAGGCATTTGCTATCTTAGTCATTCTGGGGTTGTGTATTATGCAGCCATAGATGATTTACATATGCTTCCTTCCAGTGGCTCTCCCATAGCACACTGAAGGTGGCTTCTATCTAGCCTCACATGAGGCTCTCTCACTGCTGCCTGTCCACTCAGTAAACAAATGCCCATCATGTCCACTGTGCAGCCCCAGGGATCATACAGGCAAAGACTTCTTGCTATGTGGTAGATTTATATCAAGGTCAGCTCAAGCCAGTAGCCCTAGCAACCTGGGATGCTGCAAGACCAGGAGATGCCAGGTAACCAAGTAGAACCCTGATCTGCCAGTCTCTAGGATTGAGCCCAGTACTGCTCCTGACTGGCTTCCATGTGAATTCTAAAGTCATTCAACCTGTGTAAGTCTTAATTTCCTTATGGATAATAGAACAACAATAGAAAACAACAATTAGTCCTCAAGAATACAAAAAAGAGAAAACCCAGGTGCTCAGCACTTAATAGCTGCCAACTAGGCTGCATTTTCTGCCACCTGTCTGCAGGTAAAATGGAGACTGTATGGTGCACCAGCCATGAGGCTGCTTTGTGGATGCTCTGAGGCTGACTATGGGGCTTACAGGAATATTGGAGCCTTCCGGAACAGCTGCAGTATTTGAAGAGTTGAGCCACACACGATCCTGGCGTGGAGCAAGTCAAGACACGTCTGTGGCGGGAAGTTGTGGTAAAACAGCTCATACCTCATCTCACATTCACAAGATGCCCCTGAACACCATCAAGTTGCACTGCTGGTTCAAGAGCAGAAGCGGCTAATTTGGAAACAAGATGCAGAAAGCTGTAGAAACTCTGAGAAGATGAGGTCTCTGTGATTAATGTGCAGGTGTGCACACACGTACCCATAGGGGCATGCATCTATACACAGGGAGATTAATATGTGAGCTTAGGGGTAGGCATGTGTGCCTGTGTGGGTATGTGTTCATTTTACATAAATATGCACTTGTTGGTATACATACAAGCCAATTCATGTGTGTGTGTGTGTGTGTGTGTGTGTTTGATGGCTGCATGGGTATAAACATGTGCAGGGGGCTATGTATTGTGCCTGTGTGGTATGTGGATGGGAAGAGGCAGCAGAAGATCTAAAGTGTCCCTGAACCCCCTGGTTTCTTCCAAGGAAGATAAGCNCTCATAATAGGGTGGATTTCTAAACTGAGAGCAACAGGTATGAGGTCACAGGGGTCACCCTTACACTTGCTGACAGGACTTCAAAGCCAAGAAGAACCAATCACTGTGCCTGTGCTGAGGTCCCAGATGCTATAGTTTGTGTTAAGAGACCAGGAGATGAGCAGTGATTTGAAAGGGGAAGGACAAGGACAAGGTGGAAGAGAAGGTGGGTCAGTCTAGCTGGTATCAAGTTGTCTTCATGCTTCACCAGCTACACAGGTAGCCGAGGGCTTCAGCAAGCAAAGAAAGGCAGGTGCTGGCAGAGGATTGCTCAGGCTGGTGTGCACTGGCATGACAAGTCCTTCCAGGCCTTACTGGACTTATGGACCTCTACCAATTGAAATCTTCATCTCCGAGACAGCTAGGGTCTGCAGAGGGCTCTGCCACTCTGAATAAATGCCTAACCAAACAAGAAGGTCACCATGGGCAACGCAGGGTAGTGCAGAAAGAGACTCTGGGTGGCAGAGGATAGAAATGTCTGTTTCTCACACAGCAGCTNACACCAGGGTCCATGCTTGTGCGTCATAGACTGTGGGATTCCATGGCAACAGCCGGGTGGGTAAATTGTTCAGGCTGGGCTGTTCTCTGCTATGGGAGATCCAAACTTGCTCCCAAGTACTGGCATCTCAGTCCTAACACCCACAAAGAAATCCCCCTAGGCAAGAAGGGATTCTGTCATCAGCAGTGAAGTGCCAGGATTAGTATAAATTTAAGTCTGAAGCCACCACCAGTCTTGTATGGTGACAAGCAGAAAAGCCTAAGAAAAACAAGTAAAAATCAAGTGTAATCTACCACATGAGGTCATTACTGTTACACTCTTCAAGTCCATGGTACACTGGCTTTCCTATGCATCTTTTGCTGTGGTAGAAGTGATGCAGTTGACAACATTCTGTGCCAGCCTCACTCACTTGCTGTGAATTAAAGCAACATTCCTGTCACCTTGACCTGGAGGTCCTCAGGCTCCCAGACCAAGGCAGGTCCCTCTCCATCCATTCTGGAGCTCTTTGCCCTGAGGACTCAATCCAAATTCTACCCCAATGCCTACAGCCAGGAGGCCCAGGTCTGCCCTTTCTCTTCCCCAGTTTCTTAGGGGTCCTATATACATCTAGCTGCCTGCTTCAGCCACATACACTTCACTCCATGTCCCCCACTGCCAGGCACCCCAACTTGAGCACCTTAGAAACTGATGTCCCCCTACCTGAGAGCTGTTCCTAGCTCTTGAATTAAATGCTTCCCTCCCATCATTCACATTACACTTCAGATACCACCTCCGAGAAGACAGGCCCTCCTGTGTCCTCCTCTCAATAGCCTGCTCCATCCAGCCATGACTCCCTACCTCGTTTCCCCAATTTATCTTTACAGGGACACATCAAGATCTGAAGCAAGCTGTCCTGGTTGTCTGTTTACTGTCTTCTGCTTGGAGATGGCAAGCAGGGTCTATCTTATTTATGTCTTACTAATCCCTGCAGATTCACTGTGGAATGCTTCAGAACATTTGCTACAGCAACATCACAGGGCAGTGGCCACATTCATGTCACCCTTTCTTGCTATTGTACCGGACTATCGTCTGAGCCAAACTGCCACCATCTTCATCAGATCATCAAGACCTACTTGCCAAAGACCAACCTGGCTGGGCTTGTGGACTACTGTTATTCTCTCAGAGAAGGAGGCATGGGCAGAGTCATTGAACCCTTACCTGAGTAGCAAGTTACTCCCCTTGCCCCTGCCTGCCAGTTGTATGCAATTCTGCCCAAATTGTGTATGGCCTCAGGAACTCAGGGAGGGGCTAGAATATAAAAAATGGGGAAGACTAAGGGAAGAGGGCTCCATCTATGATGGAGAAGTCATCATCCCTGCTGGGTAAAGACTTCCCCGTGTGGCCTTTCTTAGAGTGGGAACACCCACAATCCTCTAAGTAACCCCTTATCTATACCCTG
Source organism: Neotoma lepida (assembly GCA_001675575.1). Classification (NCBI taxonomy): domain Eukaryota; kingdom Metazoa; phylum Chordata; class Mammalia; order Rodentia; family Cricetidae; genus Neotoma; species Neotoma lepida. The sequence goes on from LZPO01017336.1 coordinate 507,260, forward strand.
TAAGGAAGCCANATAAACTCATTGGTTCCCCAGAGTGAACTTGGTGGAACTGTGCCTCAGTTTGTCAGTCTCAGTTTGGGACTCAGAGAGAGGAAAAGATGTTGTATATGACTTGCCTATTTGTAGATGCACCCCATTTTCTGACCATAAATACAATGCAGAGAACACAGTCCCTGTCTCTAACAATGGCCTCAGCTAGTGGGCTCAGAAGTACAGCTCAAATAGAGAAGCTGGATGCTCACAGGCATCACCATGCTACACCCCCAAGAGTCTGAACTAAAGACATGACAGCAGCCCCACCAGCCCNGGCCATGAGTAGACAGCATCTAGGTCAGCACTACTCAGTCCTCATCCAGAGATCAGACTCAATTCTAGAAAGCCTGGGTGAACCCAGGTGTGCACTTCTAACAAGTTTCCAGAAGAGGCCTCCGGAATCCATCTTCACACTGCCTTCTGGTTCCATCAGTGGTCAGCACTTGGGCTACACACTGACTCAGTCCATTGCACTGTGTTTCTGCCCTTCTCACTCCCCTCCCCTGGTCTACTGGCTACAGACCCAGCAGGAAGCACACGCTTGTCCCCACCTTGCTGCCCTAGGCAACTATCTTCATTTGGCTGAGAGAGTGGGTTCATGGCTATATTTTTACATAAATATGTGCATGGAAGCATGTATGTGAATCCCTGTGTGTGTGCATGTGCGCGATGAGTGGCAGGATCCCCAGCTACATCATATCTGCTACTCATTCCTTCTACATCCTCACTTCATTCACNTTCTCCTGGTGCAGCCATAGTTTCATATCTAGTCTATCCTCATGCCAACATCTACCAACATATACCAGGAGGCTCTCATTATCCTCCCCATTAGGTTCAGTGATTTGCCCCAGGTCACATAGCAGGCAAGTAAAATAACAGGCACTATGTGTTTCCCAAGTCTCATGTGAAAGTCTATGACAGCAAATGCAGGCTGAACTACTCAAAAAAATAAAATCACAGCAGCTGTAAGTAAAGGCAGAAAGAATTGAGCAACAAAAAGATGTCAGCATTTGGGGTACACCACATTTATCTAGTCTTTCCATTGCCACAGCTCCTCCCCAACATCACAGCTGCAAGAACTGTTCCCTCTTGAAGGGACACCATAGGCTCAGGCCACAGATGGACATTGATTATGTCAACTATGTCCTCATAGTGATAGAAAGCTGACTTGCATAGCCACAGTGACTCCTGCATTGCTGTTCCCTAGGAAGAAGGCCCCATGGGGAAGAACAGTTCCCTGCATCCCCAGGCCTTGACTCCAAACCCAGCCTTGTGGCGGGTGCTTCCTGTGAGATGACAAACACTAAGAAAGAAGGGGAACCCATGAAAGGCTGTGCTGTCATGGGAGTGTCATTTCCTCTGAAATGGTTGAAGTGGCACGAGGAGTATGTGGCTTCTGTATCCTGGCCCTTTCTTGTGACATGAAGGACCTGGAGATGGTACCTGCATATCTCCCCATCAGTCAGACTCTGGTTTGTGGCTCAACCATCTATCTTGAGACACATGTGGTTATGGCAGAGCTTGGAGCTGGGGACCTGTTCAGTGGAAGGTAACATGCTTAGTACATGCAAAGCCCTGGGTTCCATTCCCAACACCCCAGAATAAAGAAAAGGTTTTTGTTACGGAGCTAGTCTCTTCTCATTGGCTGTGGCTCCTCACTGAGCTGCAACCTCACCTATGTAGGGCAGCCATATGAGCTTGCAGGCAGGGCCAGCCTCTCCTCACTGCCTAGGCTGTGTGTTGGATACAGCCTGCCCTGCTACCACCTGAGGCCTGACCAGTGTTCCCTTTCAGGAAAGTAAGGTCATTAATTCTGAGCAGGGCTCATATTGTACCTGAAAAAAATGCCTTAGGTAAAAAAAGTATCTGGAATTCAAGACTTCACTGATACTTGTCAGTGACTAGGGGAAACTGTCAGTGATTAGTATACCAAACAATGTACTGTATGTGAGGCCTCTGGCTGAAGAC
>LZPO01017337.1:0-21364 GCA_001675575.1 Neotoma lepida
GCAGAAAGGACCATTTATTTGTGTGTACAAGTTTAGGAGCCACACCAAAGGCCAGCTCTATGACTCTGTAGAGGCCGGGGGATCCAGCCATGTCATTAAATATTTTGAACCCCAATACTCTTAATTATAACATAGGGGCATCAGGTGGGCTCAACATGATAAGGAATCTGTTATAATCATTGGATTCTGTCATTGTAGTGCCAAAGCAGGAATATACTATCTGTGAGTCATGAGCATAACATGTTCCAATAAAACTTTATTTGTAAAAATTTGTGATGAGGTAAACTTGGTCTGTGGGCTATATAATTCTGGTAGATGCCTCAGGACAGCGAAGACAATGATAGCTACCATGTACTCAGGGCCTACCATGGCTGGCCACTTGGCTAGGTGCTTTGCATAGATTATTCCTTAAAGGGGTGACTTTTGGGGGCTGGAGAGATGGCTCAGTGCGTAAAACACTTGCTGTGCAGGGATGAGGTCTGGAGTTTGGATCCTCAGAACCCACAGAGCTAGATACAGTCATCTCATTGTGTCTACTTAGAGGTGGGAGGTTGAGGCAGGAGACTCCTCAGAGGAGCCTGGTGCATGCAGCGGTAAACAAGAGACTCTGTTCCAAACAAAGTGGAGGGTGAGAACCAATACCCAAGGTTATCCTCTGGCCTCTGCAAGCATGCTGTGGCTTGCATGCACCCACATTCACACACAATGCCTGGTTGTGTGTGTGAGAACACACACAGTTTTTAAAAAATAAATTTCCAGATTTTCAGAGAAGTTCCAATTTCACACCATTAGTCTCAAGTTTTTAACTGAAAAACAAAATATGGTTTGTAGTTAATGGGGACTCTGAAGCTTGGCAAACTTCAACTCAGATCTTAACAAGGTCATTGGACTTTCTGTTTGTGGGAAGATCATCCAATTAACTCTGAACTTCAGTTTTCATATCTGTAGATATGAAAGAGGCACTGAAAAGGTTAAATGACATGGTATATGGCAGTTACTCAACCCAGTAAGCATGGGAGCTGGCAGTTCAGCACCACAAGTTAGTATTCAAGAGCCATTAATAATAGACCAGTTTTAACATTGTGTAACTTTACTAAGAACTGCACTCACTGGAAAGTAACCCTTCGCTGTTCCAAACTGTGCCATAGTTTAGGTCTCATAAATATTAATTTCTATGAAGTGAAGAGGCACCCTAGTGACATGGTCATGGGATCACCATGCCATGCAATTGGCGTTGGTGTAACATGGGCAGTGTCATGAGCCCCAGTCAATCCTTTCATCACCTCAAACTGCCATAGCAGGCTGTCCTTCTGGTGACAATTACTCCGGTTATTGATTAATTTTGCAATTAGTTTAATGGTCTTCCTCCCTGTGTTAGAATGCAGACTCCAGGAAGGCAATGCGGGGCTTCATCTAGTGCCTTCACACAGCAGGCACTCACCATGCACTTGCTGAGATGAATCAATAGATCCGAGAGAAATGGGTTCTGCTTCTTCCCCCTTGACTGGGAGGAGTTGAGAAAGCTACCTTCCCTGTCTTGGCCTCAGTTTCCTGAAGTATAACATGAATGCTACTTCTAGCAAAACTGACTCAGAGAAGCAAGTCAGAACATCAGATTCCAACAATCAATTCATAAATTGAACACATTATATGCATCACCTCCTGGATGCCAGGCTTTGTGTTAATTGATGGATAGAGGGAGATACCTTCTGCCTGCATTTTCTAGTCTGTGTTTCTGCACCTCTCTGTGTCCCTGGAAGGATTTAAATTTGAATTTATTTATTTATTTTTTGAAATGGTTTTACTATGTAGCCCAGGCTGGCCTTGAACTTGTGATCCCCTCCTAACTCAGCCTTCAAAGTGCTGGGATAATAAGTTTGTGCTACCCACATCTATTGGGCCTTAAGATCTTAAACAGTCATTCTCATAGGGAACTCTGTGAAGGACAGGTTAGGTAAGGGGTCTTTAAATGGGCTGCATGTGGGGTTCAGTTGGTAGACTGCTTGCCTAGCATGCATGATCCCCTGAGTTTGGTCCCCCAGTACTGTATATATAATCTGGGTGTAGTGGCGCAAGCCTATAATTCTGGTTCATAGGAGGTGGAGGCAGGAGGATCAGGAATCCAAGTCATCTTTAGCTATACAGAGCTCCAGGTCAACCTGGGCTAATGACCCTGACTCGGACAACAACAGTAACAACAATGACATTTTCCAGCTTGGCCTTGGAACCCTTCTTCCCCCTGTATTGCTGTAATAATCTCTTCACGGCATCCCTCTGGGGTTCTTGTGAATTCCTCTGGTTGCCTATTGTACACACTCAGTGTTTCTCAGAGGCACCCAGGGGAGGGAAGCTCTTACTATGGGACCACAGGGACACTTTATCCACTGCCAGTTTCTTCAGATGAACCAAGTTCCACCCTGAGGACCCGTGTGGTCCCTTTGGTTCCAGAGGGGCCTCGGAGTACTTGTGAGTGGAAGAGGTTCCCTTTTATTCTCCAGCTTGCTTCTGGCGCCCATCACACCCCCATTAGCCAGCAGGAGGAAGCCTCCTCCGGGGTGACTTGCTGACTTTCTTAAAGCAGCAATATGCCTATCCTTCCCCATGGCAGAAGCTCATTAATTCCACAACCCCTGAAGCTCATCAATAATTCAGAGCCTATGACATTAACAATCCCCTATGGAAGGACTCACACCAGGCATTTGCTGGAGCCAAAATAATGTAGTTTTAAGATTTAGAGAAGGGCTAAGCTTTTCAAAAGAAACGATGCCCTTTAAATGACAAGGGACCACTTCATCTCAATATCCCTCTTGCAGCTGGCCAGCATCAGGTATGGCCAGGAGCCGTGCAGAATCTTGCAGAGTACTAAGCAGCTATGCGGCGTGCCTCCCACCTACCTAAGGCCCCTCACCTCCCTGTGTTTTGTCCTCTCATACTTTTTCAGCTCTGAATTCTCCTCCCTGCACAAGATCAGCGTCTTTCCTCACCTAGATGACAGCACTAGTCAAACTGACCTTCTTGTTTCTAATATTCTCCCCAACTCCTTTTCACAAATGGCCTAATGGGAGCCTTCTAAATCACAAATGTCTGCTGCCCCGCTTTGAAAAAAACCTTCAGTAGCTAGCTGTCTTAAACTCCATGTCAATCACATTCCACAATCTGCAAGTCCCCTGCCTAATTTGGTGAGGTCTCCAAACTATCACCATCACAGCCCTTCTCACACTTGTTGGAATTAATTTGCTTTCGAGTCTTCTCTGAGAGACTGTAGACACTGCGAAGAGAGCCATTTCTACTGTGTAGCATCTACATTTCCTGGCAGTTTAGGAGGCCAGGCAAGTGAATACTATTTACGTACTCTCTACCAACGCAATTGGAAAGAGAACAAAAGTGGACTTTTCTTTGAACTACAAAATACCCGCTCTGCTCTGACAAGTCTCAAGCAGGCTCGTGCAGCTTATGCAGGTTTTGAGAATCAGTGCCCATTATACTAGAACACTAGTCAGACGGGGTTTGGTTCATATCCAGATTTTGCCAAGAAGCATTTGTCTTTTATAGCAAGTTCTGATTCACTGACCTCAGCCAGACAAAGGTCTAACGGTGAAATTTTCTGAACTAAAGATCAGAGCAGGTGGCCTGAGAAAGGATGGAAACTACTTCCCAGGAGGACACAGTTGGCATATGTGATTTGGATGTAAAATATTGAGAATTATGAGACATTCTTGGTGACTTATGGTGACAGAACATAAAATGTTGGAAGCCTGGATTTAACGAGAAAGTCTAAAGCTTTGGCTTCACTCTTTCCCAGAAGTGTAACCTGGGTGAGCCACCAAACACCCTCAACTTCGGCTTCCCTTTTCAACCAAATGGGCAGCATTAAATCTGTGTCCTTTGAAAAAAAATTAACAAGACTCAAGACTCATGGGCGAAAAGAACTTCACACAGCAGGGAGTAGTCCACTGAATAATGATTCCATTATGAATTTAGTCAACCCTCTGATGGTGATGATGTATTGAATGCTTGTCCCAGGAGAACACTGAGGTACATCTATTTCCTGTTGGTATGATTTTGTTCTCAGCAAAGGCCAGTGTATTAAAGTCAATGAGCCTTGCTTCCTACCCGTTTAGCTGGGTCCTAGTAATACATTTGTAGCATTGGCAAGGCTGGTGCAGCTGCAAAGCGTTTAGTCTGTTATTGGTCCCTGTTGTTTAAATGTGAACTGTCCCCCATACACTCATATTAGCACACATGTTTCCCAGCTGTTTGGGAAGGTGGTGGAACCTTTTGGAGGTAGAAGCTCATTGGAGGGAAGTGGATCACTGGTGGTGGACTTTGAGGTTTTTGGAGTCTGGCTGTATTTCCTGTCTTCTCTCAACTTTCTGACTGCTGATGTCATGGGGCTGTCAGCCTCATGTTCCTGATGCCACATTTTCCACCATGATTGGCAGTGTCCCCTCAAACTGTAAGCAGATATAAACTCATTCTCCCTTGGATGGCTTCTCCTCAGGCATTTGGTCACAGCAACAGTAAAAGAAGTAATACAGTTCCCCAAACTTTTTCCTTAATTTTTTTAAAAAAAGTTGCTGTTCTCTCTTACAAAAAGCCAATTTACCCTTTTCTATTATAATTTTGAATTTTAATCTAGCTCTTAGAGTCCTTCAAGTCAAGAGAGAGAATGAGAATACGGTAAAAGCATAGTGCAACTTTAAATCTTACCGAGCGACATTCCCACCCATGGACTAGTGCTTGGTAACCACTGCTTCTTGTCATCCTGGAGCCAACCTCGTGAGGCAGACTTACCACCACGCTCATTTTACAGATAAATATGCAACAGTGAAGGAACCTGCTCCAAGGTCACCCTGGCTATCAAGTGTGAGAGCTGGGATTCAAGGTCTGATCACAGAATACGTGTCCTTAACCAACAAACACATGTATTGTGCCAGGTGTTATGTTTAGACCCAAGGATTAAAAGCTTTGACATGATGTTTCTCCTTAGGAAGCGCTGGGTCTTTCCAAAGTTTCAATCTGAGCCTTATTCTTGCCGCTATGAGGTCTTTGTGGAGAATTAGATATCACCTACGTAAATGTTTCAAATATTACAAATCACTTTGCCGTTAGGGGATACTCTTCAAAGAACAAACTTACCAAAGCCGGGCCTTCTCTGTAAAGGAAAACAGACAGCGAGCAATAGACCACCCACTCCCCAAGGCTGCAGTCTACTTCTTGTTTCCAGAGCCTGGCATGTGGACCCAGCACCCAGTGGGTGCTCCACATGTGGCTGTTGGATGAAGGAACACAACAGTAATGGAATGCAGTCCTCAATATTGATTTTTCTTGCTCTTGAGCCTCTTCCTTTTTCAGGCCACCCAGGCTGGTTCCCAGTATCTGAATTCTGATGGGCCAGAGGCCATAAGGAATGGATGGGGTGACATGAGATGGGGTGGAGAGGGTGAGAGGTATGGGGGTAGGGTGCAGGGGTGACGGAAGGATAACAACACAATGGTAATGTCACAGACAGATCTAAGTGACTTCGGCAAAGAACAACATTCTAGGTCTATTAACCACTCTGTGACCCCAAACCCACCCTCATTAAGTAATGGATACTGTGACAAAGCTGGGGATGTGGCAGCATATAGACACTGTCATGCTAATGGTGTGTATACACATTTTTATATGCACATTTCTTTTATGCTCACACACAAACACAGACACAAAGACAACAGGAAAATAGAGGAAGACCATACCTTTAACTACCCTATCCAGATAGTGAGCTTGGGAGATAAAAGACAGGACATTTAAGGTAGGACCAAGGAAGTGCAATACTGCCTGCTGTGTAACCATGCCAAGTGTTAAGGAGACACTAGGGAAGGGTGGGGAGTCAGGGTGGTGCCCAATGTTTGGGACAGGCCTCTGCCATGGTGGGAAAAAAAAAACCAAACACAAAAAAACCGAAGACAAAATGACATGGGACAGGAGAAGGAGAGCAAGCACATTTTCCATGAAGAGCCAAGGGGATGGGCAACTCATTCTGGGATCAAGGCATCTGAAGTGTGATCGTAGACATGGAAGACACATGGAGAAGGGCAACAGAAGAAACAAGTCTGGGAAGCTGCACAAGTGGCCACAGTCCTGCTCTGTCAGGGTCATCAAAGTTCATGGAAAATTACAGCTAACCCCTTTGTCTACCCAGAGCAATGGCCAACCTCCCTCAAGGGAAAGCAGCTACACTGACAGATTATCTGGGCAGACAGGTTCCCAAGAAATTAGAGGTTGGAGATATGCAAATTTTGCAAAATTTCTGATATATACTAGGGTTTTAGGTTGAGACTTTGGTTTAATACATTGATAGCTTGTCTGTTTGGCATTTTAAAATTATCCGGGAACATACATGTCTACACAGACTAGAATGCAGAATGTTGGGTGTGTCAAGTAAGATGTACCCCTACTGTGTGCATCTTACGAGGGATGTGAGGCATAGGTTGATGGATGCCACTATGAGAAGTAGGAAAAAAGAAAGGGAAAGTTGGCCACGTCTTAACTCAAGAGACAGAATGATGCATGCTTGGTTTTCCAATGGAGGAGTTATTTGAATTATATGATAATTTTAGGTCTTGCCTACTTGTGAGGATATGTGTCAAACATTGCTCTGATGTATAAACCCAGTGTATTCATGAGGTATGTGTCTGAATGCCCAGAACAGGACTGGCCTCTTCAGTTCCAGCTATATCAGTAGTATATTTTACCTTCCTCATCTAGTATAGCAGAGACTTCCTCTTCCAGTTTCTCTACACCTTCTTTTCCTGTGTTCTCATACAGGCCAGGCAAGTGGGCAGTCTGCTAAAGCAACCAATGCCTCCAGGTAGGCCGTACCCATCCTCAGCTTCATTTCATATGTGACTCAAAAGTCCCTGAGACATGACTGAACTATAATGGAGTGGCTTTATCTAGAAGCCATATGGTTATATAAACTGTAAGAACATTTTTCCTTACTTCATAAAAAAGATAGACAGGTACCATTGCTATCTCTCTCTCTCTCTCTCTCTCTATCTATCTATCTCTCTATCCTATCTATCTATCCATCTATCTCTCATCTATCTACCATCTATCTATCTCTCATCTATCTATCTATCAATCTATCTATCTAGCATCTATTTATCTAACATCTGTATACCTGTTTGTATCAAAATATGGGTAGATGAAAGTTTCTGTTCTTAGGTCATGTATCAGTGCAGTAGCTGTTTTGATGATATATGCACCAGAAGCCANGTAGCCAAGTGGAAAATTGGGAACAGGTGATTTAACAAGGCCTGCAAACATCCCTTTATTCTCAGAGGTGCTGTGGAGTCTGTACAGCAGCAGGATCTAAGAAGCTTCTGTGAAGGAGAATGGCTTTTAAGCAGGAGTGAATACACAAAGCCATGGAATGGCAAACATGGGGACCACCCAAAGGAAAAAAATGAAACACGGGGAAAGCCCATCTCAAAAACAGCCAGGAGGTCTCTGGCCAAGAGGAGAATTTCACTGTTCTTGGTTCATCTGTTTCTTTAGCTGTATAAAAGTTTATTCATCTAAATTTGCAAAGTGGTCTAAAATTTTGTAGACAACACCTTGTGTGGTGTCCCAGAGTTTTGCTACCAGAGAGCAAGGACACACAGAATGTCCTGGCTCTGTTATATTTCTTAGCTTTCAAGTATGCGGAGCTCTTGTGGAAGATCCTGATCATACATCCTTCTAACAGCTCTAACTCAGTGACGGAATGTGTGGCATGAGCTGTGATTTCCCTCCCAGTGATGTCTAGGGTGGATGAGTCCCCCTTACTGGGATCCACATGATAACCTCACTGTGCAGCTCGGGCTTTGAGGGAGTTTTCTGAACAGAAAACATCTTGATTGTCTCCAGACTCAATGGTGACTCCTGAAGGTTAGATCTGTTTCACAAGATAATCTCCTGAAAGCCGGGGCTGCCTTCAGGGAGCTCTCTCTTTGAATGCCATTTCATTTTCAAGGGACTGTATAGTACTATAGATATCTATTATGAACAAATACTTCAGTACCTTATAAAAATGTTTGCTAATTTCTCCAGCCCACAGGTGGGAACAGAGGCCAGCAGAAGAGATTGAAGCAGCTCAGGGTGTTTTTACAGTGTGGGTTTTCAGGAGTTAAGGACGGGCTTTCAAAATTTCAAATCCTGAGCCCACAAATCAAAAGGGGCTCATTTGCTATAATGATACCACAAATCACACTCAAGAAAAAGGCTGGAAACACCAGTCATGGCCAAGTCCAAGAGTTCTTTGGAAATGGAACAGAGCTTCCTTATCTTGGGCTGTGGAAAATGGAAGTGACATCTGGGTGTTTGAAGTCCAATACCATTTACTTAAAGAGACAAATGCAGAAACCCACACTGTTACTCCTTGAACATCTTGACACGAATGTTCTCGAACACCACCATCTTGAAATCGTGATGTTAAGGTATTTAGAGAAGATGTTTGGGTTATGAAAAGGGGTTCAGGAGTTCGTGAAATCTCTGTCGTTCCACTCAGGGCTTCAGGATGAGGTTGCTGGTGGCAGCAGCTTCCCTCATAGGCTGCAGTTATTTTCTTCTTGTACAAATGTTTCTTGGGCTCTTGCTATCTCCTCGTCACTGGGAAGATGGAGAACCTGGCAGCACAGAGTCATTTATGGTAGGTTCTGGGGTGTGGTTTTAGGTCTCTTTGGCATTCCTGGGACCACCAATGTGAAGATGTGATTTTTCACTTGCCTGGACCCACGGACGCTCCTAAGGGTTTCCTCACAATAGCCCCCAGGAGCACTGGGGCCTCTATCCAGGGCTGTGGAGAACACCGCAAGAGGCTTCCCTTTCTCGCTCCCTAAGCATCTTGGGCTGACCATCTGCACTTGTACCACTGGTTCACACTATGACAGATGAAGCAGAGACCATTACAGCAGGTGGTGGTATGGGGGTTATAATCACCTGAGCATCTTTCGGGCAGATACCAACTACCAATGTGTTCTTATTAAGATCCAACAAATTCCTGTTCTTTTTCTCTTTGAATGCAGGACTGCTGGACGAATGGTCAGTGGTTGCCACCCTGAAATGACTCCACAAATCTCATTAATTTGCTTCTTGTTTCCCATTCTTATCACATGTGCTGGAATCTCCCAGAGACACCAGTCAGCAGACTCTACTTTGATAGCTCCAGGTGGGTCCTTGTGTGCTCTCTCCCCCTCTCTCCCTTTCCTGTTGGGTCTCAGGCACTGCTGTGAGAAGGGGCTTTTCAGGATGAATAGCATGAGGTCATCACCCTGGTGCTGACACCTCCTGAGTGGCTTCTGAGCTCTTGTTGAAGGACAACCTGATTAGGAAGTGAAACCTGAGAGCTACCATTCAAACGTGGACAAAGTGCTCTAGAAGATTCTGTGGTTTTCTTTAAAATTCCCCTTCATCATGAAGTCTGGTTTTGCTCACTCAAGTGATTGCATCATCAGAGTGTTATTTTGATCTTTCCTCCCAGAAGAGGCTTTTGTTTAAGAATCAGGGNTTATGTGATTGGACAACTCTCCTGAAGTTCAGCAAATAATTCTGAATGTCTGGCATCTCCCGCAATCACAACTTTGGGGTCAAGGTTGGATTTTATAAATGAAGTCAGAAGCTGGCATTACCCACACGTGTTTTGAGGCTTCATAGATGAAGGGCGCTGAGGTGAAAGAAATAATCACCATAGAATTGATCCAAAATGTAAGTGTTTTCAAAGACAGAGGGAAATATTAAACACCTTCTTAAATTTAACAATGATTTTCAGCTTTTCTAAAGAAATTAGAGGTCAAGCCTTGGACTTGTGGGACCCATAATATTCCTGGAACAGACATCTAAAAATGCACTTCTGATGGCTGTGTATGTACCAGATGCTTGAGGAATACAGCCATGTCAATCCATCTTACCTTAGCTTCTAGATTAGGAAAACACAGCTCCACATATGCAAATGAGTGCCCCATAAGCACTCGTATTGAGGGGGCAAAACAAGATTGAAGAATCCTTCTTTTTTGTGGGGCAGTTTGAGGTGAACCACTTCTGGGATGATGGGCAGTGGAGGAGAGGGCTGGAATTCCGTCATCACTGGTGGCATCATCCAACTGCAAATTCTGTGATTCATCAAGAGAGAAACTGTCCCAAGCAATCATGTCGTTTTCCCACAGCAATTTCACCAGAGACCTGTCCTCTAGGTGCTAAGAGTGGGTGATTCTTCACTGAAGGCACGGGACGGGGTGTGGGACTCCATGTGGAGCATTCTTAACAATAAAAAAAATACTGTCAATAAGGAAGATGCCATTGACACATTTGTGTAATGTCTACTAGAATATTCCACTCTGGGAAGTGTTACCGAGGGAAGAAGATTTTTCTGCTGGGGACTTGGCTTAAAGAGCCTGAGTTATCTTGGTCTTTATGTGCTTCCTTTCTGCTGTAAGGGAAACATGTCATTCCTTCTTGTTTGTGGAGGGCAGCAGTGTGTAAGTAAACAGACCCTGAGTCTTTCCCTTCCACTGCATGGAGGTCTCTGAATCAGCATCAAGGGTACCAGCATCTTCTCTGGTTGGGAGAGAACGGGATGGCAGGGTAGGCACTAGCTGCAGGATAATGACCCATTCTGGCACAGTCAACTGATGACATGAAAAAACCGAATGCTTGACATCTCTAACTTCTCGCATCAGCACCCTTTCCCCTACATGATGCTCAGAGGGATTTAAAAAGAGGATTTCTTCTTCTTATCACTTCAACAAGGAAAGGGGGTACTCATCATTGTCTCTTTAACTTGAACCCCTAACCCCTTCTATCCTACAAGGTTACTGACGTGTTCCTTCAGCATGAGGGTGTTGGGTTTCTCACAGGGATGCAGCTGGCCACAGCAGAGACCCAAAAAGAGAAGGGAGCCATGCAGGGAAATTACACGAGGACAAAGCAAATGCTCATCACACAATGAGAATAGAATTCCAAGCCAAGTCCTTTCATCCGAGCCACTGTGACTAGCCCATGACCTCTTCTGTGTCCTATGACATTTCTTCTTTTTTTGATATTTATGACTGCCAATCTTCCTCTTCTGCTTTGCACATTTACCTTGATGTATTTCTTATCTAAAGGGAAAAAACCATCTGCAACCAGAGAAGAACCCGTTCTTAAAGGCAAACAACGGGTAGAAAGGAGGGTAGGGTTTCTTGGTGCCAAAATAAATGGAATCTTTTTAAAGCTGGCCTGATGAATAGCTACTGCAAATGTAGCCCAACCTGCCCATAAGTCCTGACATAAATCCTCTACACTGAGACCAAGGGAGAATTTCCCCCCCATGCCTATCATTTGACACAGGTGAGAAGTCTCTCTTACAAAGGGCCAAGTATCCTTTGGAATTTGGTAAAGCAAACTCAGAACTCCATAAGCAAGGGATGAAAAATGTGTTCCCCTTGAGTTCTTACTGTTTGTTTCTTTAAAAATGTGTGTGTGAGCAGGGCATAGAGGTACACACTTTTAATCCTAGCACTTGGGAGGCAGAGGCAGGTACATAGTTGTGACTTTTGGGGCCAGCCTGGTCCACATAGTGAGTTTCAGGACAGCCAGGGCTATATAGTGAGACTCTGTCTCAAACAAACAAAAACAAAAGTGTGTGTGTGTGTGTGTGTGTGTGTGTGTGTGTGTATGTGTGTGTATGTGTGTGTGTGTGTGCACGAACAGCATGGAGGCCATAGAAAAACCTTAGGAACACCACCCACCTTATTTGAGATAGCGTCTCTCCCTGACCTGGAGCTCAACAGTTAGGCTACACTGGTTAACTTCTGAGCTTCCTGTTGCCTCCACCACTCTGGTGCTGGAATTACGGGCATCGGCCACCACACCCAGCTTTGACATGGATTCTGGGATTTGAACTCAGGTCCTAATGCTTGCAAGGCGAGAGGTTTACTAACTGAGTCATTTCTCTGGAACTTGATTCTTTCTTTAAATGGGAATGGACTTCTGGGTTAAGAGGCTGAAAGGCTAGGCTGTCCCTGGAGTAAAGGAGGGAGGAAAACAGAGGCTCTTGGACGACCAGGTTGACTTTTCACTAAGAGAATTCCAAGACAGACCTGAGGTAGGATGACATTGTCATAGAGAAGTCGTCAAGTAGCACACAATGAGACAGGATGGCACAGTCTGCTGAGGGGGAGAGAAAGCTGTGTCGCCAATATGAAGGGATCTCCGAGGAACATGGGGTGAGGCAAAGTGGGGAGACTCTGAGCCTGACTGGACAAACAGAGCCCAGCCTCTAGGCAGGACCGGAGCTGGATGCCTGGTGGACACCTGGGTACCAGCTGTAAGGACTGTAGGGCAAACAGCTGGGAAGGGAAAATCAAGCTTCTAATTCTTGTTTTAAAAAGTTATATGCCCTTTACTCTTGGGTCCCTGAGAAGGAGAAAATAATCCATAGCTCTTTGCATTGTTAGAAGTGTAAAATAACGCAGTTAAAGCCTTAGGCATAGCGCTTGGCACATCATAAATACTCAAAAATTAGAAGCCATTATTGTTAATAACTATAACATGTTGCATAGCTGTTTATTAACTTGGTGATGTTGCAGGGGACCAAAGATAGGAAGTAATGGCAAAACAGACAGAATGGATACAAGGTAGTGCCCTTTGCTTAAAACTCCTTTGTATCACAAAAGCTAGGGCTTTTCTTGCCATTTCTATGAGACCCAAGAGGTCATTTTCTGTACTGAGAGGCACCTGGAATCCCGCTTATAAAAGCCATGTGCTTACCATCTGATCACAGACCCTTTCTAAAAAAAAAAAGAGGAAAGGGAAGAAGTTAAAACGCGTACACAAAGCAGTTGATTCAATAAAGAGCTTTTGGTGAGTGTTCATTCCAGGATAATAAACCAAGCGAAACGTCTGGCTGTGTTTAAAATCAACAAAGCCAGCAGGAAAGGCAGAGAGACGGGAAGGAGTGATCAGCTTGTTTTTAAAGCGGCCGACAGTGCTGCTTCAGCAGGGACTGGTGCGGAACAGCCCCCAGAGAGGAGAAAGGAGACAGATGCAGACAGGATGGAAGCCTGGGGCAGGGAAAGAGGAATGCAGATGTAGCCTAAGGGCCCTGGAGAAGAGTTTTTGCCAGGATTAGAGGCCTCTTCAGGAGCTTGGATACCACTAGGATTCACACAGCCATATACCGAAACTTCTAATGACGGCTGCATGTTTGGAGCTTTCCACCTTGTGCCACCCTGTGCCAAGCTCTTTACTTGCGTTATTCTCTCCGTCCTATAGGTGAGGAGATTGAGATTCAGAGGGGCAATGGCACTTGCCCATAGTGCCATTTGATTCATCTCTGGGCAAAGAGCAATGTTGCATTTAGCTCAGAAAGGGCTAACCGGCAAGACCTGCTAACCAGCTAGATGCCACGTGGGGAAGGCAAACTGGGAGAATGTGTGTTGAAAATGACAGATGGTGCATTTAAACCCAACTGATGTCTAGGAGAAGCCAGTCATAGTGCCATCGGATGAAAGGACTTTTGGCATCTATCTGCATGCAACGGAGGCCCAGGCTGGCCCCAAAGTGTCTTGCAGAACAATCAAAATGCCCTGGGACTTGTGCCATACCGATGGTGCAGTGTTCGCCGTTCCAGCCGGGGCTGCATTCACACTTGCCATCCCGGCAGGTCCCATGTTCTGCACAGCGAGGGTGGCAGGCCCGTTGGTCGCATGCGGCCCCCATCCAGCCATCCTCACAGCGGCAGGTGCCTCCTACGCAGACGCCATGGCCACCACAGTCAGCAGCACAGATCTCTGTGGGCAAGAAGGAGGGGCAAAGGGGCAGGGGTGGGAGGAGAGAGAACAAAAACTTATTGAGCCAGTTGTTGCTGGGAACAAGGGTCACACTTGGCCACCTAGTTAGGCTCTGTGAGCGGTGGGGATTCCAGAGGCTTGGCACAGTAATCTCCATGGACAATGACCTCGAAGAACAAGCCTTCAGCGGAAGCCTGCCAGCACTAGCTTCTTCACNAGAATGGGGGGATTGTGTAGCTCTGCTCTGTTTGCTTTTCCCTATCGCCAGTCTGTCCCTGCTTTTATGCTTGCCACTTCCGAAGGGGACCGGCCTTCTGAACAGATGTGAGAAAAAGTCAAATTTAATTAAAAACCAGTTATGTGTGAAAACAGAGTGAGGATGAGTCCCTGTCACCAGATGAAGTGCTTGTGGGCCTGGCGAGGACCCCATGAAGAGTTTCTCTACAGCTTTGACTCTAGTGGAGGCAGGGGGAGAGAGAGAGAGAGAAAGAGAGAGATGGGGGAGAGGTGAGGGTGGAGGTGGTCCACTCGTGTGTTTTTCAGGGTTGTCCCAGATCTTGCAATCCTGGATTTATTCTCTGTCTTTCAACTTGATGCTCCCCACAACTCCAGGCACCATTTAAACGAGCTTTCAGTTCCAAAGTAAACAGCTGGGGGAGGAGGACACTTCATGGCCAGAGTGGGGCTGCCTTGTCCTTCACAAAGGCTGGTCTGTGTGGGTGCAAAACACACAGGGCCCGATTCACAAGTCCCCTGGGCTCCGAGTCAGCAGCGGCTTCATGCTTACTGAAAAGCCGGGACCAAAAGGTTTCTAAGCTGCAACTACTTTTTAGGAAATTTGTGTAGCACGCACCCTCCAGGATCTTCTCCAGGGCTCTGATGAAGGCCTAGACTCGATTGACTCATGCCTCATGGCCCAACAGTCTTCCAATGTGTGTGAAAATCCTAACAATTTTAAATTTCTTTGCAGCTGGGTTAAGTGGCACCTGTGTCAAACTGTCCCCACCCATTTCTCCCATGTCAGAGGCACTGCTGGTCTAGAAGTTGCTAGTATTCTAGGTACTTTTACAATACTGGGAGGTGGCTCAGTAAGAGTGTTTGCTGCATGAGCATGAGCATAACCTTAGTTTGTAACCCCTGTACCCACATAAAGGCTTGGCATGGCTACAAGTACATGCAGCCCCATGGGTCTTCCAGCTAGCCAACTTGGTTGAGCTTCAGGTTTAGTGAGAGATGCTGTCCTCAGAGGAACACGGTAGAGGGTGATAGAGCAGGGCACTCCCATGTGCACACACACACACACACACACACACACACATACACATACACACACCATAAAGAAAATAAAATTTGATCTCAGCGGTTCTGACTTTTTTTTTTTTTAAACCCACCTCGATGACAATAGACAAAAAGCTGGGAAATTTCAAAAGCGTGGTAAGAGTTGCTATCTATATTGTCTATATTATCTACTCAGATATCTCATCAAGCTGGCACCTCAGAATGGAGATTGTGGCTATCTGCAGTATACATGACATCTGTCAGCTGTCCAGGGACAGGAGCAGTTGTGACATGGAGCCAGGCACCAAGGTCATGCCAGGCCCAGGAGCTTCTGAGCTTTAGGACTGTCCTTTGGGTCCACCGAGCCACAGTTTTTGGTTTGGAGGGTGTGGACAGTGATGCCTTGCTCCAGAACAGCCCTCTGCTGCTCTACAGACGGTAATGAGTGCTCAGGGAAGAGCAGAGCATGGGGGGGGGGGCAAGGAACTCAAGATGGAGGTCAGGGCAACTCACTTCCCACTAGTCACACAGAGAGGCTTGGAATATCCTTGCATGCTTAGCCACTGATCTTGGGGCCTGGGGTCACTTCATTCCTCTCCCTGGGTGCCAACTTCCTTTTCTACTTCTGGGGGAACCTGAAGAGGTCTAGAATCCCGTTGGGCACTGAGACAGATTCTATGCTACAATACCCTCCGTGTTACACAGTACAACCAGCAGGTACAAGGCGTGCTCACGGTCTCTCCTCCTCTCAGGGGTCTCCTGTCACTCACCGGTGGTTAGCCGCTTGCTTCTCCCCACCCCATACTACACTTGAAGGTGCTTCTCTGTATTACAGTCAGATCTGCCACAGCCCTGGCCTCGGGCTCCTTCCTCCGATCGCCTCTGCTCCTAAACTGATGCTTGTTCAATAATAGACAGATCAAGATGCCCCATGTGACAGTGCCTGAGGGCAGAGAGTTCCTGTGAATGCCACTCAGCCTGGCTCAATGTCCAGCAAGCCTGTCTGTCTGCATCTCTGGAGTCTAAGGATGGAACTGTGGAACTCACTGTCCCACATCCAGCAGCTCTCCAGGGTGGCATTCTCCTCAGACAACATCTTGGGGTTTCCCAAAAACAAAGAGCAACAAGCATCAGGCTCCAGACCCCTGTGGGTCGTGGGTCACGTTTCTGACACGTCTCTGTGGGTCACATCTCTGACACGTCTCTGTGGGTCATGTCTCTGACACGTCTCTGTGGGCCACGTCTCTGACAAGTCTCTGTGGGCCACGTCTCTGACACTTCCATCTATTTATGCACACTCAAAGGGCAGTGACCTCCTGGTGACTCTGGGGGCTGGCTGCGCACCCTGGGAGAGAAGAATAACTCAGCATCTGTTTGGGTTTGCCCAGCACTTTTTCCAAGTGGCAATTGATGGTGAGAAAGTAAACAGCAGATAGCACTTCTGTTCGCTGAGCTGTGAACTGCTGAGGTGTGAACCCGGAGGCTGACTCTAAGTGGCTGGGACCAAAGCTGCGGGGTTTTAGGCAGCAGGGCACAGAGAGGCAGAGAGCAGAGAGCCAGGCTTTGCCCTACACTTGCCTACAGGCCTTCAGGTCTTAGCTAACAGGTGAGGTCAAACCTCATTCTTTGGTATCAAATTTGATTGGTCCCCAAACCTCTAACCCCTTGAACAGCAAAATCCATAGGTGCTCAAGTTCCTTAGCTAAAAGAGCACAGCGTGCGTGTTTAATGGACACACAGCCTCCTCTGTACTTTAAATTATCTCTAGCTTAGTTGTCATGCCCGATCATGTGTTTGTAGTTGTTTGCTAACTTGTGTAGGGAATGGTGACAAGAGAAAAAAAATCTATATTCAGTATAGATGAAACTTTTGTTTCCGGTCTACAGTTGATTGAATCTCCAGATGCANAAGTTATGGACATAGAAGGNGGGCTTCACCTCAGACTGACTGCCAGCCTGGTGGCCTGCTGCTCAGTTGCTCTGAGCTTCCCTTCCTTCCTCTGTATAAAGGGAATGCTGAGAGCCACACTGCAGAGGTGACTTAGTGCCTGATCTAAGGGGTCAGGGAATTCCTACTGATTCACTTCTAGTGATTTCTCACACATGGTTACCCTGAGCCCAAACTGTGCTCAATGCTGGAAATGCACAGGCCAGTGAGATACAGTCTCTGCCCCAAGACAGCACAGTCCACATAAAACACAAAGGGATATTGGCNTTCTAAAGAGTCAATATATGCATACAGCATATATATATCTCTACATGGCCATTAGTAATGCTTGTACCTTTTTGCTTAGCTACAAAGGATTAAAACCATAGATCTAAAGAGGAGGCAAATCCGGGGCTTATCCATGGCTTTGTCACTTCCTGACTGAATACACTGCACTGCATCATACATACATTGTACCAATATACAACCCATGGAGCCTCACTTTGCATTTCTGTAAAATAGGGGCAATANCTTTCACTTCACTACTCTCACAGGCCTGGTGTTAGATCACATGAGGTAATGTGGGGGAAAGATATTTTTGATTTAACACTCATATCAAGTTTTACACCTTCCCAAGCACATTTCACATATGATTTCTCACTAATTCTTACAATAATTTTGTGAGAACACCTTGTCACTGTCCCTCTTAGAGATGTGACTTCTGAGAGCTACGAAGTCGACGGACACTTGATAAGGTCTTGCAGGCGTCGCCTGCACTTTCCTTCTTTNGGCGTCCTTCCAACAATGCAGTCCAGCAAAGCAGACATTTCTTTAAATGGAGCCTCAGAATAAGCACGACACATACCCAGGAGAGACCTTCCTCAAAGATCCAGCAGACCCCTCTTACCCGCTTCAGGGCCCATTGTTATTTTCTTTGTTAGACTCAATTCTAATCCTGGAGTCCACGAGGTGAAATGAGATCTGGGCAGAGTTCCCAGAATGACATTGCATTTTGTTCTTTGCATGCAGAGTTTGGTCTGACCATCCAAGCACTCCACTTTCTTGCTGGTTTCTGCTGGACGCGTTCTCCCATTGTCTGCGGCTGCCTGGTGTCTGGCTACCCCTCCACAGGCCCTTTACAAGCTGACTTGTGAGCTCTTGCACATTTTAATGGAAGGGGCCCAAACCGGGTGACCTTGATGTTTATGGGGTGCTAACTGATGGTAACACAGAAAAACCCGTTTGACCTAGTGGAAGAGACCCTCAATGCATGATGGGAGGAGAAACCTGAGACTCTACTTTACCATTTGGCTTCAGATTGTAGTCTCTATTTTTCTCCTCAATATTTGATTTATTATTTCTGCCTGTGAAATGAAAGGAGCTGTTTTATTTTTCCTTCTTAGATTCTGCCTTGACATTAAAGCAGATAAAACTTCACAGAATGCTTGGTGAGAACCAAACAGGACAAAGCTCTAGAATGTGCCTTGACGGCTCCTATGCCATTTACATAACAGAAACGGTCTTCTAGGAAAGTGGGTCACAGCTCTTCTTAAAATCTCAGGTTTCCTTCTCTCTAAATGGGGGCGGGGTGGCATCGGCCACTTTCAAGAGTGTTGTTGTAGGACTCATTCTTGCATGGGTAATTTCCTAAGTTTTTTCCAATGGCAAAAGTGACAGCGGACTTGAGAATCAAAACCTGACAAACCTTGCTTCCTTGTCCCCTAGGAGTTGTGTTCCAGCACGGCAGATGGACGAAACCTAGGTCTATCAGGTTAGATGGATTGGCATGCCCCAAGGTAAAGAGCCTAGCATAGAATCTATGCCTGGCACAGTCAGAACAGGACAAATTTCACATGTACTTTTATTTTTTTAATAATATAAAGGAAATAAGACATCAGTGTGATGCTGATGTTTGCCTCACACCTCATGTAAGAGAACACTTGGCAATGGCTTCTTAACTCTCATGCAATCAGAAGCAGAGCTTTCTGTCTGAACATGGAAGGCCCCAGGGTCTGGAAGAAATCGTTTGTGACACACAAGCAATAGGGTAGACTTGTTTTCAGATGTGAGCACCAAACTTCCTAGCCGTGGGCCCCTGGGAAGATTCCTTAACCTTTCTCAGCCACACTTNCTCACTTGATTTGTTGAACAAACAGAGAGATACAGAAAATTCTTCCTGGAGAAGTCGGTTCCATGTCTGTTAGTTTAAGCCCATCTCAGGGCCATGATACACAAAAATTACCATCAATACATTCAAATAGAGATTCAATATTCTCAGTAGATAAGTTCTTTAGACTCATCTCATCTCCAGTCTTTGTGAACTCTATGACTGTTAAAGTCTTGGTCCAGACTCCTGCAGACCCATCTTCTTCATGCTACCGCCTGAGCTGTACCTGTCATCTGTCTATGACACCGAAGGAAGTGGACACATGAGGAACAGGTGAAAAGGGCAGGAAAAGATGTAAGAGTTGGTCATTGGTAATTATGTCCCAAAGTGTACACATCAGGGAAAAGTTGCCCCAGGCTCCTCTCATTAACCACTGATCTCCACTCAAGCCAAGATGAAGCCTGGGACCTATCACAGTTGTGTTTTAATTTGTCGGGACTTACTTGGCATCCNATTCATTAAAAAAGCTGGTAGTTGAAGCTGTGTCTTTGCCCTNATGGGAAAGATTCATGCACACTTCCATCATNAAGTATTATCTACTTGGAAAGACGTATGTTGGCACAAACTGGGAGTAGAGAGGGCACCCCACCCAAATGCCTGAACACTCCCATGGAACAAGGAAAATGAGGTGAAGATGGTTTTGAAATTCCTTGGGTGTGGAGACAGAGTCTGCCTCGTGTGACCTCTGGGAAGTCTTCTTAAGTCTTATTGAGTGCTGAAGGGGGTTCTATGGTTTTATGTTGCTTAGGACCTGAGGTTTGGAGAATGACCTTAGAAATTTCAGTAGAGGGCTTAATAGTTTAAAATGTTTCCTGATAGCATTCTGTCTAATTACTTGTCTTTGAAATCTTGGCAGATGTTAAGCCCAAGTCACACTAGCCAGCATGTGAGTCAAAACGAGGAAGGAACAAAGNGTCCACATGTTCCAGAGTTATTGGTGGTGCTCATANACATCCCCCTCATCAACACCTCAGGACAGTCAGATTTTCACTCCTATATCCCAGCTGAGCAAACAGCTTGGGCAGATGAAGTTATTTGCTCAACAGTATATTATCTAGAATGAAAGATGACTGTCTAGNCTAGCTTTCTTGGTCTGTCTAGTGTGCAATCAATTGAAGTAAGGCCTCTGATGCAATCTGACAGTGTTTTGTGAGTCTAAATTGTTTAGTAGATCATTGCCTGAGTTAAACAACATGACTGCTGAAATTGGAAACCAAGTCTCCTTCCTCACCCTACTCCTATTAGATTAACCCCCACTTCTGCTTTTTTCTCTGTCTGCCCAAACATCAGACACTCTGTCTGTCTAACCAGCTACTTCANCATTTAGTATGTCACCATCCAGCCACCCAAACCATGTGATTTGAACAAGTTCCTTCATCTCTCTATGCCTCTGCTTTCTCAAAAATCGCAAAGAAATATACAAAATGAGGTACAGACACCAAGGTCTTGGGACCAGTTCAGTGAAGTCTGAGGAAGGTACTTCATATTCTCCTCACCTTCCATGGAGCAAACAGTTATTATACAGCAAGCACATTATGTCTGTGTACTGGAAATAGCCAGGGAAGGGAGATTCGAAGACAGGAGGGGAACAAGGAGATGGCATCCCACTGAGGTGCCTTTGAACAGTTGGTGAGCACTGAATCCAAANTGTAANTGGAGGGACAGGCTTTGTGGGCAGCTCATCAGTTGGGCATAGAATACAGGCAGAGAGATGTATGGGGCCCAGACTGGGTAAGGGGCCATCCAGAATAATGGAGAGGATTTAAGCAATGGTGTCAGTCCTCAGGAAGTAGGGGGCAAGAATATCTGCCGAATGGAGTGCTGGTGAATAGATGTGGACACTGAGATAGCACTTCTGTGGACTGAGCACTATAGCTCTGAGTGTGTGGAGAACTACAGCTGGAGGGCATGGGAGAGGTTGCCCATCATACCCATGATGCAATCTGGCTACTGGAGGGCTGTGTGTCCGGAGATAGTGAGTGGTTGAGTGAGCCTGGGAATTGCAAGNTGGGTGTGAAAGAGAGGTGCAGAAACAAGGGAACTGAGTGGTGAATAGAGGCAGTTAGAGGCCTAGGACCCTGGGATGGGGTAGAAACTGAAGAAGGAGGCAGAGCCAGGAGAGGGTTGATGGTGGCTTGTAGGTGGCAGGCTGTCACCAAGAGATGCTCTTAAAGCGGATGTAAAGTCAAGGAGAGAGAGC
>LZPO01017337.1:77312-90291 GCA_001675575.1 Neotoma lepida
ATGCCCTGTCCCCAAACTGTACTCCCAGACACTTGCCAACATCTTTGTTTCTGGTACAAAAGTACTGTTTATTTTGAGCCAGGTCCTAAGCTAAGGGCTCTGTGAATGCTCCTTGTTACAAGATTTCTACAAGGCAGTTACTGTTACTCCCCACTTTATAGACGAGGAAACTCTCTAGGAGACGATGAATCATGAACCCAAGCTTGCATAGCCAATGGCAAGAGGANTCANGCTCAATATGTGGCTTCCTCTCTAGGTCCCATTACCTACTGTAGCTTAGGAGACAGTGTGATAGCAGAAAGGCAGCTGAGAGGTGTCCTACAATTCTCCAAAAAAGCTCCAGAGAGCTAACTCCACTATTCTGGAAGGCAGGATGTTAGTGGGGCAAATGGATGAGTGGCCTATAAGATAACCTGAAGTTCCGGTCAGGCTTTACAACCCGGCTGGGTTTCTGACCTGGGTTAGGATCTGAGCTGCCTCCCATGAGGTCAGTCGGTGTGTGGGGTCCAGTTACCTGAGTATGGGAAGGGGGAAGGCCTTTTCTGCCATAGATGCCAACCAGAGCTGCTTTCCCCAAAGACACATTGAACTTCAGATGCACAGGGTGGTCTATGAACACCTGAGATCTCCAGAACGTTCCAGGTGGAATCTTCTGGGAAGCTCGTCTCCCCACGTCGATTTCTCCAGAGTCTATGAAACTGTCCTCTGGAAAGAAACTGCTTGGCTTTCCTACCAAGACACGGGGGAAGGGAAGACAAAAGCATTCTGGTTAGCCAAACATGGTATGAAACCAGCATCCCAGCATCCAGGACTCCACTCTGCCTCTCACCCCAACAGAGGTCTGCAGCCAGCGTCCTGCCCTCTCCCCCTCCTCCACAGGAGTAAAATAGTCTAGAATTTTTCCCCCAGTGATGCTCAAATTGTTCTGCTAAAAATATTCATTCTTCCAAAGCAGTATGGGTCCTCCCAAAGGACCATCTGTTTACTGCATAATGCCACAGCTTGTTAAGATATATTTTGATCCTAAAAATAATCATTGGTGGTCATACGAGAATAACTTTGTGATTTTGTGAGTGTGTGTGTGTGTGTGTGTGTGTGTGTGTAAAGGCTGTATGATAAAGTAGAAAGGACAGAGGGAATGAGGAGGCATGATGGGAGTAGAGGGAGGTATTTTATGTTTATATGAAATTCAGAAGCCACATCCTAAGGCTACATATGTGAGTGGGGGGTTGGGTTTGGAACAGAGCTATAAATTGTGAAAGATGGAGAAGAAGGTTCTGAAGAAGGGAGGAAACCTGTCTGAAGGTGCTGTTGTATTTTGGTGGGTGTGGGCATCAGTGTGTGTGTGTGTGTGTGTGTGTGTGTGTGTGTGTGTGTGTGAAAATGGTTAAAGGAACTTATCAAGGATGAAATCTATAGCATACTTAGAAATTTAACCCAGCCCTCAGCCCTGTACCAAAAGGGGCGGAGGGGCACTCAAGAATGAGGTCTGCTCCTTTCTATTGCCAATCAGCAGTGGCTGCTTTCTGGGGGTGCAACACACCCCAGGAAGGAAGGGTACTTACCAAACTTCCTCTTCATAGTAATTAAACACACCAGCATGTAAGCGAGCTAAGCCCTAACTTCCTGCCTTCTTAAGAGTGGGGAAGAGGGGCAGGAGCAATGGGAAGACCACCCTTAGGACCCCGAAAAACCCAAANCAAACCAGCAGGCTCCATTGTGTTTGTCAGTAGTAGAACCCCCTAGGCAGCCTGGCTTTAAGGCTTTTTGTGTGGCAAGAGATGCTCAGAGATGTTCTTGGACAACAAGAATCATTTGCAAAGAAAACACATTTGTGGA
The DNA here is from genome assembly GCA_001675575.1 of Neotoma lepida. Taxonomy (NCBI): domain Eukaryota; kingdom Metazoa; phylum Chordata; class Mammalia; order Rodentia; family Cricetidae; genus Neotoma; species Neotoma lepida. Next base: position 79,152 of record LZPO01017337.1, read on the forward strand.
ACTTTTTACAAAAAGCATTTGGAGAGAAGAAATTACAATGTCTCCCCGCCACTCCCCCACCTCCCCAGCTTTGGAAGACTCCTTACAAAGCACATTTGATGCTGAAATGGAGCTTGGCAGGGCATTGTTGTAGTCATAAAATATTTTACTGTTTTAAATAATAAAATTCAATTTAAATGTTAAGCTTCTCCATATGTTATCATTCCCTTATAAACTCCTAGGCAGAAACATCAGGTTTTTAGCTTCAAACCGTTAAATGTTATTTTAATTAAAAATGTGCCAACAAAAAAAGTTAAAATGCACACTATCAATAAAAGTACCATNGATATTCTATCATTAACACAGGAAAGAGTTTGCATTTAATTCCTTATGGAAGGAATGTGCCCCAGACTTTTACCTTGAAAATGAAGGCACACAAACCTCCACATTGTGAGTCACAAAACTTCAAAGACAGGAGCCCAATTCACAAGGCACTAAGATGTGAGACAATTATTCACATTCTTCTTCATCTGATCTGTGGGTTCCCAGGACTGTTACCCTTTTATCGTGCAGGTAGAAAGTGGTACACCCTCAGCTTTAAGTTCTCCCAGGGAGGCAGAACTAAGGGGGCATATGAAACAAAAGCAGGGTGCATTCTGAACTTTTCACTCCTAGGAAGGGCTGAGAGACAAGCACAGACTGATAATTTGAGGCTGGTTTCCTCTGAGTGTAAGGAGAAGTCAGAGCCCGGGGGCTAGGGAACCGTCTGCACTCCGATGTTTTCGTGTCTCAGAATAAATAATGGAAAACTGCTCCCTCGTTTTAGCCAACAGGGCTCCTTTTCTCCATAGCAAAGAGGAGATCATAANGTAGGTGACCTTATGGGTCAAGATGGGTCCAGAGATACTCTCCAAACCTTAGGCAGGGTGCTTAGGCAGGGCTATGTGGCTCTTGCCGCATAGTGACAGGAGGGGATTTTTCTTTCATTGCACTTTCTTGTGGTTCAAGGATGTGGGGCCAGATGGGAGGGAAACTCTGTCTCCACACTGGACCAACTGTTGGTGTAGATCGCTGGTTGAGAGGAAAGAGTGAACAGCTTTTAGCACCTTTAGTTCATGGGAAAGATGCCTGAGATTGCCAGGGCTGGGCTGGGGCTGGGAGAGCACAAACAAACAAACAAACAAACAAAGACCCTTCCTTCTTGGCTTAAGAAAAACCCATGCAACCAAAAAAAAAAGAAAGAAAGAAAGAAAGAAAAACCCATGCTGCCTTTGTCTGGAAGGTCATAAGATTTCTTGTCTTTAATTCTGAGCACAAAGCACAAGGACTCGAATGTAAAATGTCCCACTGCAAAGCGGTGGAGTGAAGAGTAGGGAACGAGGCTAGAGACTGGCAGAGGTGTAACATTCTGAGTATCAGATTCATCTCTTTATGTATATTCTGGGAGATAACAGATATTAGTGGGAGAAATAGTAGTGCAGGCAGAGGTTAATGAGTTCCAGCTGGGTCAAGTGCCTTCATTTTTATTAGTTCTGTTGATTCTCATGACACTAAGGACATCTCTACACTGAGGCTCTGAATGCTTAAGAAGCCAGTTGGAGATGAAGTCACTCAAGAAACTTCTTTACCTCTTAGAATATGGCTTCTCTGTGGACTAAATAAATGAGTGATGAATTAAATATCTGAAGGGACACTCAGTGGTGATGGGGTACAGTGACCTCCTCAAAGAGCAGCAACTCATGGGGCTCACGGGGTAGATGCCAAGACTTAGCCAGATCCTAGGTACAGTTAAGAACTTTGTGGTATGCCAGGGCTTACAAGTTGATCATTTTTATTAATTAGGAAGCTGTAACCAGGCCTCGGAGTAGCCAGGGTCTGGAGACAGTCTGGAGAAGCACGCTGTACCACCATGAGGGATCTCTAGGCCTTACCAAATGGCACAAGATGCTTGGCTTAGACCTTACCCCTCCAACAGCATGATTCAGTTTCACAGCACAGATTCCATTGATAACCATCTTTTTCTTTGTAAATTTAGAAAGATTCAGGCTTCCTAGAGCAATGCTGTGCAAATATGCAATCACGTTGTAAAAGAAATCTCTCAACCATTTGATGAGATGGTCGGGTAGTTCCATCAGACGTGGATGACTGGGAGGAGCCGGAACTCCCATGCTTCTCAATCACAGTCTCTCTTTTCCTGACCAGAGACCCATCTATCCAGGTTCTAAATTTCTAATCAACTAACAATCCCTCTACCTATTTTTTTAAATTCTTCTCAATGCAATAGATTGCACAAAGAATCCCTTAGTTTCCTTAGCAACTGTTTGAAATTTATTTGGTTATCAAAACAAGCTGTTCCATTTTGGAGAGCCCAGCTAAGCCTGTGTGCAGCAATTTGCATGGTTCAAACTGATGGGCAATTTTGATTCCATTGCAAAGAGAAAGCATTATCCCTAGCCCACCAAGTCAAGTGTCAGAAAAGCTTGTTTATTCAGTGATGTCCCCCTTCCCCCCTAATGCGAACACAAGGTCTTACAGTGTTGCTTCAGGAAACTGCTTCATTTGGTTTCTGTCTCATGATGACCCTAAAATGGTTACAGCCACTTTGGAAATACAGTATAAATTATACTTTGATGTTATTCTCACAGACATGACAAACACAGTCCTGGAGTTATCATGTATTTCATTTATAAAATTAAAAAGATAAACTTTCAAAATATTTTTAAAATATCTCAAACCTTAGGTGGACCCATGAGGGAAATGTTAATTAGTATGTATCTCTAGGATCTTAGTGTCTGAAGTGGAGTGGTCCCAGACTAGGTGGACAAGATGAGGGACACCAGCTAAACTAGGACCATTCTAGATGAGTGGCCCCCTCTGCTGGGTTCTGAGAAGAGCCATCATCACCCTTGTTCTATGGGCAAGAAAACTAAGGTCAAACAGATGAGGAAACTAGTATAAGTTAACAGAACAAATTAAATGTTGGGTTGAGAACCACATCTTGGGCTGTGTGGCTCCAAGGCACATTCACCCCCCTTTAATCACCTCATACTACTACTCCCGCCATCATGGTGCAGAGATGATAATCTTAATTCTGTAATTGATTCTTTTCCCTGATACCATCAGAAGGGACCAGAAATGTGCCCTCACAGTACGTTTAACATTTTCACTATTGAGATAAAGTCTAAGGAAGCAGAGGTTTATCATCACAATTAAAAACAGAAACTGAGGAGACATTGGTTTGACCGGGGTGTGGTGGGGCAGAACCATGTGGTTTCCCATAGACTATAGGAAACTTTCCCTCTGCTTTTCAGGCACATGCATTTTTTTTTCTCACAGTAATTGCTCTTGCTGCTGACTGTTTTCCAGTACTGCCCTTCATTTAAGGGGTTTATAAACAGGATTTCCATTTGCATCAGTAATGACAGATAATCCCTTTAAGCAAAAATACTCCAATTAAAATAAGCCAATAAGGCACTACAATTCTATGTTGTCTCTTATCTACACCTCCTGCTTCTCCGGAAAAACTAAAGAGAACCCAAACAACCCACAAGCTAATTTCATTAGAGTGGAAGATTTCAGATAGACTTAATTCCTGCTGAAGGAACGTCTGTGAGAGATCACGGTGGGAAGAAACTGCATTGTGTTACAGGAGACCCTTTGCCAATTCCATGATGGATAAAGACATTGTAAGTGTTTTCACACGGCTGATCTAAAGACAGTTGTCCCTTTATGCGTCTCCAGTGGTGGCACTAGACAGTATAAACTGGTGTGAGCCTTGCAAGCCACTAGCAGGACCATGGACAGTGCCGACTTGGTTAAAAAGATCCCTGAAGAACACCACTTAGTCCTGTGATGATTCTTTTAGAAATTTCACCTGTAGATCTTGCAAGTTGCAATGCACCCTATAGAGAACATGCGGCTCAGTGCTTTTTAAAGAGGAGAGAAGTGAACCCAGAAAGCCTAGCTCAGGGGACGTGCTTAAGCTTACATCACAGTGTCACCTTACATCACATTGACTCCTCAGGTGGACCCAGACATCTGCCTTCTTCCCTACCCTGTTACTGGGCAAAGGGGCATACATTATTCAATGTTTCAGGTCTTGAAATCTTTAAAAAGAAGAGGCCTGACATTTCCTCTCTAAATAATGGGTAAGCATTTGGGTTTGATTCTTTCAGAAGTCTCCTCTTTTTGTGTCCCTTAAATGTGTCTATAGGTCAGCAGCTGNCTTTGAACTTCAGGATCATCATTGCACAGGTCATGAGGAGGTACTTTGAGTAAGCACAAGTTACCCTTTTCGCCAAAGGCAAATCTTTGAAAGGACACAGAGACCCAAAAGGTATGGCCCCAGAATTAGGTGAGGCAAGAGGAAACTTGTTGTGAGCTGTAAAGGCAGGAGACATGGCTGCTTTGCTGACTGGGGAGCAGCAGAGCAACAGATGCAGGAGGAGGGAAGGCCACTGTGCTTGTGAACCTACACATCTTTCCAATTTTGGTGANCCTGAGCCACCACTCTTGGTTGACAGTGAAGGAAGCTGTATCTACGAATTGTTTTAAAGAACCTTGAGAAATTCAAAACATGGGTCTGTGGATCCACATTCAAGAATGCCAGACCCAAAATGTCACCACCACTTTTGTTATGGATAGAAATATCTTTGCCTCATTGTACAACAGGATTTCACATCCATATCATCTTTGAGGTCCTGTAACCATGGGGGTGGGTCAGGTGGGGGAAAACTCATGGAGGGAGTAAGAGACCTCAGGTCCCAGATCTGAGTTTATCTACTAAATTCTGACATTCTATGGGTCAAATCACTTCATGTGTTCATTTGTGTTTACACCTAGAATAAACATAACTAATTATACCTACTTCACTGGGCTTCTGTGAGGTTTAAGTGTACAATGAAATGACCTTAGTAAGAAGTTTTGATACAGAGTGAGTAAACAGTAATTATTGTTACTACTGCAGATGAGGAAGCTGGGTCAGATTTACTAGTGACTTGTTCTGGGTCACTGGGGTGGGTTGATCTGGAATGTTTCCATTGAAACACACGGTCCAAAAGTCTTTTCACTGGAACACATGTCCCCTACCATGTCCCACACATGACTCTTGATCCCACACTGCTCCCCAGAAGTGCTCCCTCTGACCCCACACAAAGATGGATAGCTGGCAACGTGAATGCCCCTAATGCATCCTTGGAAGCATGGAATGGGATACTGCAGAGCACCATGGGTCCTTCTGAACCCTGCTCTGAGCTCACACTGACAGGGAATTGTGATGAAGACACAGATAGACCACAGCCAGCATGGAGTGTAGAGGATGGAGGAAGCATGAGCTGGAGTCAGGCACATGATGTGTGTGATGGAGGCCTTCTCCATCCAAAGGCAGACACAGAGGACTCACAACACGGACAACGCAGCAACCCTACCTTCTGTGGCTCCTTTGCCTTTCCTGTCAGGGTTCTCTAAGCCAGTGCCCCCTGAGGGATACAGGGAGACGTCCGTTGGCACAGGCCAACTGCTGGCTGTGTCCTCCGTGATCTCATACATCTGCCCCTCCATCGGCTGCAGGTGCCAGTTTAGGCCAAACAGGTGCATGGCTGTGGTGAGCAATGAAAAAAGTCATCCTTTTCTGCTGGAGGTGGAAATGGAACTCCCAAGCCACAAGGAAAGGGGGTCTGGGGTGGGGAACACAGACCCTCAGTTCACTTCAACAACAGCCCCTGGAGAGAGATTTCTTAAAGTGTCAGGCCCTGCAAGGGGGCTTGGGCACAGTGACGATCAAGGTTTAGACCCTGCCCTTGGGGGGCTCACAATCTGGTGATGTTGGGAACGGATGAGAGTTTCAGGAGGTCTTGACCTTTTTCTCCAAAAGAGAAATGACAGGCTAGAGGGGAGAACTGTAATTTGTATCACAAAAAATTATTTCCTTAATAGAAAAATAATACCCACAAATAAGTAAAAGCTAATGATGCAGTAGAAAAATGGGCATAGGATAGGGACAGACAGGTGACAGAAGGGGAAATACCAAGGGCTATCAATCGTGTAAAAAGGCTCCTAATTTCACTCATTGTGAAAGAAATCTAAGTTAAACTCTGAAATATTATTTTTCACATATGCTTTGGCAAAGATAAAGAGGGATGAAAATACTATGTTAGCAGAGTGTGGGAAGCAAGCACCCGCACACTTTGCTCGTGTGAGCATGAATTGGTATGTGATAAAAGCCATAACATCTAAAATACATTTCACCCTTTATCCTGGGATTTCAAGGTCCCAGTTCTAGAAACTTCTCCTCTGGATATACTCATACATCTAATAAATTATGTACATACAAGGTTACTCATTACAGCATAATTTTAATAGCAAACTTTCGTAAACTGGTCCGTTGATAAAAGGCTAGGTAGGATCTATCCACACAACACAATAGCGCAGATCATAAACAGACTGAGGAAGCTTTTTATGTGTTTTATTTTTTTTTCCTGAAGAAAAACCATTACCTGCAGAAGAATGTGTTTGACATACTGCTTTTGGCTTTAAATTGTACAGAGTATCCAGAAGGATATGAAAGACAGTTGTAACATCAGGTGGTCCCTGTGAGGGAATGGGAAACTTCAGGGAATGAGGGGAGGGAGAGGTTCTGCACATCTTCATTTTGTACCATGGGCATGTTTTCCTCATTTAAAAATATTTTTCCCAAGTAGCAAGCTACCAAATAGTCTGGTGCAACAATCTAGAAGAGGCCATAAGACAACCAAGAAGGAACACTGAAATACACAATGCTTGAGAAGGCTGTGAAAGCTGTTTCCTAAAAGATTTGTAATCTAGTGTGTGACAGCTGTGTGAACTTCACTTTGGGAATCAGGACTTAGCTTTTGACATGGGCATGGCGGTGCATACCTGCAACCCCAGCAGTGGGGAGGCTGAGGAAGCAGACTGTGAAGGGAAGATCTAGAGAGATGGGAAGCCAGTCTGCGCCACTTGGTGAGACCCTTTCACAATAACAAACAGTGAGGGCCAGAAGATGACTCCACTGGTAAAAGCACTTGTCACACAAGCCTGATGACCTGAGTTCAATCCCTGGACGTTGCCAAAAGCTGGTGTCTGGAGTATGCACAGTGGCAAAGACACCAAAAGAAATTCTGCCTCAAAAGTGGAAGGAGAGAACAAACCCCTAAAAATTGTGTTCTGATGTCTGCGTGAGTGTTGTGGCATGCATGTGCCCATACTCACTCATCACCACATTACACACAGACACACACACAGACACAGACACACACATACACACACAGACACAGACACACACACACGGAGACAGACACACACACACACACAAACCCAACCGAAACAAAAAACCATCCCACAAATTGAAACAAAACTTGAATCTTGCCAGTGGTCTGCACTCAGCACTTTCAGGATGCTCACTCTGACTTTCACATATATAGCAAGTCTTCATCTTTGTGGATCCCACACCATGGTAAATGTAGTACCCCTTCATCTCATTGATGAAGCTATTTTTAAAGCTGTCCTCTGTGGCAGACTCTGGAGAGTTAGTATCAATGCAGACAACCAAAGCCCACAGTAAAGCAGTGAAGACAGATGGATTAGGAAGTCCACTCAGAAGGTCAAGGCCCAGAGGAGGGGGTGATTGAGAAGGAGGACCATAGAAATGCAGGGAGGATCTACAGAGACAGGAAGGTCCGTGGAATTTTACTTATTATCTACTGTGTGTATCTGGTAACTTGTGCACATTATGTCTAATTCTCATGGCAACCCCACTAGACCCAACTTTGAGAGGATGAACAAACACTAGGTCTTAATACAAATTAATTAAAAAAAAAACCAGATAGTTGAAACCATGATATCTATAAGACAATGATTGAGATGTTTTACTATGTACCAGACACTAATCCGAGCAATGTATACTTTAGCTTTCATGCCAACCCTAAAAGGTTAATCTTCACAGCCAGATGTTATAGATGATCAAGTGGAGGTAAGGGAGCATGACATACATGTGCAAGGTTAAATAGACAAGAAGAAGCAGAGTCTGGTCTAGAACCCACATCTGCCCAGACCTGAAAACTCACACCATGAGTCTTCCTGCTGTGGAGCCCAGGCTCTACCCACTTAGCTGCTGCCTCTTATCAGCTCTGTTTCCCAAGGTGGCCATATGAAGACATCCCTTGCTGGACATAGCCCTCATAGGGCTTTTCATCTGCAGGCTAAAACACAGGGCTCTTCCACAGGATGATGAAAAACAGATCCTTGTGTTATAGATAAGCTCACAGATGGTGGATCTAAGGACCTACAACAGCCTTCAAGTCACAAAACACTGTAGAGGAACTTGGCACACACAGCACATTCTTGTGACTCCAGGTCCATATTCAAATCATATAGGGGACAGGCACATGCTTGATTTAGCCAGGAGGTTGCATTTTGGTGACAGCAGGGAGAATGATCTGCTTTCGCTTTGGTTTCTATGATGTGGGACCAGAGTAAGTGTACTGGTTCTGAACCCTAATTGTTGCTTCCTAGCTGCAGCAGTATTATCTGAGAAATGGGGAAATACATTCTGTAGTGTTTTTAGTACTTAAACAGTGGAGTACTGTATCAGAGGTGTATACCAGGCCAGTGGGTACTATGCAAGTAGTATATCATAGTATACCATGTCAGAGGAATACCATATCAGAGGGGCACTTTGTCAAAGGTGTATACCATGTCAGTGGGGTACTACACAGTGGTGTACCATGTCAGGGGGTTTCATGTCAATGGTGCAGCATCTAAGGGAGATACAATGTCAGAGGGGTATGTCAATGGAGTGCCGTGTCATAAGGGTACAATGATTAGTGTACCATATCATGAGTGGGACACTATGTGGCAAGGAACTTTGTCAAGTGTACATAAATGCTGTGTTTCCCTAGGCATTAGGTTTGTGCCGTTGATAATAACAGCTATGGTGACAACAGCAGCTCCCACCAACTGGGCACCTTTCCAGCCAGGAGTACTGTGCCAGGTGCTTCAACCTGCTTTCCACTTCTGAGTAATGGTGACAATAAGGAGACAGCTTGCCTGCAAGGAGGGAAACTGCTATCCTAGGTGGAATTAGCTCACATTTCCACTTACCTTCCCACTGTTTTAATCTATATATTGGCAACTCCAAAGGTAATGGAGAACTTCCCCGAACCACACACAACTCAGATGTACACCACTAAATGAGCAGTGCTTCTTCCCCATTAGAGTCGATTAGCTTATCGAAGAGTGCCAAGTGCTGTCTTGTTAAAAGGTCATGAGAATTAACTAATGCCAGAATGAATAGAGTGCTCACAGCTCTGCGAAGAGAATCATTTTTATTGTCAGAGTTTTCTCTTAATTTTAGGAAGATACGAAAGCAAGCCGTTCCTTAAAAAAGTGAGGCAGGGATTGGGTGGGTGGGAGGGCAGAGTCTCAGAGGTGAATCCAGGTCTCAAGTCCAGGGTCCTAGGGGAAGTTAATAGGGTATGACAGTCCACAGTGGGGGAAGGGAGCTGGAAGGGTACGGTGTGTGTGTGTGTGTGTGTGTGTGTGTGTGTGTGTGTGTGTGTGTGTGCTGACATCTTATCCTCTCTGTTCTGCCTCCTTGCTAGTAACAGAGGCCCATACAGCTGTGAGGGTGAGGGTGACAGGTAGTCTCTGGGACCTGTGGAAGAGACCCCTATGAAAGCAAAGCTCCATTCAAAACCACTTGTGACTGATTCCCCAGAGACTGGGCCACCCTCAAATAACAATGGAGGACAGTGGTAGGGAAAGGACCCAGGACATCAAGATGGAGCTCAGAAATATCTTGCTGATTCTTCACTACTAACCTACCAGGCACGAGGTACCCACTGGTGTATAGTAGCAAGTCTGTTACAGGGGTAACCAAGCACTTTCTGATTGGGACTCAGGCCCCATAGATAGGAGGGAATTCAATCTGGCACTATAAACCTCATGAGAAGCCCAGGGCTAGGAGGATGTAGGCCTTAGTTGGGAAAGTAATGCTGATATTTTNCTAAATGGACATAATATGCCTGTCAAATTCCTTTTGCATAATTATGTCTATCCCCATAGATTAGTGCTGCTGGCAGCTTTGGTCAGAGATACTTCTTTATACAGTCCATAGTAGTTACTGCAGAGACTCAGAACTGGCCAGAGTGCTGAGAATAAGTGACTGTTGGAAATGCTCAGAGCCATACATGAGACATCTTTATCCCTGTCTCCAAGGCTCAGAAGACAAGAACACAAGAGCAGAAGGACTGGGTAGAATATTGTAGAATGCTATCTTCTGTTCATGACATGACCTTTGTATTCCTCAACTCACAGCTGCTAGGACTACCTGCACAAGATGGAGCCTAGCAACATCCAGTCACGGAGCAGGGAGCACCTTCCGAGGCTCCACCCACCCCTGAAGATCTATAGGCAATTAATGGCTGCTGGTGAAGAGAGACATTTTCTGTTGTGGTGTAGCCAGTGGTAAGGTGTTTATGCTCCTGTCAGTCACCTTTCACCCATATATAGGCAAACTTAATGAAACTGAGTCACAAATTAAAAAAAAAAAAAGGACATGCAAGTCAAAGGGGAAATCAGTAAGAAAAGGAAGGTGAACAGTGGCAGGGCAAACTGAGAGCAATGGAGGAGGGTAAATAGGATCACAATGCAGTATATGCATGCATGAAAGTGTCATAATGAAGCCCATTATCATGCATGGTTAGTATACACTAATAAAACCCATTGGAATCATTGGAAGGTGAGAATTACAGACATGGGATTTGAGGAGGCAGAGGCCAGCAAGCAATAGCATCTTGAAACCGAAATGAAGAGGACCTTTATTAGCCTGCCATCAGGGGTCCCAAATAGAAGTCATGCCAGTCAGCCCTCAGCTCTGTCACTGTTCTGTCTGGCAAGCGGTGAGTTTTACAGTCTTGGGTGATGGACAAGGGGAAGAAGGAGGAGGAGAAATAGTCTGCCCCACTTGGCTCTCTCTGACGGATGGACACACACACACACACACACACACATGCACACACACATGTACATACACATACATACACACACGCACACACACACACACATACACACATGCACACGCACACACTCACACACTCATACACATGTACACACACACACATGCACATGCACACACACATGTACA
>LZPO01017337.1:90446-105052 GCA_001675575.1 Neotoma lepida
CACACTCACACACTCATACACATGTACACACACACACACACACACACACACACACACACGCTCAGTCAGGAATTTGGTCCTCAGAATCCAGAAGCTGTAGCCACCACCCGATCCCTGACAGTCATTTAAGTCACAACAGTATCATTTCCAAAGTGTGCTCCAGGGCCAACAACTTGTGCATGTCACTCAGCCCATGCTTTTGTAGAAGGGGGGTTAAGAAACATCAGTGAAGAATGCATATAATGGTATTGAAATGGAAGCGGAACTAAAGTGACCTCTGAGGCACTGAAAAGGGTTCTGGTGAGCTACCTACCAAGCCCAGACAGCAGAGCTGCCCTAAGGGTGAGGCACGTTTCAAGCTCTTCCTCTTTCTACACTTTACTTCAGTTGGAGATACAGGCCATATAGAGCTACCCACAAAGTAAAGGGTGAATTGAGTGTTGGAGGCTGGGGATGATGGGGCCACTAAATGATGGGGTCTCTGCCCCCCCAGTAACCCTCCTTTGAAGCTGTATAAAGCAGTGAACGCAGCTGGCCAAATGTTCTGAAAGTAGCAACCCTGGATTAAAAATAATAATAAAAGAAGCCAAGAAATAGAAACGATCCTCCCCAGCTGCTAAGGATGGACGAAACCATTCAAACAACATTATTATTATATCATATGATGTTATTATATCATAATTATTGTATTCTTCATTCTNTGAAGAATGAAGAGTAACCACCCACCAACGTACATTGCAGGATTATGTAAATTACACCCTGCATTGTGTATTTATAACTAAGGTGCAAATCCCTGCTCAAGTATACTGAGAGTGACCTAGATAAGAAACTTGGTTTCCCATTAGATGACTTGTAATTCAATGAAAAGGTGACAAGATGCTTGAAGAGTTCAGAGAGAGGCTGTGGAGAAGTAGCAGGGTTCACAGGATCACCCACATTGAAATGTTAATGATTTCTAAAAGCCAAGAGCCAGGGTGGGAAAGTTCAATCGCTCCAGCTCTGGTCCATCTGATCCTGGGGCTGACATTTTCCTGTCGCCTTTTCCTGCCTAGTGAGACATGAGGGATGGCTCAGAAAGTGCAAGCTTTGTCCTGACATTTTGAAAAAAAAAAAAAGGGCTCCATTGATGTTCAGACACATGGAAGGCACCCTAGCACCTACCCCAGAAGAGGCAATTAACAAAGTCACTAAGCCAGTGGAGGACCAGGCAGGGAAAAGGGGGGTGTGCAACTCCATGCAGGAACCCCACCTGCATTTGTTCTGCAACAGCGTTTGTCCAGGGAGACAGTAGAGATAGTTATAACTGCAAGTAACTGCTGGTCCAAGTAGCATTTAAAAATAAATTTTATTTATTTATTTTTATCTCTATGGGTAATTTGCTTGCATGTGCCTCTGTGCATCACTTTGCATGCCTGGTGCCCTCAGAGGCCAGGAAAGGGCACCAGATGCCCTGGAACTGGAGTTACAGATGGTTGTGAGCTGTCATGTGGGTGCTGGGAATCTAACCTCAGTCCTCTGGAAGAGCAGCCAGTGCTCTTAACCTCTGAGTCATCTCTCCAGGCCTGTTAAATGACACTTCTTATTTCAAAAGTGGGAACCAACCTGGACACATGGCTGGCTACATGCTTTTTCGTTTTCGTACTCACATTTGGGATTTTTGTTTGTTTAAATACAGTCACTTCTACGAAATTGAGGTCACTAGGGTGTACTGACTTGTGGTCTTCCAAGGAGGGAAAAATGACAGTATCACTATAAGCCAAGGTGCCCTGAAAAGGCCACAGCTGTGTGTGCTGGAGGTTCTGCAGATCGACGGAACAGAATTTCATTATTGAGGAAAGTTGGAATGCTGCAGATCTAGAGCCAAAATTACCTTGGACTACCTTCAGTCTCCTTAATAGTCATTTATTACTAGTTGCTGTGAGCAATTTACTCTCTCAGCATCAAGTAAACTATGGAATGTAGTACGGTAGTCAGACCACTGGCATCCACCAACACCAAAGCTAAGCTATCAGTGAGCATCTGAGACCTGTAGGAAATTACCCTGNTTTGCTGTAACCTACCTGGTGTCCCCACAAATTATCTGGCTAATGCATTGATTTAGGATTTCCTTTAGCTTTTGNTGACTACAAAGATTGGCTTAAACTGTTTCCAGAGTTAAACNTGTCACTAGAGCCACCTGAGTCTGTATCCCCAGGTCATAGTCTCCATATTCGGGTCAGGGTAAACTACTTCTTACTGGTGTTTTGCATCAACACCAATAATGACAGAAAAGGCAAGAGCGCACAAGAGCAGCAGCTTTTCATCTCTCAGCCCACATTCCTACTTTTCCTATAAAGCTACCACACTTGAAAGTTCTGACCAAGAACCCAGTGACACAGAGATGTGTGTGGCAGTGTAACAGGAGAGGAACCAGAAGTGGCCTGGACACCTGACACAGGAGACTGGCTAAGGTACAGCCACTGCACACATGGACAATAGCTATAACAAACATTAATGATAACCCACAATGAAGAAGACTTTTGAGATGTAGTGTTGGGGCAGGGAGCAGGGCATAAAAATGCATGTCCTTTTTTTTTTTCTGGCTGTGCTTCTGTACTTACTTCTGTATATGCATATAAAAATCAATAAGAGCCAGGCATGGTGGTGCACACCTTTAATCCCAGCACTTGGGAGGCAGGCAGGTGGATCTCTGTGAGTTTGAGGCCAGCCTGGTCTACAGAGCGAATTCCAGGACAGCCAGAGCTATTATACAGAGAAACCCAGTCTTGAAAACACAAAACAAAACAACAACAAAGAAATAGATTAAAAGGACACCATGTTTTGAATCAGGGGGTTAGGCTTGTAGATATATTTTGTTCTCTAGTTCCCAAGAGCCTGTTAGTGCTATTCTACATGTGATAAGAGGTTCTGTAACTAAATCTCTGGCAAAGCAAGATCACTCCAAGGGTACTGGAGCAGAGGAAAGAGGCCCTACCATACAGCAGGTGTCAGACTCTGCACAAGGGGAGTTAGGCTGGGTTCACAGGTGAATATGGAGGCTCCGAGGGGCTCTGTGACTTCCAAGGACACACAGGTATGTGATGGAGTGGCGTTTGAATCCAGATCTTTGTGGTTTCAAAGCCCAGGCTCTCAGTTATCATCCTCTGATGAGTTAAAATGTCTAAAATGAAAACAGTAACAACAAAACAATGCAAATGTGTGCTGCAAGCACAGCTAGACTTGCTCTTTGGGATGATTCGAGAGGAATCCTTTTTAATCCTGACTGTCATAATCAAAATCACATGCATGTCAGATTGTAGCCAAATGCAGGGTGGGGTCTGTCCAAAGCATAGAACATGGTTGTTTAATGGTGTCCTGACTTTGGGCAAAAGTCTTAGCCTCGCTCATCCTTGGTTTCCTCCTCTTCAAAATGAAGCTTAGAACACCCATCCCAAAAGATCAAAGAGATAACAAGTGGCATTGCCACCGAGTGGTGCCTCGCACATACTAAGAGCTTGATAAATGGCAGTTGTCATAACNGCTGTCACTTGATATCTCGCTGTCCTTAGCTCCTTTACTTACTGAAAAATTAAGCCAGTTCTGTTGTACCTCCTGTTTTTCTCTCTTTCTCTGTATTCCTCACGACTTCCCTGCCACACCATCTGCAGGTTCCTGCTAGCTGCAGGCACTCTCTTGTTCCCAGGAGTTGACAGACTTTGGGCATGGAATGAGAGTTATTTGTCCAACAGATAAAACAGCTTTTAAGGGGAGAATTGCTATAAAGCAGGCTGACAGGATCCCACTGGTGGCTACGTGGGGCTAATTTTAAATCAAGTAAATATACTGCTTTCCCTCTGGTCTCTGGCTAGAACATGGCTGTAGCAATCAGGGCTACGGTCCCTCCTCACAGATGCACTGTTTCTGGAGAATGGACTCTGGCACCATGGAGCCTTTTTCTGCACTGNATAGCACTGGGGAGAAGGCCACTTCCGTGTGGCAAACATGTGAGCCCATGGTCAGTATGGATGCCCTTTTAACTGGAGGGCACAGAGGACCGGTGAAGGGCAAGCTGAAGATACAAGGAAGCAGGATTTTCATTTGTACAGAAATTCTTACTGCAACAATGGACTGAGAAAGTCCCCNTCCACCCCAACCAGGCTCTACCAAGACATCTTCCATGCATTCCTAATGAAGGGGCTGACCTGCTCCCTCCAACCTTTCAACCTGCCTTCGCCTCATCATCTGGCTTTTCCCTGTCAGTTGCCAACAATGCTGATTCTGGTGTGGGCCAAGAGCAAAGATGTACGGGATGACTAGCCTGGCCTTGGTGGTCAAGAACATATGGCTACCTCTCCAGTGTTGACACTCCAGTTGTGGGTGACTTCCCTTTCTGCAGCTGCAGTTTCCTGATCTTTAAGATGGTAGCACCAATATCTACCTTCAATGAGATGGAAGGCAGTGAAGTGGGCTTGGTGTGCACTGCGGCGGGGTTCACCTCATCCTGTTTCTGTGGTGTATCAAGGTTTGTCATGAAAAGGTAAAATAAGGACCTATGAGGACTTGGGGAGTTAAGAGGCCTGAGATTTGNGCTTAGGATGGAGGAAGGTTGCCACCCTGAGTGTTTTGCTTTGGAGACCTACTAGCCCCTTCAAAGAACAGTTGAGGAGACTCAGCTTTGACCAATGCATTGGTGGAGGGACCTGGCCAAGAACTGAAGCTACATCTTCAGACTATAGCTTCGAGCTCTTCCCATTTAAAGATCCAGTTCTGAAGGCACAAAGAAAATCAATCACGTGTGAGAGCAGAGAGAGAAATCCTTAGAGCTTGTTGTCTCNCCCGGTACCACTTCCCAGATAGAAGGAGTCCAGCCCAGTGTCCATAGTATGGGCAGTAGGTCCCAGCCCAGGCCAAGTGAGGAGAGGCCCTCCCTCCCCTCCAGGCTAAGAAACCTTCCTGCCTCCCAGCATAGCACCAGAGATGTGAAGTGGGGGTGGACAGGGACTTGTGAGGATCGTTATTAGAACAATCACAGCTTTTACCTGAGAATTGTTCTCTTGTGCATGGTATAGTGTTGGAGAGGTCACTTTTACCAGGTCACTTAAACAACTNTTTAAGGCAGATAGTATTAGTAACCCATNTTATAGATTAGGCATCTCAAAGTGGAGCTAGACAACACATATTAATTAAATTTTGTAGTTTTAAAGAAGCAGACTCCCAATTGTTTACAATTGCACCATTTACTGAAGTAGTGCTACGGCCACATATAGAGTCCTAGTGACTCTGGGTCCCCAACTCTATTCATGCTGTTGCCAAGGAAGCAGAGCCCAGGCAGCCCCCCTCCCTTATTTAATCTCAAGTCGAACAAAAGTGGCTTCATAAGACCACTGCTGAGGGAACAAGCAGTCAGAGAGTGACCCTACAGAGAGGACATGCTGAAGCCTGGTGAGGGACTGTCTGCACCTTATGGTCAAGGCTTTACTAATGACCTTGGGATCAGAGAAACCCAGGAACAGCGGGCCTATTCACACCACCCAGCTGGGGGCAGGCAGCATTGCCTTCTGGGCAGCAGTCAAGTCTGGGAAACTGCTTGTCATTTCCTCAGGGGGTGAGACGTAGATTCTTCTCTGCAGCAATTGCATTCAAACTGCAACACTGATCACAAGTCTACCTAAGGCATGGCTGCATGCAAGTGACTGCCTATTAAGATAGCCNCTCTCCTTCACCTTCAGAGAAGATGCAATGTAGTTGAATTTTAAATGTAAGTTTGGCTAGTCCCGGTGGCTAGAGAGAAGATACCTGTCGCTGTGTTCCACGTCCACACCCCCTAGATGATATGCTATGGTTGGGTCCCCAGGACAGAGCTTCCATGTCCTGGTTTCCTTTGGCGCATGAGCCATGGGACTTATCCTTTGCTTTTCTATGATCAAAGTCAATTAGGAAGTGGTCCCCACTGTCTCGCAAGTGGAGTTTTAATTTGGGTATTTATTATTAGTAGAGGGCTTTCCTCCCTGGAACAGTTGCTTTTGACAGGAATGAGGGCAGACAACTTACCTTTATCGACTTGTGGTGTTTATTTTAAGGGGAATGTTCGCTGTGAAACCTCACAGGACAGCCTTTGATGTCCTCTCTTACCATGGGACTCTCTAGGCTCCTGCCCTCAGGCATTCCCCACTCTTTGGAATCATTGTGGTTTCTTTCCTTCCTGTCCCCAACTGTGTATATGACAGATGTGAGGTCCTGTTGTTCTCTGTACACACAGACCCCTGTGTTTGGCTCAGTCTTTGATTAGGAAATTTGAGGGAAGTGCAGGCACCATGAGGATGATGACCAGGACAGTGGGGATGATGGTGATGGTATGAACTACAGCTACTGGCTTTAAGTAGAAGCTATCCCATGTCCAATGATGTGTCAGTGTCTAGACACAGCAAATTCCAGGCCAACTTGAGCTACCTGAGACCCTATTTCAAAAAATGCAAAAAAATAAAAATGAATGAATAAGTAAATAAATAAAAATAATCTATCCTCACAAAGTCCCCCACGGCATTACCAGCCTTAAAAAGATAAGAACATCGAGGCTCAAAGAGGTTCAGCAACTTGCCCAACCTTCTCATTTAGTACAAGGTACGGATTAATTTAAATCTGACTTGGGCCTAGACTCACTAAACCCTATCACTTCCTGATTAAATACAGAACCCTGGAAATGGCAAACATGGTGGGGAAATGGGTCAGTCCTTTTATTATATGAACCTGCTGAACTGCTCAAATTTTACTGGCAATATTTCTCTGAGAGAACAGGCACTTGGTTCTGTTCATCACAATAGACTCAATTTTAGAGGGTATTTCAGTGAATGTTGATTATCATGTCTGATGAACTCCATCCCTTCTCTCTGCATCAAAGTCTTGCTTTGTGTGGATTCCATTGTCCCTCAATGCACATGTCCAGCCAACATCCCTGCTTTTGATCTTGGCCTGGAATGTCTACTACTTTATCAACTTTTAGACAATTTCCCTCTTTTATAAGGTTTACTTCCAATATTGCCTCTTCCCTTAAGGAATTTTTCCAGGCAAATGAGACTTCTCCCCTGGCCTTTACTCGTTGCCTCACACCTCTCCCTGGCAATGCCCTGATGGTGTCCATTTGTGTTTCCTTCCCTGCTTAGTTCCCTGCCGGATCTGTGCTCAGTGGAGTAGAGTTGTGATAGAGCCAGGCCTCCAGCTCTGGCTTTTACTAGTTGGGCAACAGCGGGTAAGTCACTTGACCACTTTGACCCTTTGTTATTCTCCCCCTGTGTCAATCAAAATTGTATAAAACCATCCTTGCGTTCTTGTTCAAAATTATTGAAAATAGTCATCATCATATTGCTTAGAAGTCAATGAAATGAACACTCAAATATTCTAATTTGATATAGTCTATGTTTAGTACAGACTGTCATAAAAATTTCTGTGTAAACTATCAACAGGGTCTCGGACTTAGGTTGTATATGCAAACTGATGGACTCAATGGATCTTATGCCTTAGAGGGAAGTTGGGAGATACAAAATGGCAAAGGAGAGTTTGCAGTNTGAGAAAAAGAAAATGGCATTTACCTCCAAATTTTCACTAAATACCTGCCCCCTCCTACTGTCTCCTCTTAACATTCTTGCTGCATGTACCGCTGTGTGCAATTGTGTGTGCTCATACAGAGACACACTGACTGAGACATGTAGAAGAGGAGCAGGGCCTCACTGCAGCATCCTATGGATGGTTTGATGGATGACATTTGGGACAGTGTGACAGGATGGGGACCATGGCACAATGGATGAGCCTGGCATTTATTCTCCTGCTCACTGGAGGCTGTGAACAAAAACTAAGTTCAGGCTCAAGGGCATCAGAAATCTAGCCACCTGCCATATGCCAACAGGAAGGTCTTTCTTCAGAATGGAATGTGATTTCAGTGACAATCTACAAGTACCTGCTGTAGCCTAGGGGGTGGCAGGACCGGAGTCCCTGAGGTGTTGCTGTTGAGCAAGTGGTGGTTTGGTCCCAAGACCTCCCAACAGCTCCCAGGCCCCCCATTTGCTCAGTTCAGAAGCGTCGAGGTTATAAAGCAGTCTTTTCAGAGCACACTGCCCGGCACAGACAGATTCATGCGGACTCATTCCATAAGAAATGCAGCCAGTTCTCCTCTGTAGCAAGGAGTTCCTTCCACACANAGCTCAAGTGAGAGGAGAGAGCCTGAGTCCTGTCCTCTGCCAAATGCAGACACCAGAGGGAAGAGGGCAGCCTGGAAAAGGAACAGCAGCCTTCTCCCAGCTTTAGCCAGGTAGCTCAGAACCCGTTTCCCATTTGGAAACTGGAAGTGGAGATGGCCCGACACCTAGTCATGGTTGGTTGAGATTGTTGGGAAGTTCAAATGCAAAAACCCAAGCATCATTCGGAGCTGTATCTCCAAGTATGTGGCATACTCACAGTTCATGTGAACTGCTATTGGCTGTTTCATCATGTCCAACACCCCAAGGTGTCTGGGAGCGTCTTAGAGGAAAACTTCACACAGGANAGCAAAAGCTCCGTGTGCACTGTGAGCTCAGGTGTGAGGCATTGGGAGTGTCCTCAGATGTGGTCTATATAGAGGTAGGACAGGCCCAGCTCTCTAGACGACTGATTGTCACAGCTGAATGAGTAATTTAACTACTTCAGCCTCATTGTCCACATCTGGAAATGTTTTTACTAACTGTACCTGGTGGAAGGAACACCTNGTGGAAGGTTGATCGTCTGCTAGGCTTCTCACAAAAGCCAGGATTGTGACGCGTTTGCCTCGTCAGCCTCTCTTCCAATGGGGCAGGCAACAGAATCCACCCGTACTCACCTTGATTTCTATAGCTCTACACTCAGAAAACTTTGGTGCAATAGACATTGAGGCCCAGAGAGGTAAACACAGAAAAGGACATGTAAACATGCCCCCCACAAATGACTGTTGTTTCTGTTTACTGTCCTCTGTCTTTGTGTGGTTAGTCTTCCCTCCAAATATTCATTTATATNTTCTCTCTCANTATCTTCCTTGATTTGCAACTCCACCTCTTGTGGAAGTTTCAGCTGACCTTCCTGGCTAGAATGAATTAGTGTCTTCTGAGGGATCCCACAGGGATGAGGTTCAAAGCCTATACCATAGTGTTAATAGCCACCTCATATTGCCAGGGGTTTCTTGCACATCTGGCTCTCTAGAAACCCCTGGATAACTCAAAGGCATTAAGCAGCTTAACCAGCTTTGCCAATCACAGCTCAGGAGGACACAGTGCAGCAGATGGGTCAGTGCTACCTCCTCACAGAGTGAGGGATGCTCCATCTACTAATCCCAAATTACTGAAAGCCCTGCATCCAAGATGGTCCTAGGGTGTAGAACCGAGGGGGTTAAATCTCTGGAGGACCCAGCTACCTGACAGTGACACCTGAGTGCACTCAAAGCCTCTGTGGGCCTTGGGGGCAAGGCTAGACCTTTTGCAGATGCTGTCTCATCAGTGACTCAAAATACCACTTAGATATCAGTTGATAAATTACCAGAGAGGAAAGCTAGGGAGATGAGTCAGTAAAGTGCTTGCCTTGGAAGCGGAGGGATCGGAGTTTGATTCTGAGAACTCATCTTAAAGAAAAAAAAAAAATCCAGGCATGGCTGCCTCTTGTAATTCCAGCACTAGGGAGGTGGAGACAGGCAGCGCCTGGGGGGCTTGCTGGTTACTAGTCTCTTTGATGAGTTCCAGGCCAATGAGAAACGCTATCTCAAGAAAAGATAGATAGTGTCTGAGGTATAACGCCTAAGGTTGTCTTCTGGCCTCCACGTGCCCGTATACCCATACACCCATACTCACACACACACCCAACACGAGTAAACACACACACACTAAGAAAGGGAGAGGAAGTCAAGACTGATTTTAAAAGCAGTGGCCTGAGCTGCAGGATGACTGTACAGCTGTCCTTAGGACAAGGCTGTATACTGTCTTGTTGTTTATCCGAGAGAAGGAGAGAGTGGAAGAAAAAGTACCGTGTTTTCACAAACATGGCTCCCTCCTCCCCATCCTTCTCTGATCCCTGCTGAGAAGACTGGCTGAACCCCGCTTCCCACCCTTGTCCCAGGCTCCAGCACCCTATGTGACTCCCAGATTGAACTGACTTCAACTTTTACAGACACTAGAGTGAAAGAATGGCCACCAAGAAAACCAGTCCCTCCCATGTGAGTAGACTTAAATTATGTGACCACATAGTAAAGAGTCTGGAATAAAAATAAGACTGAAGGAAAAATTCTTTCCAAGGACTCTGGAAATTTGTAAAACCACAGCCTTTCCACATTTGTTGGGTGAAGTTGCAGGAACATTCTAAGANACAGCCATGGCTGTCTCCTGCCCACTATTCCTGTGTCCCCCCAGGGTGCTTGATTGTCCGGATTGCTGGTATTAAAGTGAATGCACTCATAAACTTGGCTCTGTCTTTCTTGGGACATTTCCAAACTCAGAAGCTGCTTGGCCCACAAATTCAACGTGTCCTGTCCGCCAGGGTGCCAGGAGACAGACTGTCCCTGCTAGTGGCTATTACAAGTTAGCACTGGGTGCCAGCAAGTCACTTTATTCCCAGAATGGCCTGTTAACTGTGTTCACAGGCCAGGAGAAAGAGACCCATCAAGAGCAGGATTCTTGAATAAAACCGCCCAGTAACCAGGAACAGATTAAGGCAGAGCCCGGCTGGTCGCACACAGCCATCTCTGGCCTTCTCTCTTCTGGTTTCCAGCAGTGATTAAGACTTTAAAAGCACAAAAGAACTTGGAGCCTTTCTTCTTCCCTCCTCGTCCCTCCCACCCCCTGTCTAGTGTCNGCTGCTTCTAGCCTCACGTCTATCTTTCTTCCAAGGAACTTTGGCCGAACACATGCTGAACCTGGACATGAGCAGCTCTGGGGACAGCNCAGCCTGATGGGGACATTNTCTATCTCCATGGAGCTTGCAGCCTAGTGGTGGAGACTGATAGTCACCACCTAGTGTCACAGTGAATTAGATTGTGACTGTGGACAGTATTACAGGCTACAGAAAGACATATAACTAAGTTGCTGGCTTAGAGCAAGAGGTATTCGAGGGCTTCCCTGAATAATGACATTTAAGTAGAGTTCTTTTGCGGGTTTTTAATTTGGGTTTGTTGAGGCAAGGTCTGGCTTTGCAGCTCAGGCTGCCTTCAAACCCACTGTTCTACATCAGCCTCCTGGCTGTGGGGGTTATAGTAGTGCACCCCCATACCTGGCTTGGGCGAGGGTCTTGGAAAAGAACATAGAGAGAGAAGCAGGTGGCAGGTGGCACCCTCCAGAATGAAGACCAGCTACCTTCTTTGGGTCACTCGTGACTGCTCCTCACTTACCACTGATCTCAGATGACCCAAGATCACACACAAAGCTCCATGCTTGCAGGACAGTGAGGGAACTAGACACCTGAGTAGGGCCTGGGATTCAGTCCTATCCTGCAACATTCACCTGATCACCCAGGAATCCCATTCTGGAGGAAGAAAGGAGACAGCGGCGACATGAAGATGTCCACNGAAGTGTTATATACAACAANCGAGGAGAGCAGTTGANGTAACAGAGCTAATGAACTTGACAAGGAAGAGAGTTGGGCCANGCTTGAAAATATGTGTGCACAAAGACCATCAACCTGAACATTCACGCCACTATGCTGAGGCTGTGGCTGCTGCTCTTTGGGAAGGGCACATGCAGCAGCACACTGAAACTCCAAGATACCTCAGAGTCCCATCCTCATAACTCATGTTTAAAAGAAAGAAGAAAATCTAGGCATGGTACACCCTTGTAATCCCAGCACTGGGAAGGTGGAAATACATAGATCCCTAGGGCTTCCTGGCCAGCCAGCCTAGTCTATTGAGTGAGGTCCAGGCTAATGATAAAAAAGACAAACAACCAGACAGACAGAGAGACAGACAGTACCAGAAGAGTTATACCTCAGGTACGGAGACAAGACACCGCTGCTCCAGAGACTTGAAATACTAAAACATATCTTAACATTTTCTCAACACTTAAACAGAGTCAGGGCATTATTTTAGATAATTGCTGATTTTAAAGCTAGTAGATAAATGTGTTCTTTACCACGGTTCTCAAAAAGCAGTGCCTGAACTGAGAAGGGAAGAGGGGTTTCCAGAGGCTGAGANTAAGGAAAGGGAGCTGATGATGAAGAGCAGAGGGAACTTTCTAGAAGGATGGAAAGGTTCTATGCTTGGCTCACATTGGTGGTGACAGGTTTCCCATCTGTCAGAACTCACAGAATGGTGCCTATGTGGCCAACATATTGCAGTCACTGATTTAAGAAGCAAGGGCTGGGGCCTCGTGTCTGAGTAGGTGTGAGGGTAAGGGAGACATTCTTGAGTGGCAGTGGCATCTCAGTGCTAGTGTCAGGCTCTGAGGTTACAGTCAGAGCCCTGGACATTGCTGTGGGAGGCTGATTCCATCCGTCTGCCCTGGAATTCCCTTCTACCTGCTGTATGCCCTGTGAGGCTCGTCTATGTGGCTCTGTGGGGCTCTGGCTGCTGATTGGGTTCCAACATCAAGAGATAGGAGGAAAGGAAGAGAGACTGAGACATATACCTGCTCCATCACTACTATCTGCTACTGAGGACCAAAGCTCCCAAGAAGCATCCTGGACTGGCCTTCTCCAGTCTCCAGTAAGCACTCCCTCTCTTGCTCTGCCATGCATGGAAAAGTACCAACACCCTGATACCATTAGTTCAGTGTCTTTTGCTCCTTGGTACATGGCACTTGCCTTTGCAATTAGCTCTTTATTACATTATTCTCAAATTAAAAGCAAATGAACAATCAAACACACAAATAAGTAAGCAAATAGAACAACCCACTGCTTGATAATTCTATTGCCAGGAAGATCACCCTCAAACTGTTCTATTGTGGGCAGCTCCTCAGACTGGAAGACTTTCTTTCATGCTGAGCTGAAACATGTTGAGTGAGTCATAATTTCAGCCAGTCTCTTGTTTGTTCATTTTTATTCCTGCCTTACAGATAAAAAACTGAGAGCTTAATGAAGATAAGGCCTTTCCTGGATGGCAGGGCTAGTATCTGCGGAGGGATGACACAGACAAGATCATGGGCCTATAAAGTCTGTGCACTTACCCCTCCTCTCATTCCAGATGCCTGTGCATGTGGGCAGAGGCCAAAGGAGGACACGGGATGTCCTGTTCTACCATTTTTCATCTTACTTCTTTGAGACCGAGTCTCTAGCCAAACATGGAGTTAGGCTGGCGGTCAGCAACCCTCAGAGGTCCTTCTGTCTTGTCCTCCTGACANCATTGGGCTTACAGGCAAGTGTACAACTATGCCTGGACTGTTCTGTGGATGCTGGGGATCCAAATTCTACTCCTCATGCTTATACCCAATGGACCAANTCCAAAGCCTTTCCAATCCATTTTACACCTCATGCCTGACTCTGTCCTCTGGAACTGTGCAGAGTGAGACTGCTTGCTCTCCAGGACAGCATTTCTGACCTGCCAGTCTCTAGGCCTTCCTTTTGGGGAGCTGGAAAATATTTGTCTGATGTCAGTTGTACAGAGTTGCTGTTAGCAATTCNTACAGAGCAGCAAGAAGAATCAATCTTAGAGAAAAAGGCATTAATGCAGGATCCTATATCTCCATCCCTTCCTCTTTATGAAAGATCAGGTTCTATGGATTCCTTCCCCCAATCTTTGGCCTATAAAACTAAACTCATGGCTTCCATCAAAAAGACCTGATGTGAGGTTGAAGAGAAAAGAGAAAACATGAACCTAGTCACTCACTAATAACACCCAGGCCCAAAATGCTGCAGGTCTGTGCTCACGAAACAAATGACATCTGAGACCTGAGGCTGCATGGAGAGCCAGACTCGGATAAGGAATTGGGGGGGTGCTACCAACACCCTATCTTCTGTGGCTGATGTTTTCCCTATTCTTCTCATGTCCATCTCATTTGTACCTGAATCCCAGGAGGTAAAACGAACATCTCTGTCACCATNCTTTGGCCCATATCTTTCTATGTTGACTACCTACAGCAGACTTAAGCATTATGTAAGGTCCTTAATTCAATTAAGCCTTTTTGAGCACAGCCACCTCGTGCTGGGCCCTGTGCAAGATAATAGGCTACAGGAGATCTATANTNCAGCCTTCTTGGGATGACATGTCTACTGTCCCTTCCTGTGGTATTGCTGCCACATTGAAGGCCGGTTTATGAGGTGCTGTAGTNTGAGTGAGAAATGTCCCCCATAGACATTTTGAGCACTTGCTCCCAGCTGTTGGCACTGTCTTGGAATGTTATGGATCTTTATGGAGCCTTGCTAGAGGAAGTGAGTCACTGGGGGTGAGCCTTGAGGTTTCATAGCCTGGCCCCACTTCCTGCACACTCTCTGCCTTCTGATTATATATAAAATGTAGCTGTCTGCCTCCTGTTTTTGCCATNATACTTTCTGTGCCATGATGGACTCTGTTCCTTCTTAAATTAGAAGCCCAAATCAAGCTTTCCTTTCTTGTTGCTTTCGTCAGGTACTCTGTCAGAGTGATGAGAAAAGTCACTAATAAACGGGTCAGAGATCTTCAGCGAGCCCACATTCTCTGCAACCACATTAACTGTCCA
>LZPO01017337.1:123649-152790 GCA_001675575.1 Neotoma lepida
ACGTGGCGACACAGATTTATAAAATGGGTTAATTTAAAATGTAAGAGCTAGCTAGCGAAAAGCATGCCAGGGCCATAGTTTAAAAATGATATAAGCCTCTGTGTGTTTATTTGGGTCTAAGCGGGCCGTGGGAGCCGGGCGGAATCAGAGACCGGGACCAGACAAACTTTCGTCTACAGGGAAGTAAGTTGGGACAACCTTTATGTCACATATTGGCCATCTGGAAAACCTCTCTTGGTGCCCTTCTCCCGCCTCTCTTTCTCTTGAGAAACTTACAGACTTACAGGAGGAAGTCCTACTTTGCTTCTAAAACCAACTTCCAAGTAGTGAGAGTGGCATCCATGATCCACGCAGACAGCCAGAACCACTGATTAGTTGCTGGTTTCCATCAGCCATGTCCCACTCAATAAGCACTGAAAATAACGGAGACTTGATTGGCTACCCTGGGTAGGATGACAACAATTAATCCACTCTATAACTGATGAGGGCAAGAGAGGCATTTTAGAAGATGTGAACAGAAATTGTAATAATTAAGACACTGGGGTGGATCATGGTAGGTTCATATCTCTGAGAAACTTGGGTTTGGAAAAATGATTCCACAAGTATAAAATGGAACTAAAAGATTGCAATTTTTCTCTTGCAGATCCCACATACTCAATGTGCCAATACCGTCATCATGATCATCGTGTGTCATGCAGAGGCATGTGGGTGGACCTTTTGTGTGTNGGCTAATTCCCCTTCTTCAAATGTGGTTTGTCTTTGTGCTCCTCACAAAGAACAGGAGTTTGGGAAAAGAAAATCTATGCGTGCCATTTCTTTAAGAGAGAGGGTAGAAGAAGAAGATTTGCTTGAGCAGTCTGGAATATTTCACTTATGATTGAGAGAGCAGGGAGAGAGGCATGCCAAAAATGCTCTGTTCGGGTGGTAGAATTACAGATAATCTAATTCTCTTTTTATTTTCCTATAATTTCTTAAGTGAGTTGCATGGTTTTTATAATTACACACACACACACACACACACACACACACACACACACACACATTTGGAAAACAGTGGCTAAGTACAGGGAAGATGGCTGCAGGACTCAGCCTGGCTGCAGTCCCTGACCTGAAGGAAACATCCCATGGCAAATCCTAGAAGAAGGGAATGAACCACAGGGCAATGGTACTGGACAGCGAGTCTAGCACCCTGGATTTGAGTCCTAGCCATGTATCAACCTCCTATGTGACCTGAGCTGGTCATGGACCCACTGAGTCTCAACTTCCAGAACTCCTGAATGAGGGCATCATGTGAAAACCCATCTCATCAGTGTGCAGAATACATGGAATCACCATATGCAAGTCTATGCTACCAACGCTCATGGAAAAATCTTAGGGACTATCTGCGTACAGAAGAGTCAATAGACCAGGAAACAAGAATGGAAGNGGAGACTGGCCTTCAGTCCAGACAGGCCCGATGCTAGGCATAGAGCAGTGAAATCACACACAACTGGCTGAGTTAAGGACTCAGTCCAAGTGGAACCGAGTGCCTGTCTTGCCCTACACCTGTGCCTACCTCCTTTGCCCGTTTCTTGCCTACTTTTATAAAAGCCTTGCCCAACCAGCCTCATTGCCATTGTGCAGACAAGGCAGTGATGTTGGTGAGTTTATCAACTTGACTGATATCATACCTTTAGTAAGCAGCAGGCTAGCACTGGACCTCTGCTCTGGTGGATTCTAAAATCCCAGCTTCCCACAGCTCTCTCTTACCATTGCAGAGTCCCAGCCCAAGGCAAGGCATTTCATACCAGCTTCTCTAAAGAGATAGGAGGTAGAGACACCTGCTGACCTGGCCACCAATAGACCTTGGACCTTGGTTGGTCTGCCCCCTCCCACCCAGTCCTCCCGGTACCCTCCCAGCCTCGGTCCACTGCGACCCACCTGGTCTCCAGTGGGATGTTACTGTTCAGTAGCCAGTTGTCCTGGGCATGGGTTGGTTCCTGGGCGCTGCCTGCTGGGGGCTCCCCGGAGAGTGAGTGGTCTGTGGGTGCTGGGCTGGGGTTGCTCCTGGGAGTGAAGTTGCCCCTGTTCAAGGAGTTGATGGAGGCCGCGTGGTGCTGGTTGGGGGTATGGGCGTGGGGGAGTGGTGGCGGTGGTGTCCGGAGCCGAGGGTGATTCTGCAGGCCGCTGGGATGATCTAGGGAACAAGCAGTCATGGTCAATGGGCTGCTGGCTGGGTGCCGCCCCTGGGGAGGAACAGCCATAGAAGCCTGAGCAAGACCGCAGGGGCGAGAATGAGTGCATCTGGCACTAGCAAATTACACGTTAATTCATTCCGTCCAATTTGTAGTCCACAGATAGTTGTGAGTTCCTTCTGTTCTATGTGTGTGTTGGGGCAATAAACAAAATAGAAATGCCTGCCCCATACACTGAACTTAAACTTTAGGAGAGTAATAAGAAACAAGATCTTGAGAGCAAGAGTGAGAGAGAGCAGGCGTGAGCACGAGAGACTCTAGTTGTCCATGCAGCGACTTGACTCCTGTCAGCAACCCCACTTTTTATCTGTCAGACTTTTGTGGTTTTTGTCTTTACAGTATACTCTCACACCTGTAGCTTCCTCACCTGGGAATGAGTGTGTTTGAGACAGAAGTTCTGGTGCCCTGATCCTGACTTACTGATTTAAGAGCCCAGGAATCTGACCTTACAGAGCCTCCCAGTGACTGACCCATGCTTCACTTGGAGAATCACCGACCCTATGAATGGTGCACAGAAAATGAAATTAACAAGGTAAATAAGTGCAATGTACCGTTAGCTAAGCGTCTGACTAATCTAAGAACACAGAGCCAAGGCAGAGGCTGTGTCTGGATGAAGCACATGTACCTAGGCAGGTATAGACTGGATGGCCTCTGGGAGAAGGTGGCTTTTGAGAATGGCGAGCCATGCTGTGTTGGGGTGGTTAAAAGCTACCTGCATACTTACTGAGCATACACTGTGTGCCAAGTGCTGTCTGAGCCCCCACACAGATGAGAAGACTGAGGTAAATACTTTCTTTAGTCCCCTCAGTGACCCAGAGCAACAGGTATTATTGTCACTAATTTGTAGGTGAAATCCAGGTCTTGGAGTGGATACTTCCAGTTCCCATGGGAAAATGGTAAAGCAGATGCTATTTGCAAATAAATAAGGAAAACAAAATTTGATCTCCTGATGACAGGCCCGTGGGTGACTCCCTTTCACCTAAGCTACACCAGAAGCCTCCTCTCACAAAGTGAGTGGTGTAACAGGGAAAGAAGTTAGGAAATTAGAATCCAGTAGGTAGAGTAGCCACTCTTCTCCCAGTGAGCAAATAGCCTTGTTCAAGAAAGTAAGTAAGGGTAGGGCCATTTCTGTGTCCACCTCTTATCAAGCAGCACTTCAGTTTGTTTGTGTGAGACAGGGTCTCCTACATAGCTCTGGCTGTCCTTGGACTAACTATGTCAGCAGTTCTCAACACGTGGGTCATGACCCCTTTGGGGTTGAATGACCCTTTCACAGGGGTCACATATTTGATATTGTGCATATCAGATATTTACATTATGATTCATAACAGTAGCAAAGTTACAGTTATAAAGTAGCAGTGAAATGATTTTGTGGTTGGGGTCACCACACCATGAGGAACTGTATTAAAGGGTGGCAGCGTTAGGAAGGTGGAGACCCACTGCACTGTGTAGACCAAGCTGTCCTCAAACTCAAAGAGTTCTACCTGCCTCTGCTTCCCAAGTGCTGGGTTGAAGGTGTGTGCCACCAGGCCTGGCAAGCAGCATTTTAATAGAGGAGACAGGATCTGGGCAGAATCCAGCATGAGAAGTAGCCTCTGGACTGAGTGGCCCATGCCCTGTGTGGCCTTTCTAGCTGCAGCGTACCACAGCAGAGAGATAGTGAGTGATCCTACCATGCCATGGCTGTCCAGGGCCAGCAAGGAGTGGCAGGCTCATCTGCCCTGTCCTAGGAGGTAGCCCCTTAGGACATTTTACTTAATTGATATTAACAGAGGTTGCCATGTATTTAAGTACCTACTATGAGCTTTCACATCTCTAACTTGTCTAATTAATGCTCACAATAACCCCTTGAGGCAATTATTGCTATCATTCCCATTTTGTTTTAGATGAGGAAGCTAAGGCTGAAAAAGTAAAGGTCCTTATGAAACCACAGTGGACTTCTGTCTTCTAAACCAATGTGCCTTTNCATCTAACACAGATCATTGTANTCNATGGCCAAAGGCAGTAAAGGTACCCNGAGAGAGGAGANTAGTGTCTGGGCTGGGACAAACTGGCCTAAGACAAGACTTTTGCTATGTGTCTGAGCAGTGACACCTGCCTCAGTAACTGTTAGAAGCCCTGGAACATTGGAAAGTTCTGCTATAGTTTCAATCCATGCTCTCTTCCCACAGATCCAGCAGCCTGTATCACTCCATCCAGCCACGTATGGTATGAGCCATGTTACTTTACAGACACCACCTTCAGTGAAGGCTACTAGAGTGTCTAAGTTTTGCAAGCCTGTTTTTCCTATTTTTGGTTCTTCTAAAAACTCCTTGGGTATATTTGGTGATTCATACATATAATTGCAGAAGGAGGCTGAGGCAGGAGGATTGCCTCATATGAGTCTGAAGTCAACTTGGCCTTCACAGAATGTTCTGTGACAGCCTGGGTTATAGTGAGATCCTGTCTCATAAACCCCCAAATAAATGAATAAATGCTTACAGTCGCCATGGTTCTCCAACACCTTCTCTCATTTTATGTGTGCAGAAGCCCTGAACACTGGTGTCTTTGCTGACTCTCCTCACACTGAGATCATGGGGTGCCCTGCAAGTGCTGAGCAGAGGAGTGGATCAGAGAAAGGGACTAGGCCTTNGTGTCCCACAGCTCTGAGTTCAAGTTTTGTCTCTTCCACTTAGAAGTGGTGACTGTGGGGCTGGCAAATTGTTTCCTGACTTCCCATGCATGCTTTGATGCATGCACACACACACACACACACACACACACACGGCACAAGTATGTGCACACACATACATACACATATGCATGCATACACACACATGCATGTGTATGCACACACACTCACACACATGCACCACCATAAATAAATGTAAAAATTTTAATGTAGCATTAAAAAAACCCAATGATGTCTATCAAGTTGCTGAACTTCTTCAGAGTTGTAGTTTTCTGGAGATTTCTTTCTAGAGACAACATCCACCATANATGGTTGTTTTGAGATTTGAATGTGATGCTGTATGTCGGGTGCTCAGCACAGTGCCTAGCNTACAGCATTTTAACTGTAAGTTAACTATTTGCTTTCCAGTGGTGCAGACTAAACCCAGGGCCTCACACGTGCTAGACAAGCACTCTGCCACAGATCTACACCCCAACCCTGCAAACAGTAGCTACTAGTCCACAATAATGATACAGGAACATGAATGAATAAACCATAAAGCATTAAATGTCACCATGGAGATGACTTTNCAGCATTTACAACAGAAGTTCTAAAACAAAGGACTGAGGGGGAAGAACAGGAAAACACTGAGCAGAAGGGCAGTGCTCTTCTATGATGGCTGATGGATTCTACTGTGGCCAATCCACTGGCTCCTGGAAGCCAGAAGTGTGTCTGGAGCTCAACACAGATCAGGAAGCAACCAGAATGGCTGGCCCTGACCGTCAAGCTAGCTACCAGGGGCTTCAGGTTTTCAAAGAGAAAGGCTGTTTGATGCATTAGACGGGTCTCTCAGGGCAAATGAGGGCTGATACCAAAGCTATCTGTCCTGAGCTCACAGTGGGCCCTGGGGAAGCCCTATGGTTTGTTCAGGCACTGATGGGCTCTCAGATAAAGATACACCCCATCCTTGAGAATGTCAGGTTCAGGGGGTGGGCTGGTTGAGAAGAGCACAGAGCACAACCCAGGAGGTTCACAGAGCAGCTTCAGCTTCAGCTCTGTCGCTGACAGGTGATGTGACATTAGGGCAAGTTATCACTTTTCTAAGCCAATAGATACTTACTCATTTTGAAAATGTCTATGTGTTAAAAGTGCCAATAAAGTTAGAGAGATGATAGTCTTTTATAGGTTGAAAATAAAGATTCACAAACNTGGTCAACTTTGAAATGCTCCATCTAGTTAGACAACATCTGCTGACAGAACTGTGTGTGACATCATCATGCACATCACTTCACATGTGTTGAGGACTAAATGACAGACACTAAATGCTTTACTTAGGATATCCTGCAACAGCCCCCCAAAGAAGAGGCTATTGTTATATTTCACAGAAAGACCAAGCAACTTTGCCCACATTTAAGCGATGGAGCCAGAATCTGAACTTCAGCAGACTGGCTTCAACTTGTAGTGTGAAATCCTTCCCTTGTGTTCATCAAGTGAGTCAGGACAGGCCAAGTGTACCCAACAATGTCTGTCACACAGGGTGTACCTTCCAAGTGTTGATGACTGTCATCCTTGTCACCTTGTACTCTAGCCTCTCTGGAGCACCCTGGAGAGGCACAGAGGGTAGAGGCTTAACTTTAGCTCTTGGGGTCCAGGAAGACTGCATGAGAGGTGAAATATGACCTGTGTCTGGGGGGACACTCCCGGCAGAGAATGATGAGTGTATAAGGTTTTAGAAACCTANGAGAGCATGGCTGCTAGGGCACACTGAATCAATAGTGTGAGTGTCTATGAGGGGCAGTGGGTGTGGGTGAGGTAGGGACAGTGAGGTAGGCCCAGGTGGTGGCTGTCTGGAAGTGGAAGGCTAGAAAACCTGGTCATTATTGGGAGGGTAGGAGCTGGTTCTGTGGCCACTTTAGCACTGGGGAAGGCTCTGAGGNTGGTGGAGAATGAGGCCAGGGGGTGGGAGGCAGAGGACCAAGCATTTCCCAGATCAGGCGCCTTCGTAGGAAATGGGTTGTAGTGGAGTAGGCCACGCTCATGAGAAAAAGGCACAAACTTTCATAGCTTTGGTTCAGCCACGGGACTCAAGTGCTGAGATCTAAGGACATCAAATAGCTCCAAGAAAGGCTTCCAGGTCAGGTGCTCTCATCCACCAGCCCTGCCAAACCGCAGACAGGTGCCCAGAGCTCTCTCTGCTTCCGAGTTAATGATGACCCCAGTGTGCACTGCAGTCATTAATCGGGCCCTGAAGATCATCAGATATGAAAGATGATGGTATTTAATTATCATAAAACACAAAAACGCCAGCTGCCTGAGCATGCCAACAGAAAGAATTATTCGGCTTCCATTAAAATGCCATCGACCACCACTGACTCGGGATGGTGATGTAGAGGCGCTGAGACCTTAGCTAATGAACCTTGGCCTGCAAGACCAATTTAGAGAGGCCAGAGAGCTCTTTTTCACCGGAGTCTGCAGCGGCATCTGACGGCCCCGCCTCTAATCTCAGCTCTGCCTCCTGTAAGCTGTGGTGTCACAGATCACTCATTTAACTTGAGTTTTAACTTTGTCACCTGTCAAAGGTATATGACAGTAGCTGGCCAACTGTAATGTCCCATGTAAGAGTTNGAGAGAACTATGATTGGTATTATATTNCGACCTAGAATGGATTCTAATCTAAAAGCAAGCCCTGGTGTGAGCAGGNGGTGAGGGGCAGATCTCAGGGGTGTGCTTTTCGTTCAGTCACTTTCTCCCTGTATAAAATGCTCGCTGTTCATTTTCACTGATGTTTCTTTAATGGCCAGTGTACAGGAATTCTCAACGGTATTTGGTTTGACACACTAGATGGACTTAGAGAGAGGGACAGGCCCTGCAGGTAGGGCAGCCCCTGCAGAACTTCTCATGCTTGGGGTAACACAGTCGCAAGGTCACAAGATGGCTGCTTTACTGTCTCATTTATGTGAGGCGGACCAAATACCCAGATGACNACAATGCTTTGCATCGTTCAGGTTGGAACAGTGGGGCAGTGCATGCC
The DNA here is from genome assembly GCA_001675575.1 of Neotoma lepida. Classification (NCBI taxonomy): domain Eukaryota; kingdom Metazoa; phylum Chordata; class Mammalia; order Rodentia; family Cricetidae; genus Neotoma; species Neotoma lepida. The sequence continues at coordinate 131,565 of LZPO01017337.1, forward strand.
AAAGCTCTGCTNTCTGATACAGTGATTCCCATGAGGGGGCTAGAANTGAGGAAGGGGGGTTTCCAAAGTCCCAGTGGCTGCTNTGGCAGGACACAGCTAGGAAAGCTGGCAAACANGTCCTGGTTAGCCCATCCCAGAGGATGCGCTGCGTGGCAGTGGGAGGGTAGAGAGCCACTTGATTTTTCCTCCACTCTTAGTTCTAGATCATGCTCTGCCCTTCTCTGACCCTTGAAGGCAGCACGCCTGAGATTCCCTTGTCCCTGAGCTGAAGTCCAAGAGATTTGGCTCACTGTGAGGCTAGTAGAATGCTTGAGGCAGGACAGCAGACTGAAGGAACCCCCCGCTCTTCAGCCCAGTGCAACCCACTTAGATCATAGTCCCCAGCAACAGCGACATTTCTCCAGGTTACAAAGCATGTAGATGCAGTTGTCTAAGAATCTTCTAGGAAGAGCAAGGGCCAGGACTGTGTTCTAAACTGGAGGAAGGCTTAGGTGTATAATGGGGAGGGANAGGGTATCCAGGTAGGTGGCTGGTGTGAGCAAAGGCTGTGGCTGAAACAGACCCAAGACGGCATGGGGACTTGACTGCCTGGNACAGAGTTCTACTGAGAGGTCACAGAAAGACAAGTCTGGAGTCTGGTGGTGGCTCTAAGGGTGTTCAGGGGCTCACTCTGACTTCCGGATTTTCAAAGTCAATGGCAGTCATAATAATGAGACAGAACCCTCAGGCCACTAAATGAACCTGCAGCTTCTGTCCAGCAATGGATGCCCTACTGGATCAGGACTCAGGATGGGGTTGGGTGGAGGACCCTGCTCTCTATAAGCAAGCAAGGAGAGCAGAGCCATGTTCCAAGACCATCAGAGAGAGACACGATCGGCACTGCTCTCCACCTCCAGTCACAATAATTCACTAAGCAAGCTCATCAAAGCCCATCTTTCCTAAGTGGTGTGTGGCTAGCTTGGCTGGGCCTCCAGCGGAACAGTGTAACTATCTCACAGCATGATACTCATCTACATGTGACTTTTGTGATTGTCACCGTCAGCAGCTAATATGCACCGTGACCTTCAGTAAGGCATCTAATGTACCTGAGTCCCAATTTCCTGGACTGATGAACAGGGAAAGGAGGTAGAGGGAGGCTTCTTTAATTCTAGAATGCAAGATTGGATCATGGGTGTCAGGTGAACTTGTGATATTTGCTCCTGAGCATCTGGATGCAAAAGATACTCCCAGCATGCTGTGCATGGGATATGCTGTGTGGCTGGGTACCAAATAAGGAGAANGAGAAGCATAGGCTGCTTCCTCCTTCCCTGCTTCCTGCTTTCCTGTCTCCTGCAAGCTTCGCTCTGGATTTGTAAGTACTGGTGCTGGAGACAGGGGTGGGTTGAACAGGGTTTCTGCAGTAAAATTGTACCAGATTTGTTGGAAAAGGCCAGCTGAAGCCAGAAGCGTTGGTGGTGGTGTCATTTCTGGGTGCACGCATTCCCTCAACTTAAATCTATGTCTACCTCAAGGCTGAATTTGTTCTGCGAGAGCTTTCTAGCTGTCAAGTGAGTTTTCCTTCCTGTCACTGTCATCTTTGTCGCCTTTTCGAAAATGATCTGACCCATAAACAGTCAGGTCAAGGCCTAAATCAATAAAGGACCACAGTTGATAGGTAAGACAGGAGTGATTTCGAGTGTGTGTGTGTGTGTGTGTGTGTGTGTGTGTGTGTGTGTGTGTGCACGCCTGTGTGAAGAGTGCCTGTGTGTGTTTAACAGGGTAGAGTGTTGGAACAGATACACAGTCCATGGAGTGCAAAGCACCAAGAATGAGGGCAGGCTATTGTCAGATTAGGAGATAGGTGNGGAGGCCTAGTGGCAGCTCCCAGACGGGATCATCTCATACAGTGGAGGGTGACCTTCCGCTGGGCTAATTAGTGCTTCCCTGGCTTCCTGAGTTAGGGAATGGTCCCAGAGAAAGGAGGAGGACCAATCCTGTCCTCCTGGAAATGGGAGGGCTTAAAGACAGTGTGTGTCTAGGAGCCTGCCAAGAGCTCAGGACTAGCTTTCCAAGCCTCATGGCTTATGTCCACACAGTCTACATGCCAGGAAGTTAAACACCCAATTACATCATGTGTAGCAGAGTTCAAGACTGAAGAATTTCCCAGTTTGGCTAGTAACTCACTCATTACTTTGGATGGGCCTCAATTTGTCTATCAGGAAAATGGGATTCCTCCATTCATCAGAGGATCTCTGGTAGTCTCTGCCAGGCTTTGACAGTCTGAGTCCTAGTGGCTTCCCTTTGTTCCTCTCAGGGAATGTCCTAGAAAGAAGATGGCAGGATGGGCACTCCTGCNGCCCTCAAACAGACTGAACTTGGAAGAGGAATGGATTGTCTCCATGAAGCCTTCAATTGNTAAATCTGGACAGACCAGGCAATTACTAAAAGTCAATAGCAGTCCATTTTAAGAACAAGCCTTATATCATGTAATTCCTTGTCTTCAAGCCTGTTGGTGGTTCNAGTGCCCACCGGACAGGAGCCCTCACCCTGTGGCCTGAGCCCCACCACTGCATGGTAGCACCCACACTCTCCACCTCCCTCCATGAAAGGTGCCAAAGTCAAGCCCATCTTAGACCCCTCATGCAGCTGTTTCAGTCATAGCTTTGCATATATTGTTCTGATTGGAAGGCCATGTCTCCTTCATTTTCAGGTTGACTCAAATCATTCGCTGCCTCCTCCAGGAAGCTTTCTGTGACTCCTTCCTCCCTAGTTTGAGGTTAGAGGCTCTTCCTTCAGGTTCATCAAGCCTCTATAACTCACTAAATCATCGTCATATTCTTAACCTCTGAGCCACCTCTCCAGCTATCANCATCATATTCTTAGTGCACACTGGAGCATACAGTTTAATGGAGGGAAAGGGCTCACTAAAGGTTTGTGATGTGGCCAGTATATAGAAGGAGAGCAGAGATTTGGACCTGAAGCTGTTCAGCCTTAACTGTGGTACTCACATACCCCATGAGCCTGCTCTGGGTTCGTGTTCCCTTTNAGCCAACCTGTTGCTGTTACCTAGGTGTGCCAGTGTCTATCACAGGATAAAGCTATTTCTTCAGAATTTACTGATGGATATAAAGTTGAAGGAGAGAAGGGAGCATAATGGAGGTGATTTTTCCTCCTGAGGGGACTCTCTGGGTGAAGAGAATTAGGAAAATGACCCAATAAACTGCCCTGACCTTCAGCACTNTGGTCTGTTTCCACGACACAGGCTGCTCCCTTCAGAAGCTCTGAGAGCCATGCCTTTATTTCTTTTTCATACCGTCCTAACTGCTGTTGAAGACATAAAGTGTTTACAGCCACTCAGTTGTCCTCTGTGTTCCCTGTGCAGTTTGGAGACTGTCAGGTCAAGTGTAAAGAAGGGTCAGTGTTCCTGGAGTACCTAAAACCCTCCATGCCTCCTGACAGTTGGCAACAGTGCTTGGGTGCAGAAGCCTGTGGTGTTGTGGACCCCAAAAGAAGGGTTATGATATAAAAGGAACAATACCAAGAAATAGATATCCGTGTTTTAAAGATTGGGAACCTGGAGCTCTGTGTGGTCCTGTGTGTTACCCAGTTTCAAAGCCCATGAACAGAAACCCTCAAACCTGACTTCAGAGGCCACCCCAGGGGCCACCCCAGGCTTTACAGANCTAAATGTGAAACCCCTGAGTCCCAACCACAGCACCATCCAAGTCTCAATACAGCCTGGTGGCATCCTGTTCATGTGATGGGCACCCTTCTCCCTCAGGCTCTAACAAACTTAATGGGAGAAGAGGTCAAAAGCATCAGCTAATTACCCAGGCCATGGAGGTGCTTTTCATCACTCACTCACCACCACAGCTGGGCTTCCTTTCTGTTACACACTCAGGAGTTTGTGGGCGGACATTCTATTCGCCAATGTCCAGAAGCCCAGTCATACTGGAAACGGGGAACATTTTTGTTCTCTTGTGACCCTCTGCAAAGTGCCTGACTCTGTCCCCAGGCCACAGAAATGTATTACTAATACCAGTAATGGCCTCAAAGCATCAAAAGGAAGGCCACTGCTTATTTTGTTAAGTACATTTGGTACCAAGTGTCTTTGAGGCAGTAGGAGGAACACATGGTTCTGTGTTAGGAAGGTGGCCTGGTCCTGAAGCAGCTGTGGACTCACACATGTGACTGAATTCATCTTATGGCATCTTCCTGATATGAACTATGGAGATACCAGTCCTACGGGACAGCGTCCACAGAAAGAGCTAAGAAACTGAGGAGAAACTGAGNCACACACAGGAGCAATCTGCTCTTGCTCCATTGCTACTCAGTGCAAAGACAGGACAGTATGTGTCACCTGCCTGTTTCACCTGCCTGTCCTGGCGAGGGCAACGGCACACTTCCCACANTTAACTGTCCTGTTCACTTCACCTGGCAGTCAGGAGGGACCCTGTAAATGCTGTTATTATCAACTATATTTGAGAGTGGTCTCTTCAGAGCTGCACTCTGGTAAACACCCTCCCAGGAAGTGATGGGAGTTCTTTGCCCTTTGACAGCCACAGCATCCTGGACTGCTTCACACTGGCACATCTTGATGAAGGTGACAGATTGACTAAAAAGGTACGAGAACCCAGAACAGGATTGCAGGGCGTATGAGTACCACGACTCCACTTCCAGCAGCCTCAGGTGCAAATCTCACCTTTCCTGCTACACACCGGCCTTTTTCCAGTCCCTATTTTCCACATCAGCAAGGTCCCTGATGCCACGAACCTGATTTTGATGCAGAAGGCATACATCTGGGCTCATTCCCCAAGCGGATTCTTTTCTTTCGGCTGTGGAATATCTTATTTTTCCAATTTCAGAATCTACTTATGTTAAAAACGGAAGAGAAAGAAATCCAATCAGCCGAGTTCAGGTTTGTGAAACAAATAACGCAGCCAGCACAGAACCTTAATCAAACAGTTATATTCATAGCCATGGTGATCAGAGCTCTGCCTAATTTATACCGCCCAGGGTGTCCTAGGAAAATGCCTCTTGTCAACATTTGCAACCAACANCAAGACAGAAGCCGAAGAGGCAGCATGGCTTATCCAGGCCTGGCATCCTGGGAGATCAGGGGCANGTGTGGACCTGCAGGCTTGTCCCTCAACCTCTACTCACACCTGAATGCCATTGTATATTCTTTCTCTTTTTGTTACATGATGAGGGGAAAGAAGTAAGTTCTGAATCCAGCTGCTTCCTTGGTTTTATGCATATGGTTATGGTTTGAATGTGAATTGTCCCCCAATAGCTCATGTGTGAGGAGGGCTCAGCTGTTGGAGGAGGTGGAATCTTGGGGACTGTGACATTTGTAGAAGTAGGTCATTGGGGGCGAGCTTTGAAAGTGCTATCTCCTTCTGGTCCTACTTTAAGCGTCTGCTTCCTGATCTACCAAGATGTGAACAAGCCATGCCACAGGATCACACCACCGAGGACGCAATCCACTCTGGACACCGTGCCATCCATGCCATAAAGGACTGATGTCTTCTGAATTGTGAGCAAAATCCATCCCTCTCCTTGAGTCGCTTCTGCCAGGTACATTATCATAGCAAGAAGAAAAATGACTAAAATAGAATATTGGTACCAGGCGTGGGTTCACTAGACCCTTAGAACTGGCCTGCAGGATGTGAAAGGGTTTGGAGCTGTGGGCTAAAGAGGCTGGACAATGCTGTATGGAGTGCTTAATGGGCCATTGTGGTNTGTGGGGCGGGGGCTGGTTCAGAAGACCAGAACACTGATAGAAAGCTTGGACAGTAAGGACTGTGCTCATGAGGCTNCAGAGGGGAACAGAGACTCCACTGAGACATATCTGAATGCTTGGTTCTCAGGTTGTACTACTATTTTGGGAGGTGGTAGATCCTTTGGGACTGTGGCCTATTCAGCAAAAATGTATCTCTGGGGGCTCGTCTTGATGGTGATATTGGCCTCTGGTTCCCCACTTCCTGATTTGATAAGATCTGAACCAGTCACATTACAAGCTGCTTCTGCATTGGACTGATTGATGCTCACACTGCCATGCCTTCCGGGTCACGATGGACTGACACATCTCTTGAAACGATGATCCAAACAAATCCTTCCTCCCTTAGGTTGCTTAGCAATGAGAAAAGTAACTGATNCATACATGTTGCTCCAATCTATGTAAGAATCCTGTGGGATAATTGCTACTCAAAGTCCCATTTTGTAGCTGAAGAAACTAAAAGACAGAGAGGATTTGGTAGGTTGCCCAAAGCCAGATTTGCTGATGGGGACAGGATCCAGACCTTGGAGTCTGTGTTCTTGATCCTCATATTCTATGCCTTGACTGTCACGCAGATCACCCAGCATGCTGGGTGGTATGTTCTTCACTACTAATCGGAAGCCCTAACAGTCACCCAGTGCTGCTACAGGATGANGACTCCACTTTTGGTGGGGCTTTTTGCAACAATGGTCATTGTTTGTAACACTGTTGTTGGACGGTGTGATTTGTAAGATCCAGGAAACAGTGCGGGATTATGAGGTCCTGTAAGTGCCTAGCGCTTCTATTGACTACAGTACAAAGACTTTATGGATGAGAGGGGAAATAGGGAAGATGCTGACCATCTGCAAATCAGGCAGGAGTCACTTCATTAGGCTGTTTCTTCCCACCATGCCTTTGCCCCTCAAGTGTCTAATATATAGGGCCTTTGCCTGCTGCCATTCCTTCTCACTTCAGTTACCTCTGGACTGAAGCATCCCTACTGTCAGCAGGTGAGTCTGGGTGGAATAAGGTAGCCAATGAGCACCCTTGTCCTTCTGGCTCGGGTGTCTGATTCAGGCAGAGATATGTGACCCTGCTGTCTTTTCCAGCTTCCTCCTCACTCCCTGAGGTTGAAACTCATCTTAGACACTGAAATGACACATCCAAGCCCTTCCTCACTCTGCAGACAGATTCAGCTCTGCCCTTGGGAGGTCATTCATACATTGCGACCATGACCCTGAGATCACAAGTACCTGCACTCACCCAGGTATACACTAACTCCTATGTCCATGCAGGTCTCTTATTGATTTGGGGGTCCCTTGAGGTAAGNCCCATTCACTGTCATGCCACTTGTACCCAGTCTGACACTTGCTACATAGTAGGTACAAATAGTGGGTGAATAAGTGAACAGAAATGACTGTCTCAGACTTCACTAACATTTAAGCAAATTTCATGAACATCTGGTCCTTACAATAAAATATGTCCATTTCCACTTCATAGAGCAAATGCCTCGTAATGATCTGTGGATATTAAGTAGGAAGAGGGTGTCTGCTTTTAAGTGGACAGGGCAGAACCAGCACAGAACCAGAACAGCTGTGCTTCTTGGAGATGGGGCAGTACAGTCTGTGGGTCATGATGACAAGGTTTGTGCTTTTAAAATAATGTAATATATTTTATCCACTATGAGAATTTCATACATGTATACAATGTATTTCAGTCTTCTCCATCCCCTGACTCCTCTCATCCAATTCCTCTGGCCCACCCCACTTCATGTTATTGTTAGCTGTTGTTGCTCTTATAACTCACTGAGTCCAGTCGGTGCTGCTTGAATGTGCTTGGGTGTGGAGCCATCCACCGGTGCCCTGGCAATCTACCAGTGGCCACATCCCCAAAGAAAAATGACTCTCCCTCCCACCAGCTGCCGTAAACTGCCTTTAATGACCCTTCAGTGGAGGGCGAGTCCTCATGAGCCCCTCCCTCATCCTCGCTGGAATTTTGAGGTCTCCCCTTTGCTTCACATCCTCNGTTCCTGCTGCATAAGGCAGGAGCACTGTTACTAATCACACTTACTCCCATTGATTTTTTTTTTATCCCTGAGGACAAACTACCTCATCCCTACTTAATCTAATGACTAAAATTAGGCAAACGCAGCCATCTGATACACATTAGGCGTCACCCGAGAAAGGAAGACATCAAACAAAATATGACCAAAACCCTTCTCATGTCTCCATTCTCTTAACTGCCCATGCAAATCAGGCAGAGGCCTTCCAAATAGGGAAAAGCTGTTGGAGGCTGTGTATGTNCTCTGGACCGTTCTTTGGGTCAGGTCACCTAGGGAGCACCTCTGGGTGCTGCCCCCCTTTTCTCATGAGCGAGCACTGAGTCTCCTGTGTGCCAGGCAGGCACTGTGTTTAAGGCACTGTATTTAAGGCTTTCCAATCCACAGTATTGCTCTGTGAAGACCTAATATCATCACCCTTATTCCATGCAGAAGGAAACTCATGCTCACAAAATGAATGGGAAGCCCCAGGCTGCCTAGAAGGTGGTCAGTTCAAACCCAGGACTAACTTAACTCTGCGTGTGTAGGCACTTTCTCTCTTTCCTCACTACTCCCTTGGGCAACCCAGTGAAGCCGGAGACGGCCAGTTTTGTGAAGACTGACTTAAAGAATGCAGTGAGTACCGCCTGCAGTGTTGCATTCAGAGGCCTAGAGAGGGATGATCAAGATGCCCAGGCTCATCTTGGTTCTGGATATGCAGGACCTGAGGTCTGGTCAGGGAAGGCCATAGAGAAGCAAGCATGTCTAAACACATGGGAACTGTGCCTGAAGGAACGTCAGAAATAACATCTCTGTTCCTCCCTCTCAAGGACTCAAATGTGGCACTGAGGAAGATTTCTAAATGTCAGAGCCTCTGTGAAGATTGTCTGCCCACCCCTTCACACACTCAAGGTCTGCGCTATAATTACAGACATCTCTTCCCTGGCCTCCATATTTGCCTTGTCTGAGCCCATCTGTGCTGGGCTGTGGTCAGCACAGGAAAGCATTGCAGGCAGGCTCCCAGGGGAACTCTGTTGTCCCAGCAGACTGATGGGGAAAGCTGGCTATTGAAGGTGGAAGGCCAAGGCGAGAAGAGGAGAGGCAGTAGCTCTGGGGAGCCTGGTGTGAGGTTGACAGCTCAAACCATTCTTGCCCTGGCTTTGCTCCATCCCGATAGCACATGCTGAATCTTTCAGCTGGCATCTCAGACTTCCTGAGGATCACGGGAAGCCCTGGAGTCTCCGAATTCACAGACACTTCCCCTCCTCTGACCTCAAGGTAGAGGGCAAGTCAGACACTAGCACCTACTATGTACAAGGCCTGGTGATGGGTGTGGAAAGAAAGAAAGGCCACTAAGATACCAAGCTTTCCTCAGGGGCTAGGCTCGGGGCAATGAGCCCTAACTGAAGACAGCATGGAAATCAGAAAGATCCTGGGTGTGTTGCATATTCAGGGTGATAGGGCTGGAGAGGACTGATATTCTCTTGTCAAATTTGAAGAGGGGACCTAGGAGGAGCAATAAACAACTACAGATGGCAGCACGCAGCAGGCACACTGCAGGATGTTTTGTTCAAGGTCTCAGAGGCAATCTCTGGAGGCCTTGAAGATGGACACAGCCACATGATAAGGACAATGTATAATATGCAGGGACAGGGCGAGCATAGGCAGGCAGGCAGAAAATAGAGGGAATGTGGTTTGTACCATTCAGAGGCAATTAATTTAATTAAGCACTGCCCTCTTGATGTCTTTATGGTGACAGCTCCTGTTACTTAACTCTTCCTGTGTTTTTGCCCAGTGTCTCCAACTAGGCCATCTTGTCAAAACATTTCTTTAAATCTCTGGTTCTCCCTGGAGTCCACATAGTTCTCGGTGTGAGACAAAAGCTGCCACAGCTGTTACTAACAAACCAAGGACCACTTCCCCAAGTTAGAAGAGAATGCTAATGCTGTGACTGCCACTTCTGAACATCCCAGCCAAAGGCCGGTCACCACCTCACAAAGGAAGTCCATGCCATGGTGAACACAGAGGAAAAGTAGATCCATGTGACAGTGTGAATACCCTGGTCGCCTATGTCAAAGGTATGACTGCAGTCTAGAAGGAGCGTCACCTGGTGTACTTCAGAGAGCATTATAGCCCAAAAGACCAAAATAAGAAAATAAGCAAAATGTTACAAGCTCAAAATACAAAGGCTGCACTAGGAGGCTCACAGGGGAGGTGGGGAGGTTTCAGGACTGACCTCAGAATCAGGTAAAGATCATTAGCATCCACCATCCTCGTCACCATTTGCTCAGACTACAGGAAACAGCTCGGCCATGCCTGGATTGCCTCTCTTTCCTCCTGGCACCTACTGTCTGCCAGGCAATGAACAAATCAGAGAACATGATAACAAACAGGAGTATTTCCTCTCAAACAGAANGTAGAAAGGTCAACAATTAAACACTGTGCAGCAAGTGGCATGTGGTCAAGGCCAGTGTGTCACCTTTTCAATCACCCAAGGACTGTTCGACCAGAGGGCCTCATTCTTTATTTCCTATTCTGTTACCATCTTGAAATTCTTCAAATCAATTTTGAATAAGGGGCCCTACACTTCCATTGCACATTGGGCCCCATAAATTATGTGGGCACTTCTGAATATGGAAAAAGAGCTTTGCCATCTGGTTTCCGTTCTGCCCTTTGATAGAGGAGTAAGGTCATTTGGGGAAGTGACCACTGCTGAAGGTGTTTGAGTGACAAAGAGGTGACTCCATCTCCTAGGCCGATGAATGGTTCAGAAATGAGTGTGTAGGCTAGTTTGGGACAATGGCACTCAAAGGAGGTTTCTCGACAATCCTCTTTGTTTTTAACATCAATGTTATGAATGGTAAAAGCCAGTCTTTCTTGGCCTTTAAATGTTCTGTGCTGCTACTAAGAGCCATCTCCCAGACACAAGGGGGAGTCCGCTTGACTAGATCAAGGAAAGCTGTGGAGAGTGCCCGGATCCTTCACAATTCCATCTCTCTCCATCCCCCAACCTACCCAATCCCTGGGCTTCCTTTTATGTCAAACAACACCCCCCAGTACTTGGTGCTGTTTCTGAGTTACAGCTAAAAGTATCACAAGAGACAAAGTCAGACTGACTTCATCTGAAATCCAGATCTTACCACTTACCCACATTACACCTTCAGCAAGCCTCATTTTTTTCTCCCTGACTAGAAAATGAGGGTGAGTAATGACATTTTATAAGACAGAAATGGAGACCAAATGAAATCATTCTGAAAAGAAGCTTGGACAGTGCCGGCTTCATGTAGGGGCTGGGTCACTGACAGAAATGATGGTGGACAACTTCTGAACCGGATGATAGCTGCTGCCACTGAATTTCCTGGTGTTAAGTTGGATAATGAACTAAATTTCCCAACTACAGGGAAAAGCAGTAGAAATCTTTATTAAAAATAAAATTCCTTCCTTTGCATAAAAAGCAATGTACAACTATACCAGTAGAATTTAAAGGACTGGAGAAGCCAATTAAAGCATGTGCACATTACAGAGGTAGTCAGAGACTTGCTCCTTTGGAGATCTGGACCTTCCNCAACCACTTACCACAGTGGGGCTTTCTTCTTAATGAATGCTAATTGCAAAGTTCATGGAATAGTCCAAGATGGCAATGGTGAGATTCTGCAAAACTAAAAATAATAGTGGTGGAGCATGCCTGTGGTCCTACCACTTGGGAGGGAGCAGTTGCAAGATCTCAAGTTCGAGGCCAGCCTGAGCTACATAGTGAGANGCTGAGTCAACAGAAANATCACTTCCACTACCAATACCAACCTAGTTTCTATTTCTATTTGAGTAACCTTCTGAGTCTGAACTCTTACACTTGAAAATGTCCAATCTTGAAAATGTCCAATCTTCCCCAATAAATAAGTACCAAATAAAATGTATGATTTCATCTTAAGAACTGAATTTTAGGGTAGAGAACAAATTCTAACNGTGATAGCAAATGAACAAACTCACTCCACTCAATAACTTGAGTTATTTTTATTTTAAAAGAAAAGCAGGTATAGACAGGAGTGGAGAAAAATGGTTTTCTTTTTGCCCGTTATATGAACCATTTTGTGACCAGATGATTTCAGAAGAACCCTGAAAAATTCCAACTGAGTGCACCCACATAGGCTCTTTACCCTGCCTTCCACCGTCTCCGTGTGAGGCTGGTACAGGGAGAGAGAGAGACGGAGCCTGTTAGCAGCTCAGCAGACACGTACCCTGGTGTGGGTGTTTCTTAAAGATGGCACCAGTTGTGCTGGGGAGATGGTGACATTGCAGATGCTTTCACAAGCCCTCCACGTCAGTTTGAGAGTTCCCATATGGTACTTTTACAAAGCTATCAGAGGAACGTTCCAGAAAGGCATTTCCCTGCCTGAAATCTTTCCTGGTACTTATCACCCTTAAGTGCAAGTCTCTCAGCCTGACATTCAAGGTCCATTAAGATTTGAGTCCTTTTATAGTCTCATCTGTCAACAATCCCTTGCATTAAGCATACTGTCCTGGATGCACTGAAACCATGGAAATTTCCCAGAAAGAAAGAATCAATTAACAGCTCAGAGAAAAATGAAGGCATATACGAGAAAGGATGGGCGCTGAGAGGGTGTTGCTTAGCATAGCAGGAACGACAATGAAAACCAGAACCCAAACTCCACACCTCACATAATCATAATTTATATATAACCATTATTTATTATATATATTATATATCCATTATATATAATCATTATTTAACAAAAAAATGATTATACTAATTATGAGGCATTGTGGGAAGAAGAAGAGCAAGGGAGCCGGTGGTGCGGGAATCATCTTCCTTACACAAAATCAACAGGTAATGTGTATAGCTGATCAGTACAGAAACAGCAAGAGGGGTGTGACTCACAAACACAGGGGAAAATGGCAGAGGACACAGACAACACTGAGGGGAACCAGAATGAGTGCCTCTGGGGACAGACCTAAGAGAGAGAAGGGCTGGCTCAAGGGCTTTTCTTTTGTATTGTAAACCTTTGACAGAAAAGTAACTTCTAAAATTGNGGGTACAGATCACTTTCATTTACAAATAACCACAAGGAAGAAGTTGTTGTAAGTCACAGGAGCCTAACACCAACACCAAGTTTCATATGAATGTCAGAGACACTCCGAGCCTGGGGTTCTCAATCTGTGGGTCAAGACCCCAGGGATCAAAAGATCCTTTCACTGGGGTTGCTCAAGACCATTGGAAAACACCGGGATTCGCATTATGATTCCTAATATTAGCAAAATTACAGTCAGGGAGTAGCAATGAAAATAATTTTATGGTTGGGGATCAGGACAACATGAGGAACTGTATTAAAGGGTCATAGCATTAGGAAGGTTGAGAACCACTGCTCTGAGAAAAGCCCCAGAAAACGAAGCTGCAGAGTGGTGGTTTACAAATGAAGATAACATGCTTTCCAATGCTGCAGTGAACACCAGTGATTGGGAGGTCATCTGGAACCCATCTATGATACTAGCTTGAAGGCTTTCCAAATGTGTGCTTACCTGGCCTGGCAGAAAATAATTCTGCAGGCTAGAGGACCAGAGATTAAAAGTTTTCTAACACTATACATATTTGATGCTTCTTACAAAGCACTGGCATCCACCAAAAGATTTGGTGATTATTTCCTAACGTTAAACTCCTCTTTGCTCACTGTGCACCAATATTCAGTGAACCATTTGCCTGCCGTCCATGTGTGAGGAGGATACTGAAATTTCCTCAGCAACAGTGGATTATTCTGCTGGGGGGGGGGGNGCTGGAGCTTGTTTCAGATGAATTATCTGCTTGTGTGCATTGCGGCTCCTAGAATAGCGATTGATTTAACGTTGAAGTCATTTCCTCACTGCCCCGTGCCATTTTTTTAGCGCTCTATTTGCTTTGTCTGCATGGATTGTATGGCAATTTATTCCCCGTTTATTTTTGAAGGAAAGAACCAGTGATGTATTACTTTTGTATTAGAAAAAACAAACAACATCTGTAAGGAAAGTGGTAGCCTCCACCCAGCCCTTTGCTCATTCTTCTACTACAGGCAATCAGGCGAGCATCAGGGAGTATGAGGAGATGATCAGCAAGGGATGGCAATGGGGGAAAGCAGAAACAGTTCAGAATCAAAGATATCTTGAAGGAATGGGATTTGAGTAGAGGGCTATATGACTCTGAGAGGCTTTTGTTATAGGAGNCTTCACTCCACACCTAGGAGGGATGGTTGTTCCATCTGGGTAGAGGCTGGCTGTAATGTTCAGTAGACCAGACAAGCACATGACTGACACCCACACACTCACATTAAGTTAAAGGGCTCTTTGCTTTGAAAACTTAGAAGATGTGTACACGTTTTCTGTCACCCTCACTAAAGGTGTCTTTCAAACCAAGAGACATATTGAAGCACAGATCCTACTACAGAGCTGGCACCCAACCATGCATAGAGCTCTCCCACCAAACTCAGAGAAGAGTCTCTTTTGCTGATTTTTTAAAATATAAAACAATTGAAGTGCATTTGTTTAATATACATTGTAAAAACTCAAAAGGATGTAATTTGAAAGAAATAAGGCAAAAATAAAACCATAGTTGAAGAGCCAGAATTCATGTAGAAATGAAGGAAAGGAAAGCGAACCAGACTTGTCAGGCTCTTGGCTGGAGACCCGCTTTGAGCAGGTCTTTCTTAGAAGCCAGCAGGTGTGCTTCTCGAGCAAGCTCTGGATGGAGAGCATGATGGGTCCTGCCATCAGTTAGGGTGGACCATTTGCTTAGATGGATGTGATGCTGGGTGTCCACAGTGTGGGTGTTAGAAGGATGNCCACTGGAGAGCCACAGGGGGCACTTATGNCTNAGATCCTCATACACTCTGCCAGCTTCTCCATAGAGGGTCTCTGTCCATTTGAAAAGCTTGCCTAGCTCAGGGAGGGCAATTCCTTTCTCATCAGAAGGGTCATTATCATCCCCTGGAGCTGGTGACCCTATCAGGCTGGGCTCCCTTATAGGCAATGTTGCTAGTGTTTGGTAGGGTCATATATATATATATATTTTTCCTTTTGGCAGGGTCTCCTGTAGCCCAGGCTGACCTTGAACTTGTATAGCTCAGGTTGATCTTGAGCTCATGATTTTTCTACCTCTGCCTCCCAAATACTGGGATTACAGTGTGGGCCATTCACCTGCTCATGGTTTGGTTGGTCATTAGGGCAGTGTTGGGAAGGAGAAAGGAACTCGGAGAACACTANTGCCGCTGTCTCTTTCTNTCTGTCTTTCTATCTGTCTATGCACAGCAGTCCCTGGAGACAGCAGGACTCCCATTCCAACCCCCTGACATCAGAAGGACATGTGTCTTCTAAGTGTTTTTCAACCATCCCTAGATCTTCTTTACAGAAAACACCAAATTCAAGTCTCCCACCGCCCACTGGTCCTTCCACCCACATGCAGAATCCCACAGCANGGTGAAGGGTGCCACTACTTTCTCCAAAGCTGCCGTCATCACAGCCACTCTCTCCCATGTTGCCNCACGGGGCCCTNGGTCTTTCCTAATGCCCTACTCTGCAGCCTCTAAACAGCAGCCTGAGTTTTTTGACTCTTTGTCTAGTGACAGCTCTGATGTGGCCTNTAGCAGTTTTCTGGAAAAAACAGAGAAATACAGGGAGAAATGTCATCTTTAGCAGAGGCTGTCCTACCCACCTGACTGTGANACTATGCTTTAAGAAGCCAAAAGGTTTTTTCTCCATAGTCATGACAATAAATGTATACACAAAAGCTTGGGGGCCCACTAATTCCTAACGCAACTTCTCATTAATTAAATATACAATAAAGCAAAAATACTTAAAGCAATATAAAAATGGTTCCAAAATTTACAGAGGGATTAACAGAATTATCTAGCACTGAAAAANATCTTTCAGGCAGGGGAAATGGCTCAGTGGATAAGAACACTTGATTTGCAAGCATAAGGACCTAAGCTTGAGTCCTCAACACCTATGTAAAAAGGCAAGCATAGCTGAGCATGGCTGTAACCTCGGCATTGGTGACCTCGGCATTGGTGGGCAGAGACACATACACCAAAGAACAAGCTTCTGGTTTAGTGAGAGACTCTGAATGAAAGCTATAAGGTGGAGAGCAGTAGAATACATCAGCATCTTGCTCTGGCTTTCACATGTGTGCACACACTCACATATGCATTATATACAACACATTCAAATACTTTAAAATTATGAGTGTTCGTCTTAGAGGGCTGGGGATAGTTCAGTTGACAGAGTCCTTGAAGAGCACTCACAAACTCCTGGTTTAGATCCCAGCACCACATACAATGGTGCACGGTGGTGGATGCCTGCATTCCTCGTGTGTGGGATGTAGAAGCAGGAGGATCAGCGTTTACGGCCATCCTCTGATACATAGCAAATTCTGAACCAGCCTGGGCTAAATAAGGCAGTGTTAGATAGTCATGGATGGACAGGGAGTGTGTGGGGGGCTGGAACAGGAAGATCAGGTAGGGAGGGAGAGGAAAGGGAGTGAGTGAGGGAATATGGGGAGGGACAGCTAAGACAAATGCCATTTGAGGGGTCATATGGAAACCTAATACAGTAGGAAAGTCTTAAAACATAGACATATATGACAGAAACCTAAACTGCAATCACCAAATAATGGGGCCGGGGACAAAGCCACAACCAGACATCTTTCACCACCAAATGAATCATCTAGTGCTGGTAATGGGTTACAGCTAAGTGACTTCCGGGCCAACGGGGTCCCATGGAAACCCCCAAACAACCCATGCTATNGCCTAGGCTACTGGCTGCTCACCACAGATTGATGGTAAGACCCTGTTTCTGAAGACAACACCTANGTTATTCACTGAATGTGGAGAAGTGAAGCTGGTGCCTACCTAAAGCCTTCANCTCTATTGACTAGTGTTCATGGTACAGGCGGGTATACTGCACAGCACCACGGGAGAAAGGTAAACATCAACCCAGCTACAAACCCTGAGATCTACAATGGTGACCTGCCTGCAATACGCTGGTGCAGTAGTGGTACAAAAGATGTGGGAGTGACCAACCACTACCTTATTGAAATTAAGGTCCACTCTGTGAGATGGAACCCATGGCTGACACTGCCCAGGTGACCGAGAACCTGAGACTAGATAGGCTGTGGACCTAGGGGAAAACCAAATACTACTGTTCTGCTAAAGGAAAGTAGCAATAAAATGACTCCTAATGACATTCTGCTACACTCATAGATCATTATCTTGGTCAGTCATCATCAGAGAAGCCTCCTCCCGCAGTAGATGGGAACACACACAGAGACCCACATTGGACAATGTGCAGAGAGTAAGAGATCTTGGAACATGCAGTCCTAAATGGGATATCTCCATCAGTTCTCTTCCCTCAGGGCTCAGGGAACTGTGTAGAAGGGGAGGTAGAAAGAGTGTAAGAGCTGGTGGGGATGGAAGACAGCAAGGAANCAANTCCTTCTAGACACAACAGGACTGGTGCACACATGAACTCACAGAGACTGTGGCAGCGTGCACGAGGCCTGCACAGGTCTAAGCCAGATGAGGTCCCAGCACTGAGAGGGGAAGAAGGCACAAGCCCCCATCCCTGACTCAGAAGCTATTTCTAANTGATAACCACTCACAAAGGAAAGTNTAGTTTTCTCCAACAGAGTGTCACTGGGTATGCAAACCACACCTAAGAGCAGGCTCCATGCCCAGCAATAGATGGCCAACCCAAAGCTAACTCAATGGTATTTTTTGACTCACAATGCTTTGTTTAGCCATTTTTCCCCTTACAGACCTTTTGCTTATATATTGTGGTTTCCAATTTTATTTTTATGGGTTTTCCATGTGTGCAAATGTGTGTGTTTCAGCATCTGGATGTGTTTCTTGTGCTTTTTCTTTGGCTCTTTTCTTTTCTGTTTGTTTGTTTTGTCCTATTATGGTTTGCTTGTTTTTATTTTATCTCATTATTTTTAGGTGCCTGTTTGTATATTAATGAGAGAGAGAAAGAGAGGGTGTAGACTTGGATAGATGGAGAAGTAGGGAGGACCTGGGAGGAATTGGGGGAGGGGACCCCTAATCAGAATATACCGTATGAAAAAAATCTATTTTAAAAAAAGTACAAAAGAAAGAAAAACTAGATAGGAACTATATCTTGGAATGCACAAGTGTGGAGGTTACAAGCATGGCTTTGGAAACAGATCTAAGTATATTCAGAAAATAACTTTCCTGTTTGCTGGCTGTATATTGCATAACATTTTGAATATCCTTTTCTTCACAATTAAAGGAATTAAACCTAGCCTGTGATTATGTAATAAATTACCATTGGCAGAATTAAGTAAGGAGATGAGAGACCTTCTGCACAGGACAGAATCCTAGTGAGAAAGTGCTGAGTAGATGGAGTCAGCCTTGAGACAGGACTGGATCCCAAGTCAATGTCTAGAAACTGTCTGGCCTCTCTTTGCTCATCTGCACAAATGGGAACTGAGCATCTGAGGTGGAGGTAGGCCTCCTTTGTCTGCAGATCACAGGTGCAGGAACCTCAAACATGGTGGGGTGGGCCCCCTTTCAGGGCCACAGTGCTTTCTCTTTACTCCCGGCCATTCTGCCAGTAGACTTTTCATTCTACAAGGCACAGACGCGAAAATTCAACAAGTACTAAACACTGCCCTACTAGGATCTGCACAAAGAAGTAGCCCCATGCCTTTAGCCCTTTTTACTTAAAACCCAGAGTCTTTCAAAGACCACTAGTGAATTTTCACCTCACTGCCTCCCACCAGGCGGTTCTAGACATTCACGGGGTGAACTCAGCTGTCAGTTGAGGTTGAAATAGGCAGGACAAAGGAACAGTCATCAAAGTGCTTCCGTGTGCGGTAAGTAATTACAGAATCTGCTAAATTACAGTGATTAGGCATTGCCAAGGAGAAGTCAAAAAAAGTCTCCAGCAACTTTGGGGATGGGAGGGGGAGAGTTTAATTAAATAGCTCTTTGCTACTGATTTAATCTCTCCCTTGGAAAAACCCATAGGTTCCAAAGGGAGAAGAGGGAGAGAGGGCAGAGAAGGACCCAGGGAAATCCTCCCACAATGGCGCCGCCTGGGTCTTTAAAGGGTTCTTGTGGAGTTGGTGATGAAGTGAGAGATGGTGGCTTTTATTATGGAAATGCAAGAATTAAGCCAAGGATTGGGGTCCTTGAGGGAGGCCGTAAGGAGGGTCCAGTTATAACCATTCCTACAATCCTGCTGGGGCCAAGCCAAGCCTCAAGTGGCTATAGATTTTCTCTTGAAGGATTTATTCTTCTTATGTTAAAAGTTCACTACCCCCAGACTCTGTCATTTGGGTACAAAATAAATGTGCTTTTAAAAAAGCCACCAAACACTGGAAACAATGGCTTCTCTGCCATCTACTTTACCAGCCCAGGTTCCTTTGAAGACTAATTAAAATTTGATTTTGGACTGTAGAACACCAGTGCAGTTGTGGGCTGGCCACGGAGGGATTAAATTAGACACAGAGGAACAGCTCTGAGCTTCTGTCCAGAGTGGATTTCAGTTTTACAAGGAGAGCCAGCCTTACAGAGGGGTTCCAAGGATGAGGGAAGGACTGCTGAGCTGCCAGTGGCCAGGGAAGGAAGTCCTGGAAGGACAGACTACCAGTGGGCATCTAGTATCCTGCTTAACCACTAGGCTTGCAGAGCTGGCAAGAGAACTCAATGGTTAACAGCTTCTGTGGTTTAATCATGGGGACTGGAAGTCAAATCCCAGCACCCATGTTGGGCAGCTCACAAATGCCTCCAACTCTGACAGTGCCTTCTAGCCTCCATAGGTATCCAGACACATATGTGCACACACACAAAAATATATGCATATACACATAAGTAAAATTTTCAAATGCAAATAACATGAACATTTAAAAACAAACACAAGGCTTGTGATCTTGGTCAGTCAGTCTCTATACTTTCCCTATTCTAATTTTTCCTATTGATACCGTGTGCACATTTACTATAGGTGCACATTGCATGGTTTTAATACGATGAAATGATAGTAAGATTCTTAAATGAGAAAGAACTGATTGATCAGCCTTCTGGAAGCTGTTTTGATGACATTATTTAAAAACCTTTATGGTTCCTCCAAATACCTCTCTCCCTGCAGTTAGTGAGTTAACTGTAATGTAATAAGGAGGGCAGTGGTCTTGGAGTTGGTCTTTGCCTTCACAGACATGTCCTTTGAGACACGTGTCCTTCCTTTTACCCAGAACTAAGAGTTATTTCTCTTGGGTGTGTGTGTGTGTTCTTGACAATGACTTTGGATCTCTGAGTCTAGTGTCAGAATCATTCTGAAGATGAAATTCCATTCGTGTGAAGTGGGTTGGGCCACTGTGGGTCCTCAAAAAAAGCTCCCAAATGTAGTAAATGTCACCCCGAAACCTAACTGGAAGAACATCCCAGAATGGTGTGGTTATGAGCCCTTTCTTCTGTGATAGCAATAATTAAAACCAGGCTGCTAGCAGACAACAATTAGTTACATTGACCCTTCGGAGGCAGGAAACGATCATTAAAAGGTCACCTTTGGGGCCCAGACTGCACATGGTCCAGGGGAAGGTTCCAAATAGTTGTGCTTTCCTTTTTCAGCATTGCCAACAGGATTTGAGAATCCACAGGGCCTCATCTGTTGTTCCTTAAGCAAACAGTTAACGTAATTTGAAAGTTCACTTCATCCTTGCCATAGCTGCTAGCCATGCTCTTCCAGCATGTTCACTCTCCCTTTTAGGGAGGTCAGGGTACTTTCCCAGAAGCCTCCAAAGTGCTGGAGTGTTACATGGATTCTCCCTGCCCAGCAATCACAAGGAAGGTTACAAAGCACATAGTGAGTAGCACCCTGCCTGCCTACACCTTCCTAGTACAGCCTGCAAGATTCCTCATTATCTCTCTTTTATTGGAAAGCTACTCTGTGTGTGTGTGTGTGTGTGTGTGTGTGTGTGTGTGTTATGACTGCACATGCCCATTAATGCATGCTTGGAAGCCAGAGGCTGCTATCAGGTATCTTCTTCTATGTTTTTCCTCCTTATTATTCAAGGCAGAATCTCTCACTGAACTGCACTGATTAGCTGGCCTGACTGGACAGAAAGCCCTAGCAAGCCTATTTCTTCCTGCCAGGTGCTGGGATTATGGGCATGACACATCACAAGGCCCAGCTATTATGTGGTTGCTGGAATCTTAACTCAAGTTCTCCTGCTTATGCAGCAAGCATTTACCAGATAAAACATCTCCTTAGCCCAAAGCCAGCCTTCACAAAAGGCATGCTACCACTGAGCACTGTCCGCAGCATGGATGCCTATGACAAAGGATACCCAGAGCCTTGAAGGGAGATACTGTAGGAAGTGACTATGTGGGACCAGCATTGTCCTGTTGTAAGCACACAGCTCTGCTTTTCTTTTCTTTTTTCTTTTTCTTTTTTTT
>LZPO01017337.1:174448-194965 GCA_001675575.1 Neotoma lepida
GAGTACACAGCGTGCACTTTATTTACTTTGTGAAATCTGAAAACACTGGAATCTGCAAGGCATGTGGTTCCAAGGGCTCATTTATTTTATAAGACCTCTCTGCTTACAGCAGTCTTCACCTTCATGTCTCTGAAGAACATCCACTGACATTTAGCATGTCAATGGGGATGAATGAAGAAAGGAAGGATTCCATTTGTCTTCCTTGCAGGAGGAAGGAGATTGAACTGACTTCCTCACACAGCTTGTGTCATAAGAATGTATTTACCAACTAGCATCTTCTGATGCAAGAAGAGCTGAGGGAAGTGGTGGACAGAATTGACGGAGTACTTTACACACCCCTGCAGCCTTTTGCTCTGGGAATGTGTCAAGCAGGCAGACCCAAGTGCTGTGACCACCACTGGTTCTATGAAATTCATAATGAAATAAGAAATACAATCTGGCTGGGCATATCGCTCTATCCTTAGAGGCAGGCATCACATACCTTCTGATTTCACAAGTTGACTTAGAAGGACCCAGCAGACTCCCCTAGGAATGCCACATAGGTTCTAAATTAATTTTTTTTTTAAAGAAAACACTTTTGGAAGGAGCTTGCATACATAGCAATGTTTCCCATTTAGAAAGAAAAATAAACACTCCTCTGCTGGATTGGAAGTCAAAACAAAAATAATCCCAGCTGCCTAAAATCTAAGCAAATCAATGAAAATGCTAAACAACCTTACTGCTGGCCAGTGAAGCATTTTCTAAGGCCAGGCAGGAAGGACCTGGAGCCAGGGGAAGCCAAGGACACATGTAGGGTTTTGCTTTGGGGGATTTTTTTTTGCAATAATTTTGCAACACAATTTTGTATTGAAAATATCTGGTCTGATTCATTTATGAACCCNCTGAAATCCTTGTAGAAATATGCCACAAAGATTCCACGTTATGGTTTCAGAGAGGCATGGGGTTCAAATCTGACCTTATCACTTAGAGGCCCTATGAGGCAGAGGAAGGGGCTNACCTCTCTGGGCCCCTGTTACTTCAATGAGACTGAAACAGGTCACAGGGGAGATAAGAGGAGTCAATGACTCCCTAAGATAAAGAGGCTCCCCAGTGCTGGGTGCATCATCAGTGTTTGTGAGGTGACAAACAGGAATCAAACAACTTGGAATTCTTCAAAAAGAAAAAAAAATCCAACCCAGCTCTGGGGGATTCCTTCTGTCTTCAGTCTTACTGTGGATACAGAAAGACNGGGATCCAGCATTAGAAGGAAGACAGAGAGGCCCTGGAGGCAGTACGCTTTGGTTTTGAGTCTTTGTCTTTCAGTGGGGCCATGATAAGTCACTGCCTTCATCTCTGGGCTTCANTTTCCCCCAAAGTGAAATGCCAATAAATTCAAGCCCAAAGATGATAGTGCATATGAAGGAAATGNGTGCATACANAAGGTGCTCCTTAGACGCATGTGCTCTCATCCTCCCCTAACTCCCCTAGGCTTCAAGAAGCTCTCCACAGCCTTCTCAGGGCTCTTTATTTCCTGACTCCCATTAAACCCTACCCCTATATTTCCAAAGCCCCCGGCTTCAGAATTCAGATGAGCACAATTCATGAAACACTGTTGATTCTGGACGTTTCTATGGGGTTAGGACAAGCATCTACTTAATCCTAACCACTTCCTGAGAGCCTGGACTGTGACCAGTTGATATTTTGGTGAAATCTTTTCCTATTCACACCAGTGACTTCTGGACGAGTGCCCTGGGGAGGATTAGGATTGTGATGACAGAAAGAGTCATTTACCCTCTCTTCTTTTCCATGGGGACAATGAGCTGTGTGGAGATGCCCCACGCTTCTCTCTGCACTTTACATGGGGATTTCTGCAGGGCAGCTCTGAGGCCTCACAGACCCAGGTCCCAGCACTGGCTGGAGCTGACACAGCTATTAGTACAGACTCCAGANGAATAGCTAGAAGGCAGCCTGGGCCCTGGGAAGGCTGGTTTCAAGGGGACAGCTCCCTCCCACCACCTCTGGAAACCACTGGAAAGTAAGAAACCTCTGCACTGTTATCCTCCAGTAGCCAGGAAGCAGCCTGTGCCACGTAAAGTACAGTTGGAATGAAGTCTCAGGGGAGCCACCCTTCAGGGGTATAGCATTTGATCTGCCTAGGGTAGCCTCAAACCTCAGCTCAGTAGCAGAGGGTGGGNTATGGTGGTAGGGATGCCTGGGACCTCTCAGGTTAGCAAAGTGCTCNNCTTCTGACTCACATGCCNACCACACAGCTTTGTCATTTTAAAATTATCAAAANCACAGCAGGTTGTCCTTACCTCATGGATGGAGCAGCTGACTGACTGGGAGGTGATNGGGACCTTGCCTAAGATGGCACATTGGGGATCTGGCTCTGTAGCTTGCTCACTGGGTCATTTATTCACATATGAGGTAAACACTGAATGAAGAGCATTTGTAAGACNGGGGACCAAACTGATTAAAGTGGTTGTTTCTAGAATACAGATGGCATGAGAAAGTCACTTTTCNCTTTGCTGGATTATCTGAGGTGTAAACANACAGCCTTACTTTTATAATTAGCAAAAGCAATAAAGATAATTTCATTAAAAATCAAATAAAACCTTACAAACATTTACTGGACCCACAATGTAGTGACCTGCTTATTGTCACTTGCACTGGGACAGGACCCTCCCATGTGGGACTTCAGAAAGACAGTAGAAAGGGCACAGCAATGGGCCATCATGGCACCTACCCCAGAACAGCAGCCAAGTAGGATGCAGACTCTCCCTTCCCGCAAAGGGCACATTTACTAATGACGTTTAGAGTGGCCCTGGGGAAGGACTCCATAGTATGTCAAGGCCCCTGGGAAGCAGGAGCACAGNGGAGCTGAGCTGAGCAAACAGCTGGAGGCCAAAGGCCTCCTGTGGGCTCTGCACATCAACAAAGCAACAGCGCCTCAGCCTGCCTCACAACTGTGACAAAGCNGCTGCTCCGGGTCAGTTATTAGCAAAGGGGGGAGATTAAGGACCTTCATCTCTTGTCTTGTATTTTCCTGCANGGCTTATTTACTCAGAAACGAACAAAGAACATTACCATTTACCTATCAATCTATCTATATTTGTTCTATATATGTGCACTATTATATATATATTCATATATATACATATATATATATTTACACACATAATTTTTCTTCCTCATTAAGCTCATGATGGTAACTAGCAGGGGCATGATCAGCACCGCATGACATTAATAAAACCAGAGTATCTTAGAAACTGCTCCATCAATGGCAAGATGGCCTGAGGCGAAATAGTGATTTGCCAAGGACAAAGAGCCAGTGAACCACAGAGCTGAACATGGAACATAGGTCTTTCACCCATAGTTCAGGGTCCCTGCTTCTGTCCTCTTGAAGGATGCTCTGTCTCAGAGGAAGCCCCAAATCTATGGGGCCCTGGGGTGGATGGGTTTGGTCAGAGTATGCAGGGCCTGTGTGTGCATGCTCTATTCAGGCCCTGNAGAAGCCAGTGATGTTCTCCATGAAGCCCGTCACACCCTTCNGTGTCAACACCTGTTTTGTGCCCAGTTCTTAGGTGTAAAGGAGTAGGAGGNGGCTCCCCAACTCCTACCCATGATTTTATGTCCATGNGTATCCAGAATAGTCCTGGTATCAAAGTCTGACCCACCTGACCCATTCTTTCCCACCCAGCGAGCATCTCCTACAGGAGGCATTTTCCAGTTCTCTCAGGCAGTGTGGAGACTTCCTCTCAGTCACCCTGTCATCCAGCATGCTAAGCTCTGTCCTCCCTTATCACCTTTGTTGTCTCCCTCTGTTCCTGAGAGAAGAGAGAGCCTTTGGTATTTCTNTCAGTGTGCTGAGTGCTCCATGACATGTGGAAAGCCTTTACAGACAGCTCTGTATGTCCTCCACAGGGAAGTGGCAGGTGATGAGGCAAGCCCTACCATTTCCCAAACTTCCATCCCAGACACTATGATGCTGTTCTTTGTGACCTGGACACCACGTTGCCTGCTTTTACATTTGAAGAAACTTGGGGAGTCAGTGAGACATGTCCAAAGCCCCCAGCCACAGGGCTTTGATTGTGTGCAGAGCTGTATGGTTCCAGTGTCCACCAACAACCCTGTCTCACGCTTCTCTCAACCTCAGGCACCTTTTCCAGAATACGGTTTAGCATGCAGTCCCATACAGGCACTTACAGGACTTACTTTATTTTAAATTATGTGTCTATGTGTTCATCTGTGTATGGGTAGGTGCACACCTGTGCAGAGCCTGCAGCGGCCAACAGTATTTGATCTCCATGGAGCTAGAGTTTCAGGTGATTGGGAGGCACCTGACATGGGTGCTGGGAACAGAACTTCGAACCTCCATAAGAGCAATATTCACTTTTAACCACTGAGCCATCTCTCTAGCCCCATACAGGCATTTATAAATAAAGTTGCCAAATTAATACAACCTCCCACAGTATTTGTTGGAAAAGCCTAATTTCGTTTCTTCTATCAGAACCAGAAGAATTTGGTGCCATTATTGTGGTCCCAAGTTCTCTCACACACAGTCTCCTATCCCTCTTACTGCCTCTAATCCCCAGTGGGAGCATCTTTACATGGATATGAACTGGCCACGCTGGACAGGTGGGTGTCTTGGGCCAAGCGTAACAGCGCAGGATCAGGGTGGTCTCTCACCACATCCTTCACACCTCCTCTCCTTGAGTAAAGCAGAGGAAAGTGGAGGAAAGGAGCGAACCATGGGAAGATCATTCTGAAACCCAGCTCTTCTGCCTGTGGTCAGGGTCAGCTCTGCAGCTGCCTGGAACTCCAGGGCAGGCTACTTTCAAAAACAGCCCTGGGCTTTGGGCAACATCCTTTCTCTCAGTTTTCTTATTGCTAATGAGGGACACTGTAATACCCCTCTCTTGGTAGCCTTGTGTGTAGGATATAAAGAAGCAACAGGTGACTGTGCCTGTCCATCGCTTGCACCCAGCAGCAAGCCAATAGGAGAAGCGTGTCCCCCACCCTCCAGTTTGTGTCTTTGTCTCTGCCTGGAATTTGGTCTCTTGCTGTCTGTGCGCCTCTGTCTAGCACACCTGTCACAAAGCCTTCTCCTTGGAGCAGAGACGGGAACTGTCTACCCCAAGCCCACAGAACCGCCCAGGTCCTTGTCTGCCCACGAACTCCTCCATGCACCAGGTCACTCGGCTCTTGCAAGGGGCAAGCGGCCTGAGAAGGCATAGCCCATGAAAAGAAACAAACCATTAAAAGTTAGCAAAAGAGAGAAGCACTTACCGTTTGCTGCGACCCCCAGGCTGGCGGAGCCACTTTTAACTAAGAATGAGTTAGGGACAAACTCTTCCTCAGAGTCTGAGTCCGGGGTTGGCTGGGCCACACCGTTGCCTAGCAACCGCCTCTGGCTCTCATTGGCCGGAGGGGAGGGGGGCGGGGAGGGGGACTGCTCAATAGGGGTTGATGAAGTAGATGAACAATGCAAGGGAGCACCTGCGGGCCACAAAGACAAACACAGACAGAAAAAAAGAATGAAAATCGATTTCGAAGCACACGGGGAAGGGGAGGCAACAAAATAAAACACGCATCAACGGGGGAGGGAGCTCTGAACGCTACGATCCACTGCACGTGTGGCCTGGACAGGGGCTATCCCCGTGCAGAGAGAGTTGGTGAGTGCCTGTTCTGAAGAGCAGGGGCGGGCCCACAGAAATGGGCCTAGCAAAGACCACCTCAGAAACAGCAGGAGCGTCTTGTTTAGCCTTTCTTCTTTTCTTTGACAGAGGCCCAGAAAGCCTGGAGGTGTCTACTGCTGACTGAGCCTTTACAGAACAAGAGGCTGCCTTCTATGAGCCGCAGTGGCCTCTCTGGTAAAATGAGCAGCCGTGTTGGGTGAAGGCTGAGCCCCTGTGACCCAGCCATTCTGTGATGTCACTGAACTGAAATGATGTTCTTATTAGTGAGATTTGAATCCGACTTGCCTGCAACAAGTCCTGGGCCTCATAAAAAGGTAGTGAGAGCTGGAAAAAATGATCTAAGGCTCTCTCCTCCACCTTTGGTGGCCTACAATTTCGGAGTACCAGTGTTTTAGTTTTCTGAGGATTTAACATCTTATGATTTTTAAATTCTGACACTCTTTGCAAACTCCTTGAAATCAAGAGTTTTAGCAGTCTTACTCACTCTTTCATCTTCAGATTGTAACATAATGCCAGGCTCACACAAGACACAGAAGAGATATTTGTTGCATATATTAATGCTAGAGATATAACATACTAGGATCCTTATGTCCTGATAGCTGAAATGATAACACTCTGTCATATCAGGACACTGGCGTTCTACGAGTTCCAAGACAAGACTCTAGCTCTGAGTTTCTATGATATAGAACTATCATATAGTTCTAAGTCTCCAGCTTTGCATAGTTCTATGAGCAAATGCCCAACTCTTCAGAAGGAGGAGGTGACAACCTGGAACCACTCACAGTCTTGTCCTTTCCACACATGCAGTACATCGTGTACAAGAGGGCACATAAACACAAACACATAAAAGTATACAGTACAACACAGGCACCACTCGCCAGCAAGGGCTGTTATTTTCTCCCACCTTAACTGATACAATTTTATGTGGCCAGCTCGGCAAAGGGACTTAACCTTGGGAAACACAACACAGCCCAGATGGGTCATCGTAACCTTTAGCAGGATCTTAAGAGGCACAGAACTTCTGACTTCTGGGGACACATAACAGAAGGCCTCTCACCAAATCCAGNAGTATTTTAAGGAGTCCATCACTTTAGTGTCAACCCCTGAGCTTAATTGTGCATAACAACACTTTATAGAATTGCTTTGTGGGTCATTTGGCTGGTTATTTCAGAGACTCACCAAGGACAATGGAGGTAGTGAGCATCAATGACCAAGGTATATTCTTTGGGTGGCTTTTCCTCCTGGGTCTTGGTTTCTTTATCCAAAAACTTTGGACTATGGTTCAACTGTGCAAACCAGTATTCCCGATTCACCACAAGAGCCTTCCCTGACACACAAGTCAGCACAAGAAGGCTGGGTGCACCTTTANCTACCTCAGCTTCCCATTTGACGTCATTGTTTTCTCTGTTATAGTTCAAACATCTAAAACTGCCTCCAACACTAAAATGTCCAATACATCCTGTGGGCATAGTTCACACTTAGAATGGGCTTTGTGAGTTTAACAGAATTGAAGTTTACATCACTGCCTATCATTTTATTAGTTCTATGATTTGGGGGAAATCACTTCCATGAGCCCATTTGAAAGCTCTCTACCGCCCATGCACTCTGATTTTTGTGCAGTTGCTGTAAGCACTGTAGATGATCTGTGTGAGTCTCCAGTATACATGAACATGTAGGAACCTAGGGTCAGTGCTCACCAAATGTTTAGGAAATTAAACAAAACCATCACATCAAGAGCCCTGTTCATGACCCTTTTTCCCTGCAATCTCAGATTTTGAACAATTTCTTTTTCTCAACCAGGCTGTGTGTATTAAGCACATATATGCTTGTTTCCTCATCTTTTATTCACTCTCCAGTCAGAGCCTCTGATGAGCCTGAGATAACCAGGGTCACACCACATCCAGATGTTACAGATGCAGACCAAAGCTAAGAAATAGAATATGTTGTTCCAGGGTGCCTATGACAACCTCCCTCAGTAGAACTGTCAAGCTTCACCAACTTTACAGTTATAGAACTAAGAAAATTGTTCCACCTCAAACTTCAGGACCCAGGTTCAAGTCTAACCCGATGCCTCCTTCAGGGCTTCCCATCTTCCTCTGCTTTCCTGTCTTGGTCATTCCTTGGGTTAAGGGTTCTCTCTGAATACTCTTCACCAGTAACTAAATTCCCTAACAAAGGGTCAAACCTTAGGAGGTTGGGAAGTGTCTGTGAGGTACAGACGTTGCCAGAAATGTGTTCATTACCTTCTGCTCACTCACTGGCAGCCATTAATCTCAGTGATCTCCCAGATAGGTGGTCACAGAATAATTTCCCATTAGTCAAGAAAACCTTAGGAAATATTTCCTTTGTCAATTCAAAAATTTCACATTTCTATGTAGTATGTGTTTTGTGAGGCACCTATCATAGCAATGTGGGTGGAATGGCATTGTTGTTATCCTTGGGTTTGTTTATTTTTCTTTACTAGAGTAGTGGATGTCTGGAAATGAACACAGCTTCATCCTACAGATATCTCCAAATTGTTTCCTGTCACACTGGAAGATGAGGCTCACAATGAGAGATACAGAGCTGAATAGCCAGTGGGAGGGTAGGGAAAAGGGGAGCACACACGGGCAGAGGTGGGACAAGCCAGACAGCATGCCAACCCAGTGTAAGGGATGGAAGGCTGGGGTTCGTTTCAGCTGGGAAGGCAGACAGGCTCCAAGGAGCCATAGAAGATTGCAACGGACAGACGACAGTGTGAGCATGATTGGCAGAGGGCAGGACACTCACAGTTAAAGCTNCCTTGCTTCCGCTGGTCTCAGCAACCTATCTACCCCAGTCTAAAGTCTGTGCTACTGTCAGCCTCTCATCAAGTCTCCAGAGACCTCCAGAGGCACGCTAGTCGNTCCTGCTCTCCTGGATTAGCATTTCTCTCTAAAGGTGTGAATGGCCCCAACTCTCTGCACTGAATCCATCTGGACGGCATGCCTAGAGTTCGATGGAAGTTTTACCTCTGAGCTTTGCACATGCNGCTCATTCTCCTTGGAGTCTTTGTTCTCCTTCCTACCACCCAGCTTGTCTTGGGGGTCTCACCTTATCCTCTGGGCTTGACTTCTCGGGACCTCCTGCAGGATGGCCTCTCTGAGGCTGCACTCCTGGATTTCACCCCACTAAAATGCTCCCTGAACAACCTGGATCCTCCACGTTGCAACTTTCCCCACTCTGCAGTGTTTAGATGTTCGTGCCCTCCCCCAGCCTGCTTGGCTTCTCTGTTAACCCATCTTTATTGCTGGGCTTAGTGTCTCCCCTAGAGTAAGCAGTCGTCAATATTTGCCAAGTGAATGGAAGGGAGGAGATTATCTTGATTGGGAGTAGCTTTAGATGGTGAATACTAGAAAAAGGAAATCAGATTTTACCTGGGGAGCCATGGATGCTTTTGGAGCTGGAAGGTGGTGCTTACAGGATCTACTTGGCCACTCAGATTCCCTTCCTAGTTCACAGCTCAGTAGAATGTTAAATGTCAACATGACCCANGGATTGCCTTTAGAGGGGACACATGCACTCTCATGTAGGCCAATAAAGATGTCTGATTCCTAGGGTTCAGGTATGCTTAGGGAGACAAGGAAGAAACTTTTCAATTTGTAACATCAACTAGACATTTGCTTTTGTGTCACTTGGGATTTGTATGTATTCCTTTCTGTGCATGCATGCAGGAAGAACTTGCCTATTTATGTAAACTACANAATAACTCTATCAACTAAATATCAGNTTGCTTGAATGTCTTCATAATTTTAATTTTTGTTAATTCTTGTACAGATATATATTGTATTGAGCATCTTTTCCCAGTTCCCCCCACGACCTATTTTATTGTCCTTCATCTTTCCCATTTGTCCCTTTTGTCACCTCNACTTTCATTGAATATATACATACATGCCATGTACATTTCTTGGGACAGGGTCCCAGTAAATCCAGCTTTGGCATGAGTGGGTAAGGGTTGGCAAACTGAGGGAGAACAGACATCTGCAAAGGTTGCGGTGGGAGGTGGAGCAAACATGGCAATGGGTAGATGCTTTTCCACAGAATGCTCTAGATCATTCTCATGTTAGAGCTTAAGACATGTAGGCTTAGAGCAATGAAATCATGTCTGTGGCCACGGGACCCATTAGAGAACTCAGAGCTCCAAAGTTCTTAGCATTGAATCCCGAGGGTGGAATTGATGAGCCTTAGTTTGGATTTCCAAGGAGGCGCAGGGAAAGAGACACAGAGAAAGCAGAAAGACCATGGCCTCCCCACTGGTCAAACCCTGTATCAAAGCCAAGTTTTATCTGCTAGGTGACATTGTGTGTCACTTCCCATAGTCTCCGTTTTCTCCTTTGAAAGTTGGAGCAACAGTAGTTGAGTGTAAAACATTGCTGGGGGTTTGTGGCCTGATACTCACTAGGAGCCCAGCAGTTGGCTTGCTCTCAGAAAAGGCTCAACCAATATTGCCCTTTCTGCTGTCTCTCCAAGTGGAGACCAGAAGAGGTGGGTTTTGGGAAGAGACAACAACAGTTCTGCAAGTCTGCCAATGAGACTTTTACTAATTAGTATTATTTGATAATGTAACAAAAGAAGAAGAAAGTGTTTGGGAGAGAGAACTGTGAGAACACAGGTCAGAGAATCTTGACAAATAAGGCACACCTTTGTGTGAATTGATGGTAGATTTTTCTTTTTTTTTAGACATTTGAAATCCAATGCATATACCCTCATGGTGTCCTAACACTCGGGTGGCCAAGGCAGGAAGATTGCTGTGAGTTTGAGGCCAGCCTGTCTCAACCATCACAGCAGTAATGAAAAGAAAACAAACATACGAACAATGAGAAAGAATGGAAGGAAAAGAACCCTGGCCTATAACTATAGTATAACAATTCTCAAAGGAAAACCTTTTAGCATTCTGCATTCTGAAAAGAATTTTATAACTATATATATATAATACATATATAAAATTATATAATAATTTTAAAATAATATGCCAGAAGACTAAAATTGCATGGCACTAGTTGATAGACTAATTTATATCTCTCAAAGAAGAACCATTAATAAATATGACTTTTTCCCACTTTGCTTAGCATTCCTGAGAAATTCATTTGACCGTCTAAAGGAAATTGTNCTGATCAATGTTTAACCCCATCTAGGCTATTGAAGGGAAATTTATGGCATGTATACAACGTAGAAAGTGGCATGCGTACAATGTAGAAAAGTATGAGCCCTTATCTGGCCAGTTTTATTTATGGGGAGGGAAGATCCTGGGAAATTTCCTGGGTCACCTGGAGAGCTTCCTAGTGTGTAGAGGTCCTTGCCATCTAGCCTGACAACCTGAGTTTGAGCCCCTGAGCTCACATGATGGAAGGAGAGAACCAACTCCTGGGAGTCGTCATGTGACCTCCACATGCATGCACTGGCAGATGTGCCCCCCAAATAAATAGCAAATAAAAATGCAAAAACATTCTGTAATGAGCGTATTTAATTCTTTTCATACTTTTAAGCTGGTGTTCTAAAACTGTAGGGAAAATGGGGAATTAAGCATGAAAATATCTTGTGTTTGGTAAGTGCTAAGAGAGAGACGCTGGTCTTAAATATAAATACACACTTACACACTGAAACTAGTAATATATCTAGGTATAAACTGATTTTTAACTAAGAAATTCTATTTCTATAAATTTANTCAAGAATAGCTTTTGAAAGATTTTTAGGGGTGTTCTTATCACATAACAGTAAAAAAGTAAAAATTTAAAGAAAATTCTGAAAAGGTTAAATGTCTTTAACTGTAAAAGCAAATGCAAGGCTGGAGAGATGGCTCAGCAGTTAAGAGCACTGACTGCTCTTCCAGAGGACCAGGGTTCAATTCCCACCACCCACATGGCAGCTCACAACTGTCTGTAACTCCAGTTCCAAGGTACCTAACACCCTCATACAGATATATATGCAGGCAAAACACCAACAAAAAAGCAAGTGCATAGTTACATAAAGTAAAACACAGAAATACAATGTCAGAATAGACAGATGTTGTAAACTGTGCTTGTAAGTAGGAATTAGAAAAACAGGTGGAAACTATATGAAGGAAGGCTCTTTTGATTCTTAAATGAGTGTGTGTGTGTGTGTGTGTGTGTGTGTGTGTGTGTGTGTGCGCGCGCGCGTGTATGTGTTAATACCATTTACTTTTAGACAGCAGGATTATGAAGTTTATTTATTTTATATTCTCCCTCCCCCCCTCCTCCCTCCCTCCCTCTTATACACATCTAGATGTGTATAAGAGACAGGGGTTTCACTCTGTAGCCCATGCTTGCCTGGGACTCAGTATATAATATAACACAGGCCTGTTTCGAACTCAAACTCATGGCATTCCTCCTGCCTCAGCCTCGCTGGGACTATAGGCAGGAGCCACTGTGCCTGACTTCTTCATTGCCCATTCTTTTCAAGGAACAAATTCGCTGGTAAGATTTGAAAACAAACAAACAGCAAACAATAAAAGTTATTTTAAAGGGAAGATAGCACACACAGAAATTGGAACTCAGGAACAGTTTTTGCCTTAGATCCCTGCTGGGAGGAGCTAGGTANGAACCCGCAGATTCCAAGCTCAGGCCAGCAGCGCAACCTAATAGATCTGTGGGTCTCATGTCTGCAGTCCAGCAGTCCCTACTAAGTNAACCATCCCCACAGTGCTTGTTACCAAGTCAACCGTCCCCACAGTGCTTGTTTTCAGAAGCAGCTCCCGGTCATCTGCCTCTGTGACTTATGCTGGGAAAATGGTCTTTGAGAACAGGACACAGTAAATTACTCAGCGCATTTGATCTTCTCTCTCCTCCTCACAAGTTTCTCAGGGAGTGTTTTTGGTTTTTGTATTCATGAAAAACAGAGCTCCGCTTTCATGGGCTTGCCCAAGGAGTAGCTTCCTCTTCCACACTGAGAAGATAGCCCTGGGGTCTTCACATGGGGATGGATAGTCTGCCAGTTAGAATTCCACATGGCAGAGCAATATTAGAAGACATTCATTTATTTCATTTTATATGATCTCCATTTTATTGGAGAAATAATTCACATGCCATACAAGTCACCCATTTCAAGGACACCACTCAGTGGTGGTGAATACATTCCTAGAGCAGCGTGACCGTTACTATAACCCATCTTGGAATGTTTTTATTACCCACAGGGGAGCATCACAGTCACCTGATGGCACTCCTCGCGATTTCTCCAGACCCTGTTGCTTGGGACAGTCACCGATCTGTTCTCTATCCCCATGGTTTTGCCTATTCTGGAATTTTCAAGGAAGTGAAATCATGAATTTCAGGCTCTTTTGTGACTGGCTCTTTCCACTGAACATGTCTTTAAATTTACCCAACACTTCCCCATGCTGCCAGCTAGCACTGAACTGGATGGGTATGCGACATTTCGATTGTTTCCCTTCTTGGCTACTATGACTGGCTGCTAAAAACGTGCATGCGAGGTTTTGCACGGTAGTATGTTTTCACTTCCCTTGGGTATAAACTTAGGTGTGGAATCAATCGCTGGATTGGATGCTGTCCTAGTTAGCTTTGTCAACTTGGCAGGGCCTAGAGTCACTTGAGAAAGGAGTCTTAACTGAGAAATTGCTCAGATCAGAACAAACTATGTGCATGTTAGAGGAGATTGTCTTGATTGTTAATTAATATAGAAGGACCAGCCCACTGTGGGTGACGCCATTGCTTGAGCAGGTGGTCCTGGGCTAGCTATATCTGTGTGTGTGTGTGTGTGTGTGTGTGTGTGTGTGTGTGTGCGTATGAACTTGAATAAGGCATCAAGCATCATTTCTCCACAGTTTCTGCTATACTTTGCTGGCTCTGAGTTCCCTGGTTAGAGGCAGTGCGGGGTGGAATAAGAAGCAGGCATGACTTCCCTCAGTGATGGACTGTAACCTGTAGGAAATAAACCCTTTCCTCCCCAAATTGTTTTTGTCAGAGTAATTTATCACAGCAACAGAAGGGAAATTAGAACAGAGGGTAAGTCCATGTCTAACCTTTTAAGGAAGTGTCAGCTGGCTTTCCAAAGTGGCTGTATCATGTTACATTCCCACTAAGAACTGACTTCCCCACATCCTTGCCAACACTTGTTATTACCTAACTTTCTAAATGCACCTATTCTGCTGGGTTTGATTTGCGTTTCCCCTACAGCGAAGCTGATTGGCTTTCACGTGCTTACTCACCACTTGAGTAAGCAATTTCTTCTTTGAAGAAATTTCTCTTTGGTTTCTCCTTGGT
Source organism: Neotoma lepida (assembly GCA_001675575.1). Lineage (NCBI taxonomy): Eukaryota > Metazoa > Chordata > Mammalia > Rodentia > Cricetidae > Neotoma > Neotoma lepida. Next base: position 188,379 of record LZPO01017337.1, read on the forward strand.
TACTTTACCTGTTTTTAAACTGAGCTATTTGCGTTTCTTAAATCTTATTTTTATTTTTTTTATAAAACTCAGTTGCGGCCCTGCCTGACATTTCCCTCCAACAAGTTCTTTTGTGCCTACTTCACCAGGCACTGTTCTGAGCATGACTGACANGTAAAGAAAGGCGGATCCTTGCCCTCAGAGAAGTTGCATTCCACTAGAAGAGGAAATCAATAAAGTAAATATCTATATATAAGACAATCAAGTAGGGGTAAACAGTATGACGAGATATTAAATAAGTACTGGGCCAAGTATGATGCCGTGGGCATGTTGNTTTTAGCAGTGTGGTAAGGGGTGGCACCCCTGGGGAGGTAACAGTAGAAGTTAGTGAAAGATGAGCCATTCGGTATCTGGAGACTGCCTCTGCTTCAAGTAGGGAACCCAGCAATGACAAAACCCTTGCAGCAGAACTGTGGTCATCTGAGGCACAGTAAGGAAGCTAACAGGGTTAGACAAATGGAACTAACAAGGAGAGGACCACAGACAAGCCTGGAGACCTTTCCAGGGGCTAGGTTAGAGATGGATACATTCTGCAAACTAAGGCCACCAGGCATATGTGTCTTATGAGTCATTTTCCCCAGGAGAGGGACGGATTGCATTCATTACATGTGCCCCTAGTGATCCCACACATAGATGGAACCTGGTACATGTTAGAGTGGGTCCCATTCTGTGGTAGAGTGGATCATAACTTACTAATCTCCTAATCGAAACAGCACTGAGCTGTAATAGTGTTCATGGTTTACACATGAGCTTCTCATTTGTCATCTCCTCTGATCTAACCCCATCCTTATCCCCCTGTGGATGGGGAACTGAGGCCAGGTGATGTGATTTGTGCGGAGACACATGATTCCAGTTATAAGGGGTTAAAGGAGACTNTAGCCTAGGGGGGACCATCGAGTAAGATCTAGACCTGAAACTCAGACTTTGNGTATGTTGCTTCATCTTTTAAAAACAGGATGTCAAGGTCTGGTCCTACTCAACATAGGGCCCATGAAGAAGAAATGAACACGTGAAGATCCAGTAGGTGATCAATCATGCGCTCTCTCTCTCTCTCTCTCTCTCTGTGTGTGTGTGTGTGTGTGTGTGTGTCTCCCTTCCTCCCTTCTTCCCCCTTTCACCCCTCTCATCTCCCTTTCATGGCCAAACATAGTCAGACTTCACAGCAATTCTGTGGGAACATTGACTGGGACTGCAGACAAAGTGCTAAAGCCAGCCTTTACCCTGGAGGGACCCAGACCTCCAGGATGTGGGAGACAGAAATTGATCACCTTACACAGGAGAGGCAGGAATGAAGAGGAAAGGAAGAGGCGAGGGAGGCTGATGGAAGAGTGATTGGCAGATGCCCTAAGTTTCAAGTCCCAGCAATAGCCTCTGGCTTTTGCAGCCTTTCCCAGGGGCTGCCTCCTGAGGGGTGTAGGGTGCTTTATCTAGGTCACTGGAGGCTAGAATTGGGCTAGGGCAGAAAACCACTTTCCATGGAATATGGGAGAAGAGGAAGATGCAAAGCCATCTGTATTATCTCTCTCTGTCAAACTGTGCTGGCAAATGGGACGAAAGAGCCATTGGAATTGATGGCAAACCTCAAACTATCTGGCTACAGAGAGCTCGCTCTATCAGGGAGGCCTGGGCAGCTTAACTTCTACACTGAGATGTGATTAAGAAAGCGCTTCCAAACAGCTGCTCAAGATCATTTATTACTTCCTGAGGCTGTATCTCTAGATATCTGCCTTCGCCCACTCGATTTACACAGCTGCAACACTCCAGGCCTCATAACCGAGGAAGAGTAAAAGCTGAGTGCCAGTTCCTCTACTCGGGTGCTGGGGATCTCAGATGCAGAGGGAGAAGTCAAGGATGGGGAACCACTGGGGGAAAAGAGCCAGTTTCTGGAGAATAGGTAGTTACAGACGTTAATTGAACACATATTATGTGTCCAGCACTGTGGAAGCCTTTTTGTATGAATCATCACCTTCGATACACAACCCCTCCGAAAGCTGTCAGGGTCCTCCAGCTGACAGCTGTAGAATGGGATGCTGAAGCTGCATGCCCACGGTTCCTCAGCTGATGGGTGCCAGGCTGGGCTGTAGACCATGCTCTCATGAGCCCTAAGCCCACACTCTTCCCACTAAAAGATCTGAATGTGTCAGACTAGGCCAGTTTGGCCAGCAAGCTCGAGGGATCTGCCTATCGCCACCTCTCTGATGCTGAGATTACAAGCATGCTCCAGCCTGTGCAACATCTTGCTTCTTTAATGTGTGTTCTGGGGCTCAAACTTAGGTCCTCATGCTTATAAGTCAAGCACATTACAAACTGAGCCATGTTCCCACTCCCTTTTGCCCATCTTTTATTGGGTACCAGAAGGGGTCAATAATATGCAAAGTCAAGCTACTTTCTCAAACCACTGAACTGGGGATATGTGGAGCTGGGCCTCAAACCCAGACCCTGAAATCAGAACTGGAGTTCTTTCTTTCTGGAAACACACTCTGTGTTTCATGAGGTCTTAGAATGGGAGTCAGGGATGAGCATAACCAATGAAGTGGGTGAAAACCAACCAGGAAACAGAAAAGTGTATAAAAATAAAGCCACCACTGTATACTTATTAGTTGTAGTGTTTTCTACATAACTATATTTAAATAAAAAGTTCAAAAAGTAACCCAGAGCCATGCTTGGTGAAGGTTAGCTTTCAGTGAGTGACATGTCCTGGAATGGCTTTTTCTGCTAAATGGACTGACTGGAAATAGCTTGTCCTGGGCTCACTTACCAGGCTGCAGCCTCTCATAGCCGTTAGACTTCCATAGAGATTCTTACAACTTTGAGAGAAAGTATAAACATAATTAAGAGCCAAGTGATCCATGAATTCCTCTCTGTCACTCTTGACCATCTTGAAAAATCAAGAGACATACTTGGGGCAGAGTGGACAGGTAGTGAAATAGCTGCCCAGCCCCATCTTGTCTCCCAGTGATTTTGTCTCATCCAGGCTAAGGGTATCCCCAGAGGAAGGTTATCAAAAAAGGATCCTTGAGTAGGTTTGAAGGACAAATGAGAAGAGAAGCAGGCTTGCTTTTTACTCTAAACTGTGCTGTGTACACAAAGGAGCTTTTGTGTGAGAAGGGAAAGGAACAGACATTTATCACAGGCCTCTGGTGCGCTGCACACTCTACTGAGCTCTTTAGGGGTGCTTCGCAACACAGCCTTCACAAAAGCCATTAGTCCTTGCTGAACAAAGATTATTCAAACCTGGAAACTAAGGCATTGGCAGGGCCAGTGTGTCCCTCCTCATCGCTGTGGCAAATAGCTGACAAACACGACTTAAAGTTTATGTTCACTCATAGTTTGAGGATAGAATCCATCACGGTGGTGGACACACGTCAACGGGAACATGAGGCGGCTGGTCACATGGTACTCAGTCAGGAAGCAGGGAGGCGGGTGCTGGTGCTTAGCTCACTTTCTCCTTTTAGTCAGCCCAGAGCCTCAGCCCAGGGGTCCATGCTGCTCACATGTGGGGTATATCTTCCATCTGCCAACTGTAATGAACTCACTCTACAAATTCCCTCACAGACACAACCAGAGATTTGTCCCCTAGGTAATCCTAGGTCCTGTCACATGCCCTATCAACATTAACCTCTAAAGCCTATAGGGGACTCCTGCCTGACTTCCCAGCTAAAGGTTTGCTGGTCCTTGACTTACAGCAATAAGGCTACAGTACCTCACTTTGACTTCTGTCATAGGATGTTCTCCCTTTGTGTCTCTGTCTTCATATGACAATCTCTCCACAAGGCTACTGGTCCTATTGGATGAGGGTCCCACCCTATCCAAGATGACTTCCTTACAGCTAACTGCAGTTACAGTGACCTGATTTCTAGATAGCCACATGCTCAGCATGTGGAGGAGTCATTTCATCCTATCTAGGTTTTTGAAGGTGTGGGGTGATGGGGGACCCAATTTTACCCACAATACCACCTTGTGGAGCTTCTAGCATAGAACCTTCTTTGACAGATGGGTAGGTTGAGGCATTAGAATGGCCAGATGACTTGCTCGAGAGCTATAGTGGCAAATCACAAACCTAGATCTGCTCATAATGCCCAAAGGGTGTCTGCCATAAGGCTCTACCTTGCAAACTTGGAGTTTGTTCAGCTGGTGGCCATTCTCATGTAAAGATTTCCACATACACCTCTATGAGGTAAGTGTTATCCCCATCTTACTGCTGAAGAAAATGTGTTCTGGATAGGCAGAAGTCATGGTGTTTGGAAAAGTACACAAATAGAGAAGACTTGTCTATCCCTGTTTCTTCTACAATGTCACTATGAGGTCAATGCCATTGTGGTACAGGTTGGACACCAGAAATGGACCAAGAATTCAACACAATTGGCTTGATCCTCAAGGCTTTCTGCTGATCCTAACAGAGTAAACTGGAAAAATATTAGGGCTTTGAATATTTAGGATTCTTTTAACCAAAAAGGTTTATCTGGAGATAGATGAGTTTATCATTTGGAACTGAGGTACTGGAAAGAACAGTTTAGGCATTCTGATCACATCTTACTTCCTGGGTAGCAAAACTACAGCATGACTAGCCAAACAGTGCCTCACTTTCTGGAGGGCAGAACACAGAGAGATGCTGGTATACGGGCGGATCCTGGGGAACAACATTCCTTGACCGATTCCAAGGACTGCATTGGCCTTGGATTTCATGTGGTTGGGGAAAGGAGAGAAGAGAGAGGGGCCTGCAAGGTAGGAAATGCATTTAGGATGTTCCTTTATGCTAAATGCAGTGTGGTGGTTGGGGAGGCAGGTGTGTGCATACAGAACTGTTCAATGTGNTCTGTCTTAGGTCCTTGGGCAAGCCAGAGAATGCAAGTACCAGCTACAGGAAATGCTCAAGTTTCCTTCTGGAGGATTCTTCTACACATGGGTCATGCCCAAACAGTTTCTCACAGTACCACAATGGCTCTAACCAACACTCCAGTGAAATCATGGACTTAGATTAGGCCCTTACCTGCCTTTGCAAAATTCTCTGTCTAGTGGCCAAGTGAATGCAGAATAGGTCAATTCCTCATAATGCTATGAGGCCAGGCAGCCCAGAGAGGACCCTTAACTCATGGAGGACTCAGTGTCAGCCTTCTAATGGAACTGATGCTTTTGGAGAAGCCTAGTGGTGAGCTCTGAGGGGTGAGGCTAAGGAGGCAGGTAGGCACAGATGTGTGCTGGGTGTGCATGTGTGTGCTGCATGTGTACAGGGTGGGTTGGTCAGTGTCCTAGTCAAAAAGAGTTGCGTGTGCTGAGCCCCATAGGTAGGAAAGAGCACACTAGGGCTAAGGAACAGCAGGATGAGATGAGTGTGTCTAGAGAAGAGGTAGGGAGGGGCACAGACATGAGTGGAAAGAGAGTTGGGGGGTCTAGGAAATCCTCCTGTACAATCTTCCCTGCCATTACTTCTTTGGTTCTAGACCCAACAGCAGTGACCAAGTAGGCTGCACCACCAGAACTGAGCCACCAAACTTCCGTGACGCTGAAAATGAACATATGACCAGGCTACCTTCTGAGCTCTCCTAATGCTCCAGTAATAAAGCCAGCAAGATTGATTCGCACCATTCTGCGAGTCCCGAGTCTGTCTCTCTGAGTTTCTCTTTATTACCCCCATTTAGCAGATGAGAAGAGGGAAGTTCAGCAAGGTTAAGTGACTACATTCTGAAAGTCTATGATTTTCTGAAGGAAGCCGCCCTCGAGCGTTCTGCCTGAATAACCCAATCCTTCGCTCTCGGGAGGAATTTTATTTGGGGGAGGAAAAGAAAAGACTCCTAATCACCACAATGANCACAGTGGCTACTATCGATTTCATACTTTCTCCTCAGCAGACCCTCTATCACACTGTGTGGAAGACACATACCCATTTTAATCCCCACAACAATCTGATGAGGCAGATACTTACANTCTCCCCATTCCGGAGATGAGGCNCCTGTTTACAGTGCTCAATCAGCCTGGCCAAGGTCATGTAGTCCCACAGCCTGAGCAGCCAATCATTCCCCTCTGAAGCTTAAAATCAGNGGAGAGCTTGTAGCCAAACTGTAGGGAGATTTTCACGAGCAGGAAATCACGGTATGGAGTAGCCTTGCCTTGCAGCCAGAGCATGAACCTGGGTTTAAATCTGTTTTACCATTCACAAGCTGTGCAAGGCTGGGTAAGAATTCCTAAGTTCTCAGAGCTTCAGCCCTTCATCTGTAGATGGGGACAGTGCCAGGACCTGCCTCACAAGCTTGTATAGGGTTTTTGAGTGCAGGCCTCAATGCTCCACTTGAGCGTCTGTGGTCACTTGATACCTGTTTTGCATCAGGCANTATACCTGATGCGCCTCATCTCTGATTCACACCGGAACTGGGGGAGGCAATTGATTGTTCCCATTTTGAAATGAAANAAAACAAAAACAAAAACAAAAATGGGAATTTANATATACAATGTACACAGAACTCTGCAGCATGGGGACTGCACATAACTGGACTGGCATCCACAATGGTCATTCTCAAGTCCATGCTATTTCACAGAGTGACATCTGATAG
>LZPO01017337.1:216411-250917 GCA_001675575.1 Neotoma lepida
TGATATAAAACTTGTTCACATTTCCTGTGAGTTTCTCAGCATGGAGTTTAAGGCCCAGAATGCCTGGGCTCATGGACAGGCTACAGTTTCCAGTGTCCTGACATATGTTTCAACTTGCCTTCCATAGAGATGATCAGTAGGCCCTTCTTTCCACCCTCCACGAGGATACCTGTGTGGCCACACCTTTTCAGTTCCTAACACACNAGACAATTCACTAAGAACTCGATGCCACCTCACTGTGCCATGTTTTTGGGTTAATGGCAAGGCTGAGCATTTTGGCCACCTGTGTATCACCTGCCTTTTTCTGTTATAGCAGAGACCTTGTACCGCACTGTTTGCTGTAGAAAGGCTTGTCTGCTTGTATTTGTTACAGGAAGATTTTCACTCTGTTAATCTTGGACCATTTCTCAGGTATGAATCCACCACGGACCACACGGGGTTCTAGTGACTCCCGGTACCTGTTCCAGGTGCCAGGTTCTGAGGGGGGGAGGGATTGGTACTAAAGCTTTGTCAAGTATGTAGGGTGTACATGCTGGGGCCTGATTCAGTTACAGGTCCTCAACTAAGTACTTCATGGTTCTCATGCCAGAGCCTGTACACCCAGATCCTGCAGATGTGAAGACCAACTTACACCNCNCCTTGTAGTAAGCTAGTGCCGGTGCGCCTAGGACCTAANAGGGAAACATGCCATGTGATAAGGGTATAGCCCGACATTTGAAGTTCANATCATNAGTTTATAAAGCTCTGAAGTCAATCTCTGAACCCAAGGAGCCTGGCTCTTAGGCTACAGGGCCACACAGAGTTGATGTGGAGGAGTGCCCCCTTCCTTACCTTTATATGATACCTTTTATGTGTCAGTCACCAGGACAAGGAGTTTANAATATAGCTTTTGCTCTAGAAGAACTCATAGTTAGTGGGGAGAGAGCTTTTCAGGGAGGGTGCAGTGTACATACGGCAGCGGGTAACTGGGCCCCTGGTGCTCAGAGGAGACAGGGGTGGGGGGAGGACAGGGTAGAAGTCCTCATTTGGCTTATCCTGTGGTGATGAAGTGTCCNACCAGGGTACCAGGTGACAAGCAAGCAAGGAAAAAACGGGCAAAAATCCCATCAGAAAGCACTAGCCCCAGCCCAGTCCATACTGGCTTGGGAGACAGGCTACAGGCTTCAGAGCCAGGCTCTGCCCCTCATTAATTGAGTATACTCCTTCCCTCTGGTTCTTGGTTTTCTGATCTCTGGAAGGTTCTTGGTTTTCTGATCTCTAGAAGGTTGTTTGTGAAAAATAGATGAAGCACATAGAATGTTTGATAGAAAATTAGCGAGTTCCCATTTCTGTCCATTCTTACTAAGCTTCTTGGGAATAGCCTCTTTAAAAAAAAAATTGCCTGAACAAGCAAAAGTTCAGAAGAACCCTCACATGGATTTTTCTCTACCCTGCTCCTTAGAGAATGTTCCTTGCCTCTGCCTGGCTGAGCACCATCNAAACTCTGCCTTTCCCTGGGCCCCTAATCCACCATTGGAGACACAACACTGACCTGTCCTAGGTACCTTTGCTCTGCTAAGGAAGAGTCCCACCACACAGCTCGGCCTTGGCTTTACCACTGTGTGGTGATTATATTATGTCCCCCAAAATATTGTGTACCCTAATAAAACTTATTTGGGGTCAGAGAACAGAACAGCCACTAGATTAAACATAGAGGTTAGGCAGTGGTAGCACATGCCTTTAATCCTAGCATTCCCGAGGCAGAGATCCATCCAGATCTCTGTGAGTTCAAGGCCACACTGGAAACAGCCAGGCATGGTGGCACACACCTTTAATTCCAGTGGCACAATATACACAAATTCACAGAATATACACAAAGACTAATATACACCTTTAATTCCAGCACCTGAGATCTCATGTCTTTGCTTGAGAAAGACACATGCCTTTAATCCCAGAAAGGAGTGGCAGGAAGCAGAAAGGTATATAAGGTGTGGAAACCAGAAGCTAGAGGCCTCTTAAGCTTTCAGGCTTTGAGCAGCAGTTCAGCTGAGATTCATTCGGGAAAGGACTCAGAAGCCTGCAGTCTGAGGAAACAAGATCAGCTGAGGAGTTGGCAAGGTGAGGTTGGCTGTGGCTTGTTCTGTCTCTCTGATCATTCAGAATTTACCTCAATACCTGGCCTGGTGTTTTCAATTAATAAGACCGNTTAAGATTCACTCTACACCTCTGTGTCTGGGTGTCTGCTTTGGTAGCCTGATTAAGGCCCTCCTAGGCCAGCCCTGCTTTACTTCTGTGACTCACCTTCTCAAGAAGACCTTTCTGAGGCCCTGGCATATGTGCTAAAATTCCCAAGTGTGGAACACGGGCCATTCCCCTGCCTGCACCCAACTGCTGCTGGATAGAAGCCAGCTGAGGCCTTGCTTGAACCCCTGTCCAGCTTNTGGAAGGCAGCCTAACACCATTGCCATTTCCCCCTCACTTCTCTGATGGCTGGGAGGCATTTAGGACCGGAAGTGGGTGTTACTTAGAAGGATGTTACACTGGGCATTAATTGAGTCACCAGGCATAACAAAGAGGGGATTTCCTCATGAAGGGGATCCTAAATATCATCTTTAAAAAAATCTTTTCAAAACAAATCTTTTGACTTCAACTGTCATTCTGATTCATGAGACCCAACTCGGTAGTTCTCTGTTTCCCTTCTTCAAGTGATATCCTTTTGCCTAGGGGGAACCTCTGAACTGTTTTCTGCTGAGGGCTGTGGGAGTATACAGCAGGTGACAGCTAGTGTTTGACAAGTCTACCCACCAGACATATAACTCCCTGATGCGGAGCCCCACCTGGCAAAGCTGTAGGGTCACTGGGTGTGGAAACTGGTTGTTTCTGTCTGTAGTTTTCTGGGGTGCCACTGTTATGCCTCCCTAGTAAGAACAGCTGTGGGGTGCTTTCCACAGCCCTGTGATGTGTGTTTTACATCTCTAGGCACANATTTAGCTGTGGATTTCTGTTTAAGCTGTATGATTCTGATGAACAGAAATATTACCAGAATATTCTTCTTTACTGACACAGGAAAGTAACAGTATTCTCAGTCTCAAAGACAGCCTTTTACACATTTTGCAAAAACCTCAGAAAGTCCAAAAGAGACTAAGCTGCCCCTACAGAATATACACAAAGACTAATTCTCAGGTGTTGTTTATTGCTAAATCAAGGCCAGGCTGTTTACATCAAGACATAGTCCTTGCAGTAGCTCTCTCTCTGCACATACCCTGACCGCTACAGGTTCAGCCAATTGTTTAATGTGTGGGACCCCTCACCAACTTAAAGCTACGTGCATAGGTCAGTGTGACACTACTAGCCTAAAAGAAACTATGTGACTTATCTTGTGTTTTGAGGATGGGTAGGGCCCTGAAAATGTAACTTATAATTGTCCAGAGTTTGGCTGTGAGGGAAGAGCAGCAGCAGCGGTGTGAGGAGAGACGGCTGTGTAGAGAGCCATGTGAGAGCTGCTGCAGAATGTGAGTGAAGTGTGTGTGTGTGTGTGTGTGTGTGTGTGTGTGTGTGTGTGTGTGTGTGTGTGTGTGTGTGTGTGTGTGTGTGTGTNTGTGTGCTGGGTGAGAGATGAAGGAGAAGGAGGAGGAGGAGNAGGAGAAGCAGCAGCATGAGAGAAGCGTGAGGAGGTGAATGGGTGAAAGAATGAGTGAGTAAATAACGAAGAAGTATGTGTGTGTGAGAGAGAGAGCTGTATGTAAGAGCTGCTGCTACATAGAGGAGCTGTGTCTAGGAACTGTGTAAAGTGCTGTACGGTGAGAGAGCTATGTAAATGAGATGTTGAGCTGTGGCTGTGTGGAGATTTGTAACTGTGGAGGCAAGGAAGATGAAGCTGTATAGAAAAGAAATGCAGAAGAGAGATGTATGTAAAAGACAGATGTGTAGACATGTGAAAACATATGTAACTGTGTATAGAGATGTATGGCCATACGTATGTAAAGAAAGACATGTAGCTGTATGTATAGAATGTAGCAATGTGGAGATATAGAGCTATGCGGAGACAGAAAGAGTCAGAGACCATTCTTAAGATGACGTGAAAGAGAAAGTTAACATCAGAAAGCATGTGTTTCCTTATTTCACCAGTCATAGATAGATTACAACTTGTTCCTAATTACCTTCAGATNAAAAAGTTTCCTACCCCTCGCTACTCTGAGGCATTNCTTTTATTACCCTGGGAGGATCGTGGGAGCTGGTCTCNCACAGTCCATGTTAGTTTTCCCTTCCATACATCTTTCTATAAAACTTGACAGATTGTAGCCAAGGCGCCCATGTGGAGCCTTCACGATAAAAAGTGACCAACCACTGCTGGTTCTTGGTGCAGGCCACGGCATTTCCATTGGAGAAATGGGACCAACAGAATATGAACTTGACTCTGTTAACGTAGCTTTAAGAGCTTTGAGTTAGAAAGTAATGGAGAAGTCAGATCTGTCACTACATAAATCCTTTAAAAACATTTATTATTATTTTTAATTTGTGTGTGTGTGTGTGTGTGTGTGTGTGTATGAGTTTATGTGCACCACAGGCATGTAGGTGCCGTCAGAGGCCAGTGGACATTGTATGCCTTGGAGCTGGAGGTGATATGGGTATTAGGACATAAACTTGTGTTCTCTGCCAGACTAGTAAATGCTCTTAACCTCAGAGCCATCTCTCCAGCCCTCACCTCTATGTTTAATCCTTGTATACTCAGCTATGTCCCATCTATGCTAGCGGTAGTCTCTTCTCCTTATACAAGACAAGCTCTTTCAAGTTATGATGTTTAAGAGGAGTCATCCCACTTAACCCCAGGATTTCTCCTGCAAAAGCTCAAAAGAAATGGGTGCTGAGCAGGGTTGGGATGGTGCACACCTTTAATCCCAGCACCTGGGAGACAGAGGCAGGTGGATCTCTGTGAGTTTGAGGGCAGTCTGATCTACAGAGTGAGTTCTAGGACAACCAGGGCTACAGAGAGAAATATTGTCTCAAAAAACCAAAAATAAAATAAGATAAAATAAAAAGGTGCAAATGGCTACTAAACACCCAGTTTTTGGCCCAGGAATTCTCCCTTTTAATCCTAATAACTGAGAATGTGGGATGTGGGTGCCCACAGAGGTTTCCTAGTGAGATCTGAGCTTGCTTTATCATCAGGGCTGCATAAGAGGATGATTGGACCATGGGCCTGGGTACCAGGTATTTGTAAGGGTCTACACTTGGCCGTATCTAGCAAGGGGGAGGTCTTTCACCTCACCCTGTGGCATTGTTATAAAAAGCCCTTTGGAATAAAGTTCTGGGCCACTGGGTATTGACCCAAGTCCTCCCAAAGCTATCCTTTGTTTCTGTCTTTCTTCTCGGCTAGGCCTATCATTCTACCTAATATTTCTTATTTCTCTTTCCTTCTCCCTTTAAAAGGTAGGAGCAGGCCTCCTACTGAGGAGGAAACTGAGGCAGAGTTTGCCCACTGTCTGACACAGAGTAGGAGCTTAATAAATGGTTATCAATCTGAACTGGCCTCTAAATTCTTGAGAAGTGACATTTTTCTGAAACAGGGAGAAGAGTAAGCCTTATTGACAATGTGGTCTGAAACACTGGATTAGTTGTAGGGGAGAGGACCATGAGTTTTGAGTTTGCTGCATATTCACTGTCTATCATGTGTGTGCTCCTCCATCCAGAACACAGAACCAAGACTTCACAGGCTTGCTCAGCCACAGACTACATTTCTCAGCTCTGTGTATCTAAGGAGCTCCAAGATACTGGATTTCACTTATGGAGTTGGCCAGAACAGATCATGACTATTCTCAGCCAAGCTGGATAGGACTCAGGTTTCTCTTCACTGCTTTCTCTTTCATAGACACCTCTGAAGTGCTAAGTGAAAGAAGAGCCACAATGCAGAAAGAATATGGGTCTCTCAATCATACCCAGCATAAAGAGATGTTGCTGCCATCCAGGAACACTGTCCCAGACTGATGCAAGAACAAGTGAGATTTATACAAGCCTCTGGATGTTTGGTTTAATCTGCCAATAAAGAGGGCAAATGAAGTTGGAGTGGCTCTCTCTCCTCACGCTTCCTAGAGGGGTACATTTATGGGATGGCAAGCATTCTTGATGTCAACACAAGAGCATCCATTGAGAACACTCTTACACTTCTTCCCCAGTNTTCTTCCCCAGAAGTAGGCACAGCAGACTAGCCTATACTCTCTGCAGTGCCACCTGGAGGTAGTGGTAGAATTCAGGAAGGCTGGATAAGCAAAATGTCAAGGCCAAATCAAGTTCACTGGAAAGGGGGCTGTATCAATTAGTAATGTCTGCCAAGGGTGTAGGAGAAGGTACCTTGATCTGTACATGCATACCTGCTATTCAGGACTGGAAACAATTATTCTGGATTGTAAGTAATCATAAATGAGGAAATACTGAAAGCAGTGCAGGTCTTCTGCTGAGACCTAAAGCCCAAATTCTTAATTGCAGCTTCCAACACCCCTAGTGCTCCAACTAGCTGGGATGGTCACTTTTCTGGTCTCTTTACCCCTTATTCTGCTCCTTGCTCACACATGGGCCAGGCCTCCTTGCTCTTCCTCCAACTCACCAGGCATTGTCCTGTCTCAGTCTCTGAACTGGCTACTCTGGTCTCATCTCCTCATTGTTCTTGGTTTAAACGTCACCTCCCAAGTCACTTTTCTAACCAAGTTATTTTAAAATTCCACCCCTTTTCCTGCTGACTTCCCTGCCTTATGCTCCCAATCTCCTTTCTTCCTACTTTACTTTTCTCTGCAGTTTTTCACTGCCTAGCAAACTACGACATTCTTACCCGTTTCATTTGTCTCTCCACAATGGCAGGTGTTTTTGCTACGTATATCTCTAGAGCCCAGCACGTTCTAGAGCCTACAAACAGAACTGCACAGAAGTACTGAGCTGGTCTGGGACCCTAGCTCTGTAAAGTTTCTTCCACAGCAAGAAGCTGCCTTTACCTCACCCTCTAACTTCTTCATTATCTACGGGATGCTCGAGGCAGGAAGACCCCAGCAGAGTGGGTCAGACCCAGCTCTGTCCCTTACACGGCTCCTCAGTCATGCAGNAGTGAGCCTCTATCTCTGAGGTTGTGTGCTGACAAAGAGGCGGAGGCCAGTAGAGCTGGGGAATCCATTTATCTACTAATTTATTATCTAATTAAGGCTCACAATGACAGTGCTATTTGTTCCAAAATGCCCTCAAACTAAACCAATACAGCATATGCACATTCTAATCAATTAAAATGGTTCTCCTTAATGTCTGCCTTCAGCAGCCAGTAACTGTTGCATTCCCAGGTCCAGGGAAGGGAATTGCCTTTGCACCTCATTAGATCCCAAACAGTCTAATTAGTCAGTGGCCACCAATAGTGAAGAATGAGAAGGACCCAAGGCACCCAATGAAGAGTGAGGGGAACTCTCTGCAGAGAGAATTGCTTTTGCTCTTTTTCTTCGCAAAAAAAGTAATATAAAAGAGAGCATGTGGGCTCTGGCAGACACAAAGGGGAGCAATGGTAGGCAAAAGCCTTCACCCATGAGCCTCGAAGACCTGGAGGCTGTGGCTTTTACAACCGGGAAGGCCAGCAGTGGTGGATTTGCAGTGATCAGGGAGGGTCATGGTCTCCTTCTCAGGCAGCTCCCTGATTCTGCACTTGTTTCATGACTTCACTCTGAGCTATGCGGTGTCCCTAAAAGACTAGACATCTTTTGGGTTTATATTGGCGGGCCCTGGCAGGCAGTTATAGGAAATGTTTGTTGAGCTAAACTGAAATCAAAATACCTATTTAGGTTGTTGGGAGAAAACATCAGTTAGAAGCTCAGCTTGCAGTTTGGAGGCCAATGATCACTAATGGGCACTATAACAACGCCTGCTTACTATCTGCCAGTCATCATCTATTAATATGTGGAATTCACAGAGGGAGGAGGGTGGTTTTAGTGTGTGTGTGTGTGTGTGTGTGCGTGCGTGCACACACATATGCAGTTGTGCGGATAGACTCACCAGAGCATATGTAAAGGTCCACTTTAGTTTTTGAGACAGAGTCTCTTATTGAACCTGAAACTCATGGATTGTNTAAGCCTATCAAGGTCACAGGAGCCTTTGGCCTCTACCTCACCGTGCTAAAATTACAAGTNCATATCTCTCCTTTTTAGTTGGGTGCCAGGGATCTGGATTCAATTCTTATGTTTTTAAAACAAGTACTCTACCCATGAAGCCATCTCCCCTACCCAGGAGGTAGTACTTTTATCACCCATTGCAGAGATGAGGGATTGGTATAGAGCTGGGATNTAAACTGGGTTCACAGTCAAATCNAAAGCCATTGCAAACACTTTTGACTGTGCTGAGTGGTAGCAACAACTTTTCTTCTTATGTGGTGCTCTACTGCCTTCTGAAGAAGGGGAAACGCAGAGGTCTCTCCAGTTTACATCATGGATAGGCAAAGTATAAGGAAAAGTGACTGCTGATATCATAAGGAAAAGCTGTGTGTGTGTGTGTGTGTGTGTGTGTGTGTTCCAAGAGACACACTTATTGTCAATTCTCTACAGAGCAAAAACCTATTAAATTAAAATAATGGGTCAGGAAACTCATTGCAGCTTTCCAGTAAGACCTATTATGTGAAGGGACCAAAGAAAGGAGGGAAAAAAATCCTACAGTTTTCTTGCATGTGGTGCTGTGCTTGCTGTAGGAGGTGCCAGCTTGAGTGAGACAGCTCCTGCTCTTGTGGAACTTGACTTCTGGTATGGAGACATGCAATAAAGGGAAACAAAAGGAAAAGCCAACAGAATGGACCTAAGCACTATGCTGGAGACTTATTACCTCCATCAAGACTCCTTGACAGAGGATGGCAGAGAGTAGTTCAGATAAGATTGTCAGAAAAGGCTGGAGAGGCAGCTCAGCAAGAAAAGGGGTATGTGCGAGCCTGATGACCTGAGTTCAAGTCCTAGGACCCACATAAAAGAAGTAGAGAACTGACTCCACAAAGTTGTCCTCTGACATATGCAAGCCACAGCATCTGTGTCCACACCCAATAATAAGCGATTTCATAATAAAATATTATTAGGAAAAATCTCTCAAGAAGGTGACAATCAGGTTGATAGCTAAGGAATAAGAGAGGCAAAGACTGTCAAAAAAAGATGGAAGAGCATTCCAAGGAGGGAATAGTATGTGCGGAGACCAGAGGCAAGGGTGGTTTGGATATGTCAGGAACTGAAGGTGTGGCTGGGGAAGCATAATCAGAAGAGTAGAGAATGATCTAGAATCCATCAAAGACATGAGGGTGTCTTAGAGATGCTCTGGATTTTTTTTTTTTTTTGAATGGAAAGAAACCATAGAAGTCATAGGAATTGAAGGGAACATGTAACATGCCATTCCAACTGCAGCAAGGAGGTAGATTAGTCCATTCCTCAAGACAGTAAAAGCTGGGGGTCACACAGGGTCGGGGGTTACAATTATGAGGTGCATTTCTAATGCTGTATTTGGAGGCACACTACACAGTTAGTGGAATGTAAATGAGTAGTTTGAAACGGAAGTGTGGCATTTGAGGAGATGACTGGGTCAAAGTTATAAATTTGGTTGATATTTAAAGCCTGAAACTATAACATCATCTTGAGAGTCAAGGCAGAGACTAGTCAATAACAGGGCAGCGATAAGAGAGTCAGTACTTGACATGTGTTGGGAGGAATTGCATGGTTGACATCTTGTATGTAGAGGGGTTCTTTGGGAAAGCATCCAACTGTCAACCCCATATTGCACTCCAAGGGGACTGGGGGGCGGTGTGAGAGAAGAACAGTGTTGTGGAATATTTGTACACTGTGAAGATGTGTTGCTGTGATTGGTGTAATAAAAAAGTTGAATGGCCAATAGCTAGGCAGGAGAGATAGGTGGGACTTCTGGGCAGAGAGAGAACACTGGAAAGAAGGTGGAGTTGCCAACCAGACACAGAGGAAGCAGGATGGGCAGTATGGAGACACCAGGGAGACACTGAAGAGGTCGGACTACAGTACAGAGTAGAGGTAACCGAGCCATGTGACAGAATGTAGATTTATAAAAGTAGGTTAATTTAAGTTATAAGAGCTAGTTGGGAATGAGCCTAAGCTAAGGCCAAACTTTCATAACTAATAAGAAGTCTCCATGTCATTATTTGTAAGCTGGTGGCCCAAAGAAAAATTCGACTACAGAACAAGTTTTGGCATTGAACAGACCTGCTGGAATCTTCCTTTTGATATTTCCGTGTTGTGTAAACTGCTGTAAATTTATTCATCTTCCTGAGTTGCCTGTCTATAAGGGGCAATTACACCAAATATCCCATATAGCCTCCTGAGCTGCCTGTCTATAAGGGGCAATGATACCACATATCCTATAGCATTGTCTGAAGGTGTTATGTTGATATGTGCACAGCCTGGTTCCTGGTACAGAATAATTTTCCAAGCAAGCTATTATTCTCAGTAAGGAGGATGCACAGAACT
Source organism: Neotoma lepida (assembly GCA_001675575.1). Taxonomy (NCBI): domain Eukaryota; kingdom Metazoa; phylum Chordata; class Mammalia; order Rodentia; family Cricetidae; genus Neotoma; species Neotoma lepida. The sequence goes on from LZPO01017337.1 coordinate 226,875, forward strand.
GTTGGGGGATGAGAATGATGGAAGAGAAGAAATCATTATTTATTTACCTTTATTTATTTATTTATTTATTTATTTATTTATTTATTTATTTATTTACCTATATAGTTAGTTTTCTCAACTTCCGGCAGATCTTTTGGCTGGTTCTGGGTCCTGTCCATACTGGAAGTTATGTAACAGAGCAGTCCAGACACCATAACCTGAGAAAAATGGCTGAGGAAATAAGAGTCTGAATCAAGGAAGTTGAGGCTCAGTAAAGTGAGGTAGGGAGGGAACAGCCCTCAGTTTCCACACCTTTGAAGTGTTTCACATGGGGAGAGGAACTGGCCTTGCTTTGTGTGGTTCTGAAGGTGGGAAGCAGAGTGGAGGCTATGGCAGGGCTCTGCTGGNTTCCTGGAAGTATGATCCCAAGCAGGGCACAGGAAAACTGATGAGTATGCAACTTTGAGTCTTTAAAAAAACGTGCACAGGTAAGAACATGTTTATGTTTGTAAAAAGGACTCTGGAATTCAACAACATGGAGTGCTGGGAAATGTGAGGGATAGAGAACGGACAGGGCGGAATAAGTTTCTAGCATGGATCATCACGTATTGTTTGACTTTTGAGCCAAGGAAACGTATCACATGTTCAAAATATTAAACTGGACATGGAAAGGAAGCTAGCAAGCATGAAGGCTGGAGGTGGCTGGCAAGCATGCAAGCAGGCAGGCAGGCCAGTACATTTGAGCCCCGAGGTCCACACACATGGTTCAGGTTGCCTGAGGGGCAGGGCTGGTGACGTGGACATGGCCCTGCTGGCCTGTCCAGAACCCAGGGCTCAGAAAGTCTCCAGACTCCATTTAATTTCTACTGCTGCCATCTTGAAATTATTACTCACTGTACACAAAGTGCATTTTCATTTTGAATTTGGTCCCATAAACAATGTAATATAGATTCTGCTTGGAGAAAAGGTGGACCTCATTCTCAGAGGTCATATTTCCTGACTGTGTGCAATAAACCCCTACTTCTAGCTGTTTCTAATGCCAACATCTACGGCTTGGATGAGCATGAGGCAGCTGGCCTGGAATGATCGTGGTTTGTGCCTGCAGCCCTAGGGTTCTTAGCTGTAAATGTTTAACGTTTAGATTGTAAATTCACCCTAAGGTTCTCTCTCTTGCCAGTATCCAGCTTCTTGTTCTGATGGTCAGGGGTGGGAGGAACCCCATTCATTTGGGATGCTTGAAGATCCAGGCTGCTACCTGGGCCCTGTTTGCTATGCCAAAAATGTACACACACACACACACACACACACACACACACACACACACACACACACACACTTGCAGGTCTGGCCTAGCTCCCTGGTAAGCTGATTATTTATAATGTGGTAGGAGATAGTTTTAAGATAAGGAAATGGAACTTGGGCCTGATTGAAACAATGTGCTTATCTCTGTCTCAGGAGGCAAGAGTGGCTGGCAAGAGAGAGATTACCCGGAATAGGTTTACTTGCTTCCTGGAGACCACCCCCACTCCCCGCCTCATTTTCCGAATGGGTTTAATATATGAGATGTGATTTGAGCCAGGCACAGTGAGCAGAGTGGAGGTGATTCACTAAGGCCAAGCTGATCCATGTGTTCTTCATAGATTTTTTTTTTTGTCAGACTTTCAAATTAGCAGACTTAGAATGGCTGGGTTGGCCAAGAGGCAGAAATGGAGATGGTTTTACAGAGTTAGCATAACTGCATTTCACAGAGGGACAAGCCCAGAGAGGGGCANGACTCTGGCAGGACAGAAGCATGACTCTCACTTTCCAGAAATGGAGATGGTTTTACAGAGTTAGCATAACTGCATTTCACAGAGGGACAAGCCCAGAGAGGGGCAGGACTCTGGCAGGACAGAAGCATGACTCTCACTTTCCTACTTTTCCACTATCTCTTGGGTTCTTTTTCTGGAAGATTCTATTCCAGAACACTTGTTTGGGTTGTTTCCCTTCACACTCTTGTGACCCATCGAAAGCCATTCTCCCATCTGCAGTGCCACCATATGCTTGTACTTGAGAGAAGGAATTCCTTTAGGGCCTGGCCCATCGCTGGGTCCCCAGGGCCTGGACCAAAGTAATATAGGGGGAGGCAGTTGAGCAGGAAGCATCACACTGAACCTCCACTCTTTCACTTCCTCGAGGATGAGGGGAAAGGGCCAATCAGTGGAGGTAGAGCAACATGTCCCCTCCAAAGCCAACTCCTGTATCTGAATGGACCCAGGGTGACAATTCTCTCACAAGAACCAAGATAGCCAAGCCTGTTAGAGCAGGAAGAATCGCTGTCCCTACTTTTGGAGTTCCTATCTGGTTGTTGCCTCTTCTGGAATGTTCCATCCCGAGTTCTCCTTTGCTTTGTTCTCAAAGAACCCTTCCACCCCAATTCTTGCTTCCTTATTATGTGACCGAATATTTATTAACCACCTTCTAGAAATTGTGTTCTGTGCTATGCACAAGTTCTTTGGTAGCAGTTGAGAGAACAAAGGTAAGACATTGTCCTTTTTCTCAAGTTCACAGCCTGAGGAGAAGAGACTGATGGAAGAGATGAGTAGACAGATATGAGAAAGAGAAACTGGAAGGGACCCCTGGGAAGACAAAGGATGCCTGCCCTCCTCAAACCAGGATTCCCAGAGAAGTGAGGTATTGGAAGGTGAGTCTGGTGTCTATGAATTGGAGAAATAAATGGGCGTGACCCCCAGGCATGTGGATACTTGTTGCCATTTATTATTTCATTATCCTGCTACTGTACCAGCTAAATAGCTTTGTGAAGATTTTAAGACTCTTTCATCTTAGCCGGGTTGTGGTAGTGCATGAGTTTAATCCCAGCACTCAGGGGNCAGAGGCAGGCAGATCTCTGTGAATTCACGGCCAGCCTGGTCTACAGAGCGAGTTCTGGACAGCCAGAACTATTACACAGAAAAACTCTGTCTTGAAAAAACAAAAACAAAAAACCAAAAAAACTCATTCGTTTTTTTACATACCCATAGCTCATCTCCCATACCCAGAATTCAACACATCTTTATTAAACGAAACAGCCAATCACAGCCCAGCTGTAGGGCAAAACAAAGCATCCAGTCTGCAAGCACAGACTTCACAGGGTTATGTGACTGATATAGAGAAGTAAGAGACCTCCCACAGCCCCCTGCCAGACACTAGGGTGGCTGGGACCATTCTTTCACCCAGCCTCAATCATCAGTTAACACTGCAGCAAGATTGAACACTAATTTTGCAGACATTGAAATAAAAAAAAGCTATTAGAAATTTCTTCCCAAATGTTGTGCTCATGTTGCTAATTCCATTTTAATATTAACTATCTCATTTGGAAATTATATTTCAATAATGAAAAGGTTATCTCTACTGTAAGATAAATAATGAGAAAGACTCACTGGCTTCGACTTGATCGTTTGAGTTTCTGCCATTGGAGCTGTGGTCTCAATTATGACCCAACAAACTGATTAAATATCAGCCAAGCATGAACAATAGCTTCCAGCTCAGATCCTCCCTCCCCACCTCATCCCTGAAAGCATTTGAACCTCAGAATATAAATGGGAATTTTCCTCACGTAAAAAAGACAGCAACAAAAACCCTTGCATTTGGGGCCCTGCTACCTATTGTCACTGATTGACAGTGTTCAGATTGCTTGCATGGGCCTTTTTCTTCTCTGAAATCAAAAGTCTAAGAAGCAAATAAATAAAGGTTAAAAAACAAAACAAAATTTGGTCCATTGAGATGGTTCAGCGGGTAAAGGTGCTTGCTGTCAAGCCCAACAACCTGGGTTCAATCCCTGGAACCCACATGGTAGAGAGAACCAACTACTTCAAGTTGTCCTCTGAGCTCCATATGTACACTATGACACATGCAGCCCATCCACAAAGAATTAAAGAATGTTAAAAATGATCTTAAAGGGGGAGTGGCTGCACAGATGGCTCAGCAGTTTTGCGTACTCATGCTCTTCCAGGGGATTCAGGTAGATTCCAGCACCCACCTGGTGGCTCNAATCATTTGTAATGCCAGTTCCAGGAGATTGGACACTCTCTTTTGACCTTCAAGGGCTACAGGCANGCATGTGGTAGAAAGACATATATGGAGGCAAAACATCCATACACATAAAATAAAAACAATTTTAAACTNAAAAGCATTTTAAGAGCTCTAAGAAGAAAGTGACTCTTAGTTNTGCTCAGGAATTTCTGGATCAGCGACCTCTCTTCCCTGCTCAACTGCTTAGTTCATCTCCACCAACATCTCTGGGTGCCTATGCTACACCAAGACCCCCAAGATCATTCCACAGGGGAAGAAAACCTGCCATTGCTGAGCCCAGGCCTGCTCCTTGGAGTTCCTGTGATACTCTTACAACCGAATGCCTTATAGGCGGTGCAGTGTTACTGTACAATGTGCCTCAAGAATAGAGTCTGTCTATCCATTGTCGCATCCTGTTACACTAACCCGGAGCTTGGCACCCAACACACACTCATCCATTCTTTGATGAATATTAACAAATTACCTGAAATTTTATATNTCTCTTTTTACTTAGTCCTCAGAGGAATCTGGGTAGCTTTTCCTTCTATACAGCCCTCATCCCCCTAAATGTCTGCATTTTCAAGTCTCTTCCTAAGAACACAAGCTTCTGAAGATGGGGCCTTTATGATACCCTCAAGGGTCCAGGCAGCTTCTGTTGAGGGAATGGCCATGCATCCTGCAGCTGTTCCTCTTATATACAAGACTGATGAAGAGTTGACTCAGGCTCACAGAACTTCTGAGGACAAGTTAAACACTACTGGAGGAGGGACGTGAGGCAGGGATAGGAAGACAGTCAATAGTACACATTCACGTGATTCTCACCCCTGACAAAGGAAGGAGCTGTGGTATTTACATAGTAATATCAGGCCNGTCATTGGTTAATGGCAGCTCCCATGGTGTGTGTAAGGTGTGTGTGTGAATGATTGAGGGTGAGGGGAAATTGAGCCAGAATTGGGGCTGACTGCATTGCCATCCTTAGAGGGTATGAATTGGATACCTATTCACAACTTCAGATGAACTCTGACCATATGAGGATGTGGGAAACCCCAAAGCATCCAGAGGGGAAGTGTAGGCTTTGAACCATGAAGTGTAGGCTTTGAACCATGATGGTGGACCTGGAGATTAGGACATGAGAGGTTCTCTAAGCTACTTATCATATTCTAGTATGCCATAGCCACATGTATCCTATTGGCTTAAAATTTTTTTAAATTACATTTATCTGTGTTTGGGTANCTCTCTGCTTACCATGGGTGTGTGTATGTTGGTGANAGAACAACTTGCAGAAGTCACTTCTCTCCTTCTACCACGTGGGTCCTGGGGCACAATCGCAGGTCATGAGGTTTGGAGGTAAGCAGTTTGACTCACTGAACCATCTGGCCAGCCTCCTATTGGCTTTGATGGTAGAGACTTTTTCCAAAGGAAAATTCTTGTGTCTTTGGGTTGAGNAAGTAAANNATCGTGTGAGAAGCATGAGTGGGTGGAGATGCATAGCTGGTTTGGCACAATCATTCCTACATGAAATCAAGTTTGCAGAGAGACCAAGGGGTCTTGAGGGGTAAGATAACCCAGGGATGTGGTGGCAGATGGGTGAAAACACTAATAGGAAGTGCCAGGGAGCCCCAGTGCTGACTTTCACCAATTAGCTGACATTTCACCAGCCACCTATTTTGTGCCAGGCACGATGTCATCCTCACACGAATTTATCTCAGTGAATCTTCACAGCCACCCTGGAAAACATCGTAAAAACATAATTTTGCCTATGAAGCGACTGAGGCTCCAAAACTTCAACAGTAAACTGCAAATCAAGGCGGGAATGTGAGTCTGTTACTCATTGTGTGACCCTGTGGTGCCCTGTTCCATAGCTGTTCCTTCACAGCCCTTCAAAGGATATGCTACTGGGCTCAGCTAGGCAGTAAACATCCCCTGCAAAGGATCTTTGTGCTGATTTGTGATTAAAGCAAACAAGATAATCAGTCCCAGGACCAGAGGGAGAGCGGCTCTCACACTCATGCAGGCCTCTATTCACAAGACCCTGGAAACCTTTCAACATGGCAGTGGCTGCGGCAATTACCCCTTAGACTGCAGAATAAAGGGGTNCTGTCTGGAAATGCAATTATTTCAGAATAAAAGGTTTGAAAAAGACATATGCAACAAAAGGAAGTGTTTTGTTTTTCTGAAAGTGATATTCCCAGTGAGGGCAAAGACTAGCTTTGATCATGGTCTATAAAGCTTTGTAAAAAATGGTGGGAATGATGAAGATAACCAGGAGGGTGGTGGTGATGCACGTAGTAAGAGGATGATGACAAAGAAGATAATGGTAGTGATGATGAGGAGGGCGCGAACAACGAACATTCCCCAAGCTCTTAAATAGTCCAATTGTTACGGGCACTTCAGACATACTTTGTGGTTATCACAGTAACTGGGCAGTGGGGATAAGCATCTCTATATAACACAGGAAACTGAAGTTCAGAGAAATGAAGTCACAACCCAAAGCATGCACCCATAACCACGAACCCAACAAACTCCTGAATTTATTCTTCCATTTGTTCATTTACTTTGAAAAAACTGTTCATTTATTTAGCAAACACCAGTCTCGGATCTGCCTACTGTAGCTACTAGACCCTTCTCATTTCCATGTGTCAGGAGTATGCCTCCATCCTCACATTAGGGATAAATGAAAACGAGTGTGAGTTACATTCAAATCAAGATTTATCACACTGAATGGTCTACAGCCAGTGTAAAGAGAACCACTAATGGTTTTTCAGCNCCTATAAGCTAATGCCAATTATCTGCTTCGCTCTTAATTAACATGGCAGTAAAAAGCTACTCAGTAATTGGTTGAGAAGAGAGGGGCTGCCTTGCATTTCACTGATGGCTGTGCCCTATGTGGAAGCCCAGCAGGGTTGGTGGATTCCAGGAGGAGTGCTCAAAGGATCACAGAGCCGGGCTAACATCTGGGGGCAAACATGGGTGGAGAATTTGGACAGCACTTACTGCTTGGCTACTCTCTATAGGACAACAGAGGGTCTTGTTCTCTGACACTGCTGAGAGCCATTGCTAGGTGTTTGTCTTGTACTATGACACAATAGAAGGAATGTTAGACACTGTTAGAAGAACTATACAGTTCTTAGGTCATTCAGTTAGTAAGTGAAAAAAATAAGTATTTGACCATTTCTCTCTGNGAGCTTTGGAAGTTTATATAAGAGTTGCCATAGAGATACTTCTCCACTCATTATGTAGTGAGAAGGACAGATACAATGGACTTTGATAACGATGTCAGAGCAAGGCTGATGGCCAAGGCATCTGGATTGTAGATCCATGTCCATCTCTGACTTAGACTATCCACCTGCCTGGAGTATATTTGTTCTCGATGCCTTTGGGCCCACTATGATTGGAGTGTCCCCCCAAATTCATGCATTAGAACAGCTTGACAGAGGAGGTGTGGCTCTTTCAGCCTTGCTGCTTTCTGCTGGGTTTGAATTCACATGGCTCTCCCTGTCCAGAGGCCACAGTGTTCAAGGTCCCATCTAGGAAGCAGATGGCAGGAGAAGCAGACAAGGCAGGATCTTCACCTCCAGAGGGAAGGGGCTGTTTGGTTTGACTCCCCAGGTCCCTTCAGCCTCCCCTGACTTACCTTTTCCATTCTAGTCTTAGTCGCTCANCTACTGTTTAAGTCATCTGATCATAAAACAGTGCAGATAAGCATATATCAGTCTCATCAACCTACGCATCTTAAACATAAGCCCTCATAGTAACCTAGAGTTGTGTATNTCCAAGAAAATATACCTTTGTAGTCAACAAGTAACCTAATGGGAAAGTTATATCCAGTCTGGAGAAAACTGAATTCTATCCTGAAATGAAATTATTGTCCTTCCTTGCCTAGATCATTGTGTACTTTTCCCCCTCAGTGGGAAGGCAAGAATGGGAGGACAGGAATCCCTTTTTCTACTCCTTTTGCATTTCCCAGAGGCCCTGCACAGCCCTGGCACGGAAAGAGATCCATAAGGTTCACTGCCTAAATCACCATCAAATGATGGCACCTCGCCTCAGAGGTCGTATTGAGCGGAACCAAGACTGTCACCTGCATATTCCACAGGAGGAAACTGGGGCCCAGAGAATCCAGAAGGCCTGGCCAATGGCTGCACATTACACAGCAGTGGGGGTGGGGCTTGTACCAGGTCTTCAGACTCCTGGACCAGGGTTCACACCACCATCCACTGATGGAGAGATTGGTTCCTCCTTCAGAAGAAAGAGAAAGGTGTTAGGAACTGCCTCTTCTGAAGAANGGCAGTGTGCTCTGGGAAGACCTGCCATAGTCAGCTCTGGGCTGCTGTGGCTCCTTTGAGAAGCCTGGAGGACGCTGGCTAAAGGAAAGTGAGGATAGACCCCCGGTATTTTCTCACTTCAAACAGCTCCCTGCTGTTGACATAAAAGCTTGGTTATTTTGTCCCTAACATTAGACAGTAAACTCCCTTGGGCAAGGTCTAGGTCAAATTCTTGTACATTTCCCTACTTCCAGCATCAAGAGAGATTTGGTTTAACACTGGAATCAGTGAAAGAAGGAATGAATGGTTAAGTCTNTCAAACTGGGACATCTACCTGCTTTCAAATACTAGGTGTGACCTCATAGACCCTCAGGGCTGCAATGTGCTTGTAACAGATATCANTGATAAACATATTTTGCAAACTATTCTGTAGGGCAAGNATTATCTCTTACTTTCAAGATTTATTTTAATGTGTGTGTATTTGTGTGTGTGNACGTGCGTGCATGCACCTGTGTATATAGATGCCCATGGAGGCCAGAAGAAAAGGAATCAAATCCCCTGTAGCTGAAGTTACAGGTGGGTGTAAGCCACAAGATGTGGGTGCTGGGAACCAAACTTATATCCTCTTCAAGAACAGCAANTGCTCTTAACCACTTAGCTATCTGTCTAACCACTATCATTTCAATTTAGGAGATGGTGTAAGCTTCATTTACTGAACTGTGTCAAGTCTTTTGCTGGTGGTAGCTCATCCAAATCTTGGCAATGGTGGGCACTCCGTGATGGGTGCTATTATTATTCATACCCCTTAGATGAAGCCTAAGGTCTTATGGGTAGAAACTTTATTTAAAGCCCAACTGATCTGGCTCCCCAGCCTGAGTAGTTTCAGCCAGAGTTGGATGNNGTAATGAGGTGCTTGTCACACTGACAACTGAATGGGAGGTTATTGGGAATCTTACAGGAGCAGCATAAACAGCCCAACCTCTGGGTGTGAGTTGCATGGCTGGTTTCTGATTACATGCATGCTGAGAGAGAGAGAGAGAGAGAGAGAGAGAGAGAGAGAGAGAGAGAATGAGAATATGACCCCATTCAGGGATCAACTCTTAAATATTCCTAGAGGCTGCAAACCTCTACTCCCTATGCTGTAAAGTGGGACAACACCCTTTGTAGCAATCTCAGCATATCTGAGCCAAACACAGAACAGCACCTGCCAGGTATGAACTTGAAGGCAAGTGTCCTCATGCCAAGAAGAACGACAGGTAGTATATTTGATTGTGTGTGAGTGTGTGTGTGTGTGTGTGTGTGTGTGTGTGTGTGTGTNNGACACATTCCTTAAGGGTATTCCACCAGCTCTGCATGTAAAGTNAGAAATTATCAAAATGTAACAGTGAATACAGTGAAATCAATGGAGACGGGCTGTCCAACCTGGCACTGTTAGGACAGGGAGGAAGAAGAGCAAGTGTCGGCAGTGGGAATTCAGGGCATGGGAGAGCAGTCAGCAGCTAGGAGACAAAGCTCATTATCCAAGGAGCNGAGTGGAAGGTTTGTGGAGAACACCACCAACCCAGCACACAAAGCTGCTCTCTACCATCAAGGTGTGGAAAGGGCCTTGAACAGTTGGGCACCTCCNGGCCCTCCCCAGTGGATCAGAACGAGAGCTCAGTGGCACTAGAGAGCCCTCTTCACACTTTTTTGAGTGCCTCTTTGGAGTCGAACGCTGTTGGGGACATTCTATGAATTAGTTCATGTGACCCACAACAGAATCAAGAATGGAAAGGATTGTTATTCCAGTTTTATAGGGAAGGAGCTCAAGGACTTCCTGTCAGACTGAATGACAAGCTGGGTAGTCAGTCTGCTTCCCCAAGACTCATGGAACAGCTTCCTCAGTAAAATGGATCAGTAAGTGTGATTGTGCTGTGGAAAGGACAGGCTGCTAGGAGTCCAACAGAGGAGCAAAGTCCATATAATCTCTTGGGAATCAATAATCTTATATGAAATAAGCAATACCATGAAGATTCTGGAACCTTTCTGTATAAGACTGTGTGCATGGAGCAGGGGCTCAGTGAAACCACTGACCAATATTCTGGCTCTTCTGATATTTCCCATTGAGGTCTCCTTCCCACTGTGATTTTCTCAAAAATTTTTTATTTATTTACTTATTTTTAAAAGTGTGTGTGTGTGTGTGTGTGTGTGTGTGTGTGTGTGTGTGTGTGTGTGTGTATGGTGGCTGTGGTGAGCAGGATACATGAGACATTCATTGGATGCCCTGGAGATGGACTTAGTAACAGGCAGCTGTAGTTGCCTGATGTGGGTGCTGGTCACCACTTTCAGGTTCTCTGAAAACAACTAGAATGCTCTCTAAACTGCTGAGCCATGTCTCTAGCCACCAGCGTTACTTTTTAAAGACTCTAATGCATAAACAGGAAGAGGAATAAAGCTCTGTTCCTAGCAGATGCTCCCACAAAGCCCCCTCTGTGAAATGGAAGAGGACACGAGATGAGTGAGGAAGCAGGGAAGGGGCAAATGTGGACTTTGGCCCAGAGAGTTGAACTTGGAGTTTTCTAGACCTAAATAAGAAGAGTCTTGTGAAATTCAAAGGGAGGGGTTAGAACAGAAAACACTCCTAAGAGTGGGTTTGTGGTTTGTGGTTTTCCTCCACAAACCACAGAGGGCCAGCAATTCTCCCCAAATTAAGGAAAGGCCAAAGATTCATGCATTCTCCGAGTTTCTGATCTGGCAGTATCTTGGTNATCACAAGCTCCAATTCCCATTTTTATTTCCAGTTGCAGCCAAGGTCAGGAGAGACCGACTCTCCCTGGATCACACAGCTATTTTCCAATAGACCCAGAATCAGAGACTCTTCTGATCAAAGGTAGTTTTGAAAGAGGGCTATGTGAGTGAAGTGACCATACTACCTGGATCCTACCTGGCCACGCAGATCACCCATGTCACCATCCTGGAGGCTGGCATTCTCAGCAGCATCTTGTTTCCCCAGTGCTGAAGGTAGGTACAGTTCATCACTCTCTTTCCTTAACTTTGTTCCACTCATTTCTTCTTACACCCAGGCCTGTCATTGCTATGGTCATTTCTTCTCTGATCTTCGAATCTAGCCAGTTCCAAGATTGCCATGGGTCATGGAGAACCTACTTCCTCCAGGCATCATCTGAGAAGTGTTTACTGAATTTGTCAGGGCTTCAGCATCTTTAGGTCTAGCAACAAGAGCTAGGTATGTGTTAGGTATGTGCTAATGACTGAGACTCCNTTCAGCCCCACAGTCCTGCAACACAGGTACCACTAGCCCCCTCTGTAGATTGGTGAGGCTCACATGGGTTCACTACCAGAAAGGTTATGTAGTTATCATAGGAAACGCCTCAATTTGATCTTGAGAAATAAAACACTTTATCTTTAGTGTCCAAAAGTTGGCCAAGGCCAGACTACATGGATTTGAACTCAGCTCTGCCACTACTTAGCTATGTGATCCTGCACAAGGTCTTAATCTTCTGTCTCAGTTTTTGCTTTTAATGGGATGGTACTAAAGATTTATGATAAAGTAAATATAAAGCATTTAAGACATAATGAAGGAGCAATTAATATTAGTTGTTGNTCTTAGTGTTACTAGCGTATGTTAACTTATCTAGGTCTCCAGACTCCAGACTTTGAAATATCTGTCCCTCAAGCTTGTCTGAAGTATTCTAGCCTTTGGTTCGTTGGGAAATGGAGTGTGAGGTGGCAGTTCTCCAGAAGGAGGTTTCACACACTTAGGGGCACCCTTGAAAGGACAGAGGGGGCCAGGTGGGGCAGGGGGAACTTGAGGTGGAGTACATACTACAGCCAGTGTCATGGAGAGCTCTCTTGTACCTAACTACTGTCAGTGAGAGTGTTGCATAGGTCCGAGATACCCCCCAATTTCTGCTTGTGTGCCTTCAGCCCCTGCTGGGGTTACAAATATTAGAGCCAGCCTCTGCCTACAAGGAGCTCAAAGCTAACACACAAGGCATCTTCCAGAGCTGCTGTGTTCCCTCCTGGCCTCCTTCGGTCTGCTGCTTTCATGTGTGCTTTCTGGGACCCAGTAACACATGCTCCGAGCATTTAACAGATGGGTTTCACTTATGTCTGCCACCTCCTTCACCTCCAGTCCTTTGCTTTCTGTCCAAGGGCACTGAGTCANAGGCTTAGTTTCTCCTTTGTCCATGTTCTCTACTTACTACTTCATTAAATTGTTCTCAGCCAAGTACAGCAACCTATTTCATGTTAGATGTTTGGCTGTCTTGGAAACCCAAGAGCCCCTGGGGGAACNGAAGGCCCAAGAGGACAGAGTGATTTAGAACTCCTCAAAACCAGNCCCCAACATTTCTCAGTTCTATTCCTAGAGGGGCCTTTGCAGTTGGAATCTTAATTCAGAAAGTTACCTTCGAAGTTGGAGGGCAAAGAAAGCAGGGAGAGTGTAAAATGGGACGAGGGTGATTTGGTAACAAGTAGCTCTCTCTATCCATGTGGGCTCTTTTCCAGGAAGCCCTATTAATAATACTATTCACTATGGAAATGGCTTTCATTGTGAGAAATCCCCAAGTCCTTTATGGGGAGAAATCATATCACCCGACAATGAACTTGATCTGCTGAGCAGAGTAAGTTAACAGCTGTTAAACAGCTGTATTTCTCTAGCTGAGGGAAAGGGCCTCAGAACAATTGAGGGAAAGATACTAGCCACTATGCTCTTTCTTTAACAGGACAATCAGCACCCACCCAGGTTGTGCCTACTCAAATGGATGGAACTAGAAAAAATCATCCTGAGTGAGGTAACCCNGACCCAGAGAGACAAACATGGTGTGTACTCACTCCTAAGNGGGTATTAGTTGTTAAGTAAAGGATAGCTATGCTACAATCCACAGCCCCAGAGAGGTGAGGTAACAAGGAGAGCCCAAAGGGGGATGCATGGATTTCCCTGGAAGGGGAAATAGAAGAGAGCTCCTGGGTAGACTGGAGGCAGGTAGGGATGGAAACCCGAGGGGTTGGGTTGAGGGGTGCATGGAGGGGGAGAGTAATGAAAGAGGTGTTTTGATGGGGGCGCATTTTGGGGTTAGGTAGAAACCCAATGTAAAGGAGACTCCCACGAATCTGTAAGAATGACCGTGGCTAAGACTCCAAGCAATAGTAGCTAGGTATCCTGAACTGGCCTTCTCCTGTAATCAGATTGGTAACTATCCCAGTTGTCATCAGAGAGCCTTCATCCAGTAACTGATGGAAATACATGCAGAGATCCATAGCCAAGCACTGGGCCGAGCCTGAGGAGTCCTGTTGAGGAGAGGAAGGAAGGACTATACAANCCAGGGGCCAAGGTCATCACAAGAGAACCCACAAAAACAACCTGCCTGCTCACAGGAGCTCACAGACTAAGGATTAATGGNTCGGAAGCCTGCATGGGACAGGGCTAGGCCATCTGCATGTGTGTGATGGTTGTGTGGCTTGGTCTGCTTTTGGGACTCCTGTGGGGCTCCTGGCAGTGGGATCAGGGCTTGTCCCTAAAGCTTTGGCTGGCTTTTAGGAACCTGTTCCTAATGCTGGGTTGCCTTGCTCAGTCTTAATACAAGGAGAGGAACTTAGTCCTACCTCAACTTGATAGGCCATACTTTGTTGGCACCTATGGGAAGCCTTCCCCTTTCTGAAGAGAGGTGGAGGAAGGGTAGATTGTGGAGGGGGCGCAGAGGGAAGGTGGAGGGAGGGAATGGGAAGAGGGAGGAAGCTGCGGTTGGGATATAAAATAAATGAAAAAATTATTTAATAATAATAATAAAAGAGTGTGTCTACTTGGCATTCAGCAGTCATACAGGCAATCAGAGGAGAGACAGGGGAGCCAGGACAGTCACTTGGGGCAGACCTGGAATATGGGAAACACACATGGGCCAGGTACTGCGCTAAGCATTTGCAAAAGGATCAATTAACTCCTCACACCTATGGGATCTGGAACCTTTGTATTCCCGTTTCATATGATGGGAAGCAGTCTTAGAGAAGTGAAGAGACCCTCCCAGGTTTACCTGGAGAGGAAGAGGAACCCAGGTTGGGCTTCCAACTTCTCACTCAGAATCAGAAAAACAATCTCAGAAACTACTCCATTCCCTTCCTTGACCTGACTCTCCAGAGGGGCTGTGCCTCATCCAAAAAATCAAAGAAATGGTTGTTTCATTTGAACACGCCAGCCAGTCAAACTTGGCACGTCTTTTCTCTCCAGCAGGGAGGAAGCAGGGTCACACACGGGGTATCTGGGGCGTCTGGCCAGTGGTCCTGGGCTATCGGCTCTTGCTCCTCTACTGCTGGGAGTTTCCCATAGAAACACATGGACCAGAGGGAGTCATGTGCTAGACTAGGCCCCGTGGCAGATGACTGATGGGCCTCACATCCTACCATCCCCAGGAAGGGCCCATCCTTCTTACTTATCATTCGTCCCAGCTNACTTGTCAAACCACTTCAGCAGACCTCTGAAACGGTCNTTCTTTCACCAAGGAGAAAGCCAGGGTGGCAGGCACTTGATCGAGATCCAGCACCCNTAAGAAGCTGTTCATTGGCCCTGGGAAAAGGCCCTGATGGATATGGATGGGGGTGAAGGATGGAGAGAGCCAGAGGGACATAAGAGACAGGTCAAAACAGGAAGGAGGCAGACAGAAAGTAGGAGGAAGGCAGGGGGTGGGGAGAGAGAGGAGACAGGAAGGCTGGTGAAGGCACATTTATGTACGTGATGGATGATGTGATGAAAACTCCCTCCCCCTACAAAGCCATGCCTGGGTTTGCTCACTTTTACATCCACAGCACCCAGCACAGCGGCTGAGATGAGGGGAGGGAGTGCCTTAAGTATTTATCAAGTGAGATCAAAACTAAAGAGAAATAATAGGATATCAGTCTTGGCACCTAAGAGGAATGCAGCAAACGCTTAGTTATTAAATACCTACTTAAGGTCAGGAAGTAGCTATGAGTAGGGGAGTCCAGGAGACTTTGTTTTCAGGCCAGGGGTCCAGCAGACCCAANAGGAAAAGAAGTACTGAGGAAAAAAGGCAAATGGCCAAATACTGCCCTCAAGCAGATGGGCCCAGGCCAGGGTGGGCAGTCATAGGGACGGACACCTCCTCATGAGGACCAAGAAGCTGGCAGCATGGTCACAGTCTTGGAAGAGTGGAAGAGAAGGGTAGACAATGGCAGGGTGAGAACTCACAGTTGCTCTCTTAGAATCCAGCACCAGTGCAGACATGCAATGGGCCCATAGGAAAGATTGCCGAGAGCTGAATGAAAACAGAATTGGAGGATGAGAAGGTCAAGGCTGGAGGTTTCAAGCAGAATCCGTGGAAGAACCGTGTGATGTGGGAGGTAGGCACAGAAGTTTAAAGGGCCCTGCATTAGAACTTGGGGTTTCTGGGCACAGTGCATGAATCTCACTTCTACTCACACACTGAGACATCTGGTTCTCAAAAAGTGCCCATTTTCTTCTTCAAGGGATACTTGGGCATGTTTGGAGACATATTTGGCTGTTAGAACTCAGGGAAGGTGCTAGGGTCAAGCCAGGGATTGCAGCTAACATGCTATAACATGGGGCAAACTCTACAACGAGGAGTTAGCTGTCAAACATCAGGGCATTCTGCAGCTCCTGGGAGAAGGGGCTCTCTGTCTCTGACTCTCAGGCCTCACTGAGAAGTGCTTTAGTCGTTATACTTAAGATAACTGGTGTGGCTAAAGATCCACTGAGCACCAATATGTGAAAGCTGACAGCTGCCCTCTTGGGCTCCTTCTTTAAAGCAAATGGATAGTAGTTTGCACTCAGAGACACAAGCCCGTTCCCCTCATCCGTAGATCTGAGGTTACATTACACCACAGTGACACTCCAGAGTGTTTCCTTACTAGGGGCTTCCCATTAGATTTCTGGAATTTACAACCTTGGACCATGGAAATGGAAGGAACACTACTTTGCCTGACAAGTAAAGAAGCAGATGTCCAAGAAGGCAATGATGTAGCCAGGGTTCTGGGGCATGTGAGTGGCCGACAAGGCCTGAAATCCAGACCTCTGCATGTCCAGCCTTGAGTTTTTTTCTATGAGAAAGAGTTTCTGGGAACTTAGTTCCCAAGAAGTGCCTATTTCATTGAGAAGGCGTGAGAGCCACAGATGCTCTGCTGTAAGCCTTGTAACCATTCAGATAACCAGGTCCAGCTTACCCCTGACTGACTGTTGATCAGGGATCAAGAGCCCAAGATGAAGTTCTCTTTGGAGCCTGTGGTTGAGCAATCCGCTTGTGTTGCTCAAAGACTTTCTTAACCATTCATGGGGGGCCTGAAAGAGCCGAAGACCAAGACTACTGTGAAATAGCCAGGGTGCCTCACTTTCCCCAAGGAAAGGTGGTGCTGGATAGGGAAAGGATTGGGACAAAGCCATGCATGGTGGTTTATGTCTGTAATCCCAGCAATATGGAAGCCAAGGCAGGAAGGTCAGGAGTTCAAAGCCATCCTCTGTTACATAGTGAGTTTGGGGCTAGCCCAGGACACACAAGACTCTACCTTGCTACAGATCAGACATTTCTCAACCCTCATTAGAGAAGATTCACCTTGCAATAGGTGGCAATTAAAACAGAGACCCTCAACTGGCCAATGGGGAGAGAATAAGATGCTATGGAGTGTTCAGCCCTAAAGGAGACATGCACACGATACTCCTTTCCCCATGATTGAGGGATCTTTGAGGATGAGGGATGGAAAAATACTAAGAGCAGAGGTAGTAGAGGACATCAAAGAAATCGTGTTTTCCAGACACAGCAGGCCAGGTGCACAGAAGAACTAAGGACAAGTGTTTCGAGTCCGCACAAGACCTATGCAAGTCCCAGCCAGACAAAATCCCGGAGATGAGTAGGGAAGGAGAACATGAGATCCTACCACCTGCTGAGGAGCGAGTGCATTGGAGAGCCTTTGGGAGAGAGAGAGTCAGTTTTCTTAGTGATATGACCTCTGGTGGATAGCACACATGCCAGGGCAGGCCTTACTCCCAAGACTGGCTAGGCAACACAAATTGGACTTGATGGGAAAAGGAAAAGAAAAGAAAAGAAATCTTTTCTGGGTGGGAACAGATGGTGTAGAGGTTATGAGAAGAACCTTGTGGGGGGGATAGGTTCAAAATACATTGTATAAAATTCTTAAAGAATTAGTTAAAATATTGTTAAAAATAACCAAAAAGCACTGCAAATAGGCACTGGTATTTCTTCACCATTCTTCGTTCGGCCTTGGAGACTTACTTTGATGATTAAAAAGCTGCTCTTCACTTGCCCAGGGAGACATAGCAGTGACTGACTCATTCTGAGTGAAAATGAAGACTCCAGACTTGTCCTGAGAGATGGGGTCACTTAACAAGCCACAGAGCAGTGAAATTGCCCCTCTCCATCCACAAACTCATCTTTGAGCGTTCTGCTCCTGCATCCCTGACCCCAGAAGGCATGTCTCATCTTCTCCTAAGAGTCAAACTTGCACTACCTCATGACTCTTACGGATACATAGACAGCACCTGATATATTATGGGTTGTCCTCACAAGATTCTAAGATCTGTTTTGAGGGCTTGGCATGAGGATGGATGGAGAGTGGTACCCACTCAACATTTGTTGACATGCCGAAGCTGGCTGTGTTTGTGAAGTGTTTGCTGTACAGGAATGAAGACCAGAGTTCACATCTCCAGAACTCATTTTAAAAAAATCAGAGGTGGCAGCACATATCTATAATCCCAGTAGTGGGAGGCAGAGACATGAGCATCACTAGAACTCACTGGCCAGACAACCTAGTTGGGTCAGAGAGAGCTCCGGATTCAGTGATGGAGCCTGTCTCAAAAGATAAGGTGGGGAGCAAGTGAGGATAGAGGAAAACACCCAAGTTAACATTTAGCCCACACATATGCCTACACACTTATGAACACACACACACACACACACACACACACACACACACACAGACAGAGACAGACAGACAGAGTCAGAGGGACAGAGACACGGACAGACAGAGACATAGGGACAGAGGCAGAGTGACAGAGAGACAGAGACAGAGAGACAGAGATAGAGAGAGCTAGTTCCTGGTATCAAAGCTGTTCTGAAGGGGGAAAGGCACACACCACAAAGAAGAGTAAATGGTGTTATGCCAAAGGATGTTCACACCTGCTAATCTTTTGCTCTGTGTGACACTGTGGTGATGAGTCTAGTCCTCCTGACAAGCTTATAAACAAACTAGAGATGGCACTTGACTTTTGATAAGAGTATATTCCAATAAACCCATCCTATGCTGAAAATATGGTAAGTAAAAAACTGCATTTGATCCACTCCACCTTCCAAACATCATAGCTTCTCTTAGCCTAACTTATGGTTCCTTTTTTCTTTTAAATCCGCCCTCTCTCTATGTAGCTAAAGATGGCCTATAACTCAACGTAGCCCAAACTTGCCTCAAAATTGTGATCATCCAGCCTCTGCATCCCAAGTGTCAGGGCTGTGGACATGCACCATGAAGCTTGGCTTAATCTAGCCTGCCTACAGGAACCTATCATTGCTTAAAGTTATTTAATACATCTATTTTATAACAAGGTGCTCTCCGTCTCACACAATTGACTGAATACTGTCTGAACACAAAACGCAGAAAGGTTTTATGTATATCAAGTCAAAAAACCCACTAAGCTGGGTCATCAGGATCCAGGGGCCACTNGTGTTGTTACCCCCAGTTTACTGATAAGGAGATGGTATTGCATTCAAAGAGCCAGCATTTCCTGGTCTACCAAGCTGTTGTTTGCTTTGCTTTGGCTGCAGAGCACTAGAAGTCTATTTCCTCAGTCGGAAGAAATACATAAAGGACTTGATTTGATTTGCAGACTTCAGATTTATGAAGCTGTTTGTTAAAAGGTTCTACGAAGAAACAGATAAGTGATATTCTGCTAAGGGCTTAATGACCTGACTAGATTAACAATCACCCCAAATTCAGATCTATTCAAGACATCTAGGGCTCACCATAGTCATTAACCATTGCAGGTGTCGTAGGGTAATGGACACAATACAGGTCAGAGGGTGAGAAAAGCTGAGTCAGATCACAAAGCTGCTATTGTGGGAGCAATTCTCAGTAAATCTGTAGAGCAGGGCTGACACGCAATACACATAGGTCTATAGTGAGGACATGGCCTTAAACGTATCCTAGTAAGCCACAGCACAGGAGCACTGGCTGCTGTAGCGGTGGGAGGTTTAGCATTTTGTGTCCACTTGCAAATGCTTAATTTCACAGCAACTTTAATTATGTATGTTGAAAAAGTTAAGAAAAAGAAAGAAAGGAAGAAAGAAAGGAAGAAAGGAAGGAAGGAAGGAAGGAAGGAAGGAAGGAAGGAAGGAAGGAAGGAAGGAAGGAAGAAACAAAGAAACAAAGAAACAAAGAAAGAAAAAGAATCTACCACCCGAATAGCGAATAGCGTATAACAACAACAGGCCGGCTTACAGATGTCAGTGTGTGAGTTCCATGTCTTCCCTTCCCCACTGCATGTCAAGGATGAAAGGACCTTGTAATTTGTAGCGTAGTCGGCGCAGCCACGGATGCTATTCTGGTGCTTCAC
The DNA here is from genome assembly GCA_001675575.1 of Neotoma lepida. NCBI lineage: Eukaryota > Metazoa > Chordata > Mammalia > Rodentia > Cricetidae > Neotoma > Neotoma lepida. The sequence continues at coordinate 246,753 of LZPO01017337.1, forward strand.
CAAGGCATGATCCTTGTTAACCTCCAGCTCTCAGAGGCTTGTGCCTGAGAGCCCGCTCTCATTGTGGGTATAATTACAGACATTTTTAGCTCTCCAGAATCCCTTTCAAAGAACAAAATGTTCGGAAGAAATCCTAAGCCATCATGTAGGAAATATTGTGGAAGTTTAATTAAAAAAATTTTTTTAAATGTTAGGTTTAAAAAAGAAATGTTTGAGATGTCTTAAAAAAGCATCCCCAAAGCTCTGGTTTGGGACAGTTGAGATGTCTGTGAGACGTTACTGGGGATTCCATAATCAGTCACTGGTGTCAAGCAGGCCCAAAGGATGGCAAGGTGACTTGTGGCTGTGGGACTTGACTAGGCAGGGATCAGGCTGGTGTACTGGGCATATCTTTGAAAGCAGACCCATGGTAGGAGGTTCTGGAACTTTCCTGGAAACCTCTGTCCTGAGGACATATAGGGGACTCGTGTTCACAACCTTTCACATGAACCCTTCCTGGTACCAACAGTGCTGGGAATTGAACTTGAGCCTTTGTTCAGGTGTGTCAAGTGCTCTACCGCTGTGCTACACACTCAGCTCCAGAATCTCTGCTGCACACTGGTTTTCACACTGTGCTCGTCAGGACCCCAGAGGCTCCTGGAGGAAGTCTGAGGGGCTCAGAGGCTCTGGACTAGTTCCCATACTCTGCTCAAAATGTGAGAAGTCACTTTTCCTCAACAAAGGAGGAACTGAGGCCTCTGGGCCAGCCCCAACCTTATGTTCATCTTCAGACTACATTGTCTTCACTGTTGCCAGGCAGTGAGGTCTGCATACCAGGTCACCTCTGACCTTTGAAGGGTGTCGGTAGCTCTCCCAGCCTGTTTCCCTAGCTGTGTGGTGATCGTAATTGTCTTGTGGCAGAGGCTCAAGAACAACCACCTAATCCTAACACTCCCGTTATTTCTGTCCATATTTCATCTTCACATTCCCAGGTCACCCTCAGCCATAGCCATTTGCATCCTGAATGTCTGTGCCACACCACCGTGCCCACACTAGCTGATGTCTCCTTATCCTCTTTCCTAATTCCTCCTTACAACATTTTTGGTCTATTGGTTCCTCATATATAAGAAATACACATTCGGGCTAGAGAGATAGCTCAGAGGTTAAGAGCACTGGCCGCTCATCCAGAGGTCCTGAGTTCAATTCCCTGCAACCACATGGTGGCTCACAACCATCTGTAATGAGATCTGGCGCCCTCTTCTGTCATGCAGGTACACATGCAGGCAGAACACCGTATACATAATAAATCTTAAAAAAAAAAATACACATTCATTGTGGAAAATTTTAAAATTCAGACAATAAAAAAGAAGAAATAAAGAAAGCAATCACCCATAATTCCACTCCTTGGAGCTACCCCGGTAACAGAAAGACATGTTTCTTTTCTGTTAAGATCCTCTGTGAAATGCCTGTGATGCTTCTGGAGGCTATTCTCCACTGTGCGGTTAAATGTACATTTACCATAATCTCCCATCCTTTCTGAAATGTTAGTTTGCATATCTCTTCTCTAAAAAATAATACTAATATATGCATATATTTGAATTTAAGCAACACAGAAATAAGCTGATCATAATCTGTATATATCTTCCTTTACTCCTTCCTACCCCACCCATCCTACTCATCTTGGGAGGCAGCCACTGTTCACTGGTGTATGTACAGACATTTCCCTACTCATTTCCATATTATAGTCAGTTGCTGATGCTTAAAAAGAAAAAAAAAAACCCTGAAAGATGGCCTCAGACCTAATGTTTGGTTTCTCAGGCCTTGTGGATCATTTTGCTCCAAAGTGTCTGGTCTTCAAATTGGACTCAATATTTTTTTCTGAAATTAATGTTCTTAAAAATTTAGGGCAGGGCTGCTCACCTTTCATGTATGTGTCAGCCCCCACGGAGCTGGGTGAGGAAGAGATTTGTGAGGAGGGCTGCATTCTGCACTTCTAACTGGCTCAGACCATTGGTTCCTTGGAACACTTTGAGGAACAAGAGTCCGGGGCTCCCATCCACTTGAGTCAGGCCTTCATCACCCAGATGACTGTTTCTCCTATTTGTCCCAAATATTGTATCTCTATCCTTTCCTGGTTGGCAATAATAAAATCCAATGCACAAGTCTTTCTTGAGATTTTAGGTAACCCATGATAAGGAGTTTTGGGGGATTCTGGGTCCCCAAACAAAAGGGAACTTGGTGTGAATCATCTTCTGCAAGGGCAAGAGACATCATAATCACCATACCAAGTGCACAAAGATGTGGCATCCAAGGAATACAGCTACAAGGAGCTTTTTTAGCTGCACTGGGTGACAGAAGCCAAAAGAAGTGCAGCAAAAGTTGAACCCCTAAACTCGGCCGAAAAAGTTAAGTACTTTTTGACACCCCAGTTGAAGTAAGGGACGGGAGTGAGAGGAGCAGAGATGGACAGTCAGTGAAAGAATCTACACTCAAGTTTCTTCTGACAAAGGATGTTGGGTAGGAGTGGGAATGGGGTGACTGGGTCAGTATGCACCATTTGAGAGAGCAGGGACAGTGTGGGGTAGGGCTATGGCACAGGCAAGCAGAGGCATTAGAGGAGAAGCAGCTGCCCAGTGGTACAGCTACCAGTGTGGCTTCTGTAGATAGGTCTACACCAGACAAGCTCCCAAGATCCACACCACCCAGTGTTATCTTAAAGCACAGCCCATCGATATCTTACATAAGACCATGTATTTGGGACTCAGTCAGATGATTTGTCATCCAGCCTGGGGACAGTGAGAAGCTTTGAATCCATTGTATTCTGAGAATAAAAGAACTAGGGTTCCCCCAGGATAAGACAGTGTTTGCCAAGCATAAACAATATCCTATAGTTTCTACAGTTAAGCACAATTCATTCCATCGTGCATTTTAATTTTTAAAAACCTTTTGGATACTAGAGAATAGCTTATAACCCTACTAGACCACAGCATCTTAAATTTTCCCTGATAATGGTTGGCAGGTATTTTTCACAAGTTGTCTATAAATATCATTCCTCCAAAATAACTCAAACATACAAAGAGCATAGAAGGACATGTATTTGCAGTTTTCATCCACATCCTTCCAGATCTCAGAAATCAACACATCTTTCCAATAAAGTTTCCTGACTTTGATCAGCATAAAAATCCTCAGAAAGACTGGGTTTCTCCTCCCTATCTGAACCTGAGCAACAGGAGTAGAAAATGACTCCTGTGATGGAAGAGAGCGAAGAACTCATACTTCAGAACCAATGCCTGTCAGTCAGTCAAAACCCCAAGATACCGTGTGTGTGTGTGTGTGTGTGTGTGTGTGTGTGTGTGTGTGTGTAAGCCAGAAGACAACTTCAGGTGTTGGTCCATACTCTTGAAGCAGAGACTTGTTTTCTCACTGCCTATGTCATGTTCCTGGGTCCATGAACTCCTAGTGATTCTCCTGTCTCTGTCTCCCCTCATCTCCCTATAGGAACACACGGATTTTTAGACATTCCTGCTATCTATCTGGCATTTACATGGGTTCTGGGGATTTGAACTCAGGTCCTCAGACTTCCCTACCAGGGCTATCTTCCCATCCTCACGATACCTTCTTTTTACAGAACATCTCCAGGGAAAGGAGAATGGGAGCAGATGACAAACATCCCAGCCAGTGACCCTGCAAAGCCAAAGCCAGATGAAGGAAGGCTGCTGTTGTCTGGGTTATCTGTTTTGTTGTTGCTGTGGCCCAGAATCTAGCTCAGCCCAATGGAGTAGGTGCTGCATACATTTATTTCCCTTGGATGAATGGGTACAGGCCTGAGAGCCTGATCACTTCTAAATCAATATCCCAGAAGCTCTGATTCAGCTCCAGGTGTCTAGTAATTATCTTGACTTAGACGTCTCCCAGGTGCTTCAAGCTCATCACATCTACAATTCTAACTCATCAAACCCCATTCCCTGTCCCTGCTAACTGCTCCTTCAGGACTCTGGAATTTCAACACCATCTTTAATCATCAGAGCCTCTCCCCTTCACCTTCTTTATTTACAAAGCTCTCAGTGTGAGTGGTCCTTCTCCCTGATGCCTTTGGATGCCTTTCACCTGCTCCTTTTCCTTGGATTTCTTATTTGAGCAAAGACTGGAATCAGAAGTAATACCTGTGCCTTTAGATTTTTAGATT
>LZPO01017337.1:267187-283410 GCA_001675575.1 Neotoma lepida
ACTACCCCATGCTTCCCCCCACAATGAAGTCCAAGGGAAGAAAGCTGTTTCTACATGGTGGCCCATCTACCTGGGTGATTGGTGTGAAATTTAATTGTGGTAAGGGTTTGGGAGATGCTAAACTCACTAGCCATGCTAGCCAGCTACATGTGGTATTATTAAATATGTGCCCCAAGGTCCTGCCGCCGCTGTTGTACTGAGCAGAGTGGTCCAGATGGCTGAGTAAATCCACATTATGACTCATCCAACCCCCAGGTGTTCCAGGGGCAGCACTTCCTGCTTGAGGATGCTTTTCTTGCCACCCTCCTAGCCTATAGCTGCCCTTGGGCTTATTAGTCATCTATTCACACAGGAGGGAGAGAAAGAAGGCAGGACAGGTCCCACAGGCCAGGCGGTCCGGTGCATCATACAAGCTTTGAGCCTGTGAGTCAGCCTAACAGACCCCAGAGCCAGAAACTCTGCCCAGATGTCTCAGACAGGGGGCCTTAGAAATAGTAGGNGAATAGATTTTGGTCAAACCCATTATGAAATGAATCATGGAATTTTTGAGCTAAAGGTTCTTTAAAAGTAAGGGAATTAACATTTTATAGGATCCAGTTATGTGCTGGGCATTTTCTTTAAATCTTTTAAAAATTATTTCTTATTAGTGTGTGTGTGTGTGTGTGTGTGTGTGATGTGAGTGCAAGTGTGCATTCATACAGTACATGTGCCACCACATACATGTGGATGTCAGATAATGACTTGTAGGAATTGGTTCTCTCCTTCCACTGTAGGTTTGAGGGATCAACCTGGGGTGGTCAGGCTAACATAGCAACTACATTTACCTGCTGAGCCATCTCACTGGTCCTTTAAAACTTGTGGGAAAACTGAAATATATAACCATAGANATATTTCACATGGTGACCTAGTACATAGGCTTTGTGTAAAGTGTCCCTGAAATCAACATCTTACAGAGTCAACATCCATCTGGCTTTGTGCTATGTCTTCTCTCCTGAATCTCCTTAGTTTATTTATTATTTTAACAATGGTGCTGAGTCATAGAGTTGACATCCTACTTGGTTATCAACCCCTGATTGAAAAACAGTGTCCTGCTCCCTTCATATATAGGCTCTTTTACCTTTTCCACACTCATCATGTCTTCAGGTAATAGGCACTTATCCCTAAGCTGNAGTTGGGGAAACTGAGGCTCACTCAATCTTAGTAATTTGCATAAGATTTCTCAGTTGCTATGTGGCGAAGATTCTGAGTGTAAGCCCCAAACCCATCCTCCTCCTCCTGTATTACCCCACTGCTGACCGATGCTCAGAGAAGAGAAATAACTGGTCTGGGGTCACAGTAGGGCTGGTGACAGCCTCATCCTGAAACCAGATTTGCTTCTGGATGCTACACTCTGCCCTGGCACTACACTCTATCAGCAGGAGGCTCTATTCCCACCCCTGGTGGAAGTGAGTGAGATGAAGTTCAAACAGGCTTAGGAACCAACTTGCCCTGGACAAGGCTGAGCTTACCAGAGGAGGAAAATGCCTCTCAAATATCTTGGGAAAGAATTTGGTCATTGCGTTACTTCCGTGGGAATTGGAAGTCATGTTGGCACAAATTAAAAGCAAAATTCTTGTTTGCTGCACTTCTCTGCACACCCGCTGGGTCTTAACAGAGTTTCAAGAAAGCAATCCATTTTCATTTAGCAAGGTCTGAATCTCCCCATCTCCTTCTCCTTTCCCAATGCAGAGATGGGGCACAGCCCGATTAGCACTGCTAACCAAGCTTACAGGTGGGAGGGAGGGAGAGAGAACCAGTTCTGACCAGGGACTTCCTAAAATCCTCTTAGAGGAACTCCCAAGAAGAGCATTGTTAATGGCCTTCAAACCACAGCTGCCAGGTCACAGAAGAGGGAGTGCTGTAGAGGAGAGGTCCTGGTCATGTTGTCTGAGGCCGCTGAGCAGTGNAGGGATTGGAACTGTGGCTAAAGGTGGGATTTTAGCAAAATAAGCTAGTACCAGATGTCTCACGGGGAAGGGAATGCAAGGCCAGAGTGGGAGGGAGGCAGCAGGATCAGAAAACAAGATGCTCAGCAGCAGGATGGAGAGCTGGGATGAGAAGAGCCTGGGGATATGGTTCAAGATCAAAGCCACAAACTTGGAGAGAGAGGGAGCATAGGATGGGCCAGTGGTTAAAGGATCCAGCACTGTGCCAAAGTAGCTGTGTGATTAGAGGATCAAATAGACATTCTCTTGCTCTAGAGCACCTGGGCNTCCATGCTGGTCACAGGACTGGGAGTAAGGGGGTGGGATAGTCCTTGATGCGAGTAAGGTCTTGGGCAAGCAGGACCGAGACGCTCAGCATAGAGGCAACCCTGGCTGCTTGTAAGCCTTGCATGCATTGTNAGAGCCTCCCCCATCTTTTCTTGTCTGAATTGTTGCCATAGCATCACACTTCANCCTGGGGCCTACTCTCAACACATTATCCAAAATGATCCCACTCACACACTGGTTAGACCTCAGAATCTTCTCCTACTGACAGCCTGCACACCTTCCACTCCAGGCCATCACTTTGGCNTCCTCGACTCTTCTACTCACTGGCCCCTTTGTTGCTGTTCAAACAAGCCATTTACATCCTACATCAAGGTCCCTGCAGCTGTCCTTCCCTCTGCTGGCTTTTACTCCATGTCCTCATGACTCATGCTATCAACGACAAAGCTTCAAAGTCATGTCTCTATGAAGCCTTCTCTGGCCTCCATATTTAAAATTACAGCTCCTTTCCCTCACCCTGGGACCTGTTCATATAGCACTTATTATCTCGAAGCACCCTATACAATTTAGTTTTTCAACTTGTCATTCTCAGTTCTCTCCAATGAAATCTGATATCCTTAAGAGTGAGTGGTTTCACCCGTTTTGATGGTTGATGTAATCCCTGTACTCAAAACCATCCCTAGAANGTAATAAGTGCTCAAGAAATAGCACGGCATCTGAAATATACGTTATCAGAGTGAATCGTCATGAGATGTCTGGGCTTGCTGAGAGTGGACTGTGGTCTCAAGAAGGTCCTCCTTTGTCTCAGACTCAAGCATGTTTATATCAAGCGTCCTCCAAAACCCTGTCCTGGGTCAGGCTACCCACTGGCTCTGGAACAAGGGCAGAGAAAAACAGCAAACACCTAAGGATATTAAAAACATTGTGTCCTTGGGAACAGCTAGAAGGCAAATCACTCCCAGCAGACATTGCTATTGTTTGTCCTACAATATAAAAACGTGTGTGGCTGTAATAAGAAGCTAGAAGCTTGCTGATGGAGAGACTCTCAGGTGGGAAATCCAGCATGACTGATTCTTCCCCAGTCGGCTTCTGCCGGATGTTGTNAGCCCAATTTGATGATGTTACCTGTGTTTGCTCTCTCTCTCAATCAGATTATTCGGTTGTCTCTGCAGGATGTTAAAAGCATCTGCTATGATGTTTTGTTATCTATCCACTACTTCCTGTTTGTTCTTTTACTTTTGTTTGCTACAAGCTTTAATAAACTCACTCATTTGAAACTGAAAGTATGGCTACTGTGTTCTCCAGATGATTCAGAACAGTGCTGAACTCAGTCACATGTCTTCCTAACTCCATCCCCAGATTCGCCTTAAAATACGTTCACANAAGTCTACTCAGCACAGCCTCTGGGGACACTCTTGCTGTTTGTCCACACAGAAAGCCCTTCCTTTCGATTTCTTTACCTGTTAAATCCCTTCCCATCCTCAAAGCTTAGGGTCTAGCACCTCCTCCATGGAATCTTCTTGGATGCTCTCTGATTGAACTTTTCCCTTAAACCTTTCTCTAAATTGACACAGTTTGAAAGTGACTTGGTATGATTTTTTTTAAAGATTTATTTATTATGTATACAGAAGAGGGCACCAGACCTCATTACAGATGGTTGTGAGCCACCATGTGGTTGCTGGGAATTGAACTCAGGACCTCTGGAAGAACAGTCAGTGCTCTTAACCTCTGAGCCACCTCTCCAGCCCAATGATCATAATGGAGAGGTTATAAGTTCACTTGCTTTTCTGGAAGCTTCTAACATGGACAAGGAAATTTGTGTTCTAGATATAGCCAGAATTATTTCCTAGATCTCATGCATTGAACACATGTTTCTACAAACAGGACATACCATGGAGTGGAGTGGTCAAGCAACTTAATGATGATGGAATGGGACATATCTGGGTTTAAGTCTTGGTTCTGTCCCCTTCAACATGCCACTGCTCTCCAAATCAATGCTGGCCTAGAAAATGAAAAAGGGTCTCTTCTAACTCAGTATTCCTAAATTCTCGGACTGGTATCAGGTCCTTTCCAGTCCTCTTTAGAGCTTGGGGGCTCACGGCGTGCTCAGGAGTTACATGGCTAACTGTCCAATAGGAGACAAACTCCCTGAAAACATGTTCGNATGGGGGNGTGTGCTAGCTCCCAAAGCAAGAGGGCACTCAGTGTGGGTGTTCAGTCTCTTGCCTCTCAGCTGTCTGGCTTGACTCTGTGTCCTGGAAGATGCTGTCTCTTTGGACAGTAGGTTGAGTTGCAGCACTCTGAACATTTCAAACTTACCGACAGATTCTCATCTAGATCTTGGAAGGAATGACTCTCAAGGACCTGGGCCCAGGGAGGGTGGAGGGCAAACCCAGCAGACTCGGTAAGGAGCTCTTTCTTCACATGCCTTGGAGATGCCAGACTGCTCGGTGGACTTCATGCCTCATTAGCTTAACCCACAATTTCCCCTTTGATGCCAGAGTATGTAATCACATGGGGGAGGGGTAAACTGACTTTCCTTCATTTTCTTTTCTAAGTGAATTTTTAAGTTGGCACGTGCGATGGAAGCACAGAGGCCACCCAGGCCTCTTCATGCCTCCAGGTCTGGCTCCTGCAGTGGTCTCTCCTGGGAACACCCCTCTCTGGTGCACGGTCAGATCTTAGCAGGCCCTCAGACCCAGGTTAAGAGCACGAGTGAGGAGGAGGACCGCCCCCCTCCTTAGGGAAAGTGAATGGCTCCTTTAAGCAAATAGCACGATCAGATAGATGCCTGAACTCAGGACTCACAGAGCAGGGACTTCACAAGTGGTATACAGGCTAGCAACACCCCAAAGATGGCATGAAGTTTTATATTTTTAATTATTTTTATTTGTCTGTATGCATGTGCACATATATATTTGTGTGGTTTTGGATGAGTCTATGGGTATTCATGTGCATGTGGAGGTCAGAGGTCAATCATGACTATGGTTCCTCAGGCATTGTCTGCCATAATTATTAATATTAATATTATTATTATTATTATCATTATTATTTGAGACAGAGTCTATCATTGGCCTGGAGCTTGCTAATTATGCTGTACTGGCTAGCCAGTGGGACCCAGGGACCCATCTGTCTCCATGACCCCAGCACCAGGATTACAAGGTTACCACTACACCTGGCCTTTTATTCTTTTTAAATGTTGGTTCTGATGATGGAAGTCAGGTTCTCATGCTTATGTAGGAAGCATTTTACTGACTGAGATATCTCCCTAGTCCTCAGATTTTATAGTTTTCAACTATAATGATTAAATGTAATATTGTGGCATTTTAAAGAGCATAGTTCTGTGGTATTAGTATGTTCACATTAGTGTATGACCAACACTCTTATTTTTTCCAGAACCACCTCATTCTCCAAACTGGAACTCTATAGCCAGTGACTGTTACCTGNTAGGATCCCCTTCCCTGTCTCTAATAACTACCAGTGTGTTGCTTTTAAAATGGAGGCTCTGTGGCTCAGAGAGGTGAACCAACTTGTTCAAGGTCTCACAGTGGGGACTTGGTGCCACAGACTGTGAGGTCAGGTCTCCTTGGGGGCTCTGAAGTTAGTGTTCTTCCCAATCTTGGATGCCTCTGCTGTCATACAGAACCGCAGGCTAACTTCCTACCTCTCTCACTACTGCTCTGCTTTCTACATCCTAGACTAATGCCTGCCAGAAACACTCAGCAATCTCAAACAAATTTCACATGAATTCACAGACAGACTTTTGCCATCAGTGTTGCCTCAGTGTTGGGAATGGAGCCCCAATCACACCCTCTACCTTCTGAAAAACGTTTATTGGATGCCTACTGGGTGTCTGTCATGCTGGATCCTCCTTGCTGCCTGCAGCTTGCTGCCTGCTTCAGGAGGAGGGACTTGAAGGCTATCTCTGTCTGATTGTCTTGAGGAGGAAAGCTTGTGTTTATACCGCCCAGTCAATTTCGTGTTTCTTTCAAATGTTAAGCAATGACATAAAAGCTGCTGACATTAACTTCCAGGGACAGAATTGGCTTTAATAGACCCTATAAAAGTTATTACTGATGACAGTTGCACACAGCAGCCCTGTGACCTCATCGGAAGCTCCCACTGCTGTCAATACTGTTGACCATTACTATTGACTGATGCAAGGTCAGGTGTGGAAGTGGAGTGCAAACTTCTGTGGCTGGAGGTCACGGGGGTTTATGCTTTGCTCTTTACATTCATCAGGAGATTCTTTTGAAAGCTTGGGTGTGCATTGCTGGTATTCTCAAATGAGAGACCCCAAACTTCTTATGAATGTCTCAGTTGAACGCCAGTGAGGGACCAGAGAGACCTGCAGTCCAATTAAAGCTTTGCCACTGATAGTGACTGTTGCATTAGTTGGCTTCTGTTTGTGGAGTGTTTGTTTTCCCATCTGGCAGATGGGAATGCCACTACAGTGTCATGAAGATTAGAGGCTATCACATGTGTGCACCAGGGCCCTTGGCAGGTGCTGATTTCCTTTATTCCTGAGTGATGACGTCATTGGGATGGGATGAATGACTAACATGTCCAGTACACTGATCCCTCCTCCTCTGATGAGATCCAAGCTCTCCTCAGAGAAAATGGAGANAGCCAGGTCTACAGGGGTGGATGGTGGAATAGCAGAGGATGGGGTGGTGGGAAGTTGGATGGGAAGGGCAAGGAGAAGAGGAGAGTCTAGGAAGAGCAGACTCTCTTGACAGGGCCTGTCCTCAGTTCAGTCAGGCAGACAGCACTGTGCTCTTCCTCTCTCTGAGCCNCAGTTTCGTCAGCTGAGCAAGAGTAATACAGACCTGATCAATGAATAGTAGCAAGCCATTCTGATGACCACTACCACGATTCAGACCAGAGTATAAAACAGCCATTAGCACAACTTCCCAATGGAGTCAGGGCTCAAGAGTATGGAAACCTATAGGTTGTTGGCTCTGGGAGCCCAGGCCTGAAAGGGANGCAGAAACAGGGCTCCTTTGCTGGACTCCCCTCCTGCTCCTTTGCCTTTCCATTTCTTCTAAGTACAGCTGCCCTAGAGCTCTGTGGTCCAAGTAGAGATGGAAAGCAGGGGGAGGAAGCCATGCCCGTGCCAGGGAACCAGCAACCGACCTCCCGGCCCCGCTGTCTGCTGGCTCATCACATATGTCATGATACCCCTGCAACAGAGGCTTAATTCAGCTCTTGGGGATATACAATAACATTGGCGGTGTGTATCTTACTCTGTCATGACTTTACAGAAAATGATCCTTTATCAGCATAGCAAGAAGCCATCAAAAGAACACACAATCCTAGCATTTTGCTACACAGAGAATTCAACAGAACTGCTAAAGCTAATGAAGTTAAGATTTTAGATTGGTTAGAAGGCCCGAGTTCTAATTCCATCTAGCACNTGAGCCAGGCAGATTTCTTGGCCTCTGTGGCTACAGTTCCTTGTTTCTGTGCAATCGTAATAAAACTGACTGCAAAGGGTTGGAGAGGCAGTAAATGAGCTCCTGTGGCTGAAGTACTCGGCCGTCTTNGCTCTGGTGCTGATAATCAGGAGCTGTGATTAACTCTCTNTATCCCTATTACCTTCAGCCCATGTACCTTCATCTTCATCATGCCAACATTAGACAGCGAGAGTCCCACGTCTACAAGTCCTGAACATCATTCTGCTCAGCTGGTATGAAAGGCAGCTATCAGAACACGGCCCCCTCCCAGATGAACTGAGAATAAAGGGTTCTGTGGTTGAAGACTGTGATGTAGGCTACCTACAAATGCTGGCAATTTGTCCATCGGTGTGTATGTTAGTATTGTAAAGGCTCAGAGAAGTCCTGCACAAAAGAAACTGGTTTAAGCTTGTTTAATCTAGTGTTTCCTCANTATCACAAAACACTTTCTGTCTCCTAACTTAAGAGCTCAGAAAATGAGAGAGGCTGACTTCACTAAACTCTCAATGGGGAAAGTGAGAGCAAGAGAGAGGACGCAACTGCACCGTGCCACACTCCAGACCAGTGACAGAATAGAGACATCCTGTTCCCCCAACNNGACCTCCTTTTCTCTGAGTGACCCTGCCATTTAAACATGTTCTGTGGTTCCATGGGTTAGGGGGAGACAGGGCTGATAGTTCAGCCGGGGCCTTCATGGGAGATGAACCTGTATACAAGTTATCCACTGTGGAAGGGAAGACCCACAGAGGCTGAGGTCACTGGACCCTCCCTGGAGTTTCGGGAGGGTGACATTGTNAAGTTAGTACCCAGGCCCTGCCTCTCCCCGACTCCTAGGAAGGACTCCACTGGCAAAGACGGCAGAAGAGACATCTGGAATCCCGCTGCGGCTGGCTCTTTAGGGAGATGAAATCCTCTGCCTGGTTCTGACTAGCATGGTCAGCTGCCTGATCTCTAATCTGAGCTTTGATCTTCTGCAGCTCAGCTGGAGCTGTCTTGTTATAGACTAAAGGGGCTAAGCCCTTCTCCTGACCCAGATGCTGGCTGGGAATCCAGGTTCTTGCATTTAAAGCTGGCAGCCAGTAGGGGGCACTGGCATCTGGCTGGCTCTTCTNATTCTGTTTTTTACAATATCCCAAGTTGCGCTGTGTCAGTTATAGGAGTAAGAGCCCAGATTCCCGGCTGAGTATCTCAGAAATAAAAACCTCCCCATGTGAGGCTGTTCTAGGCTCTGCCAGTCTCTCCAGGGCCCCAGTGATGGACCACAGTAGAGCCCTCCATAGGGCTGGCCTGGCAGGGCAAACCACACTGTGGCCGACTGGTTGATTCCCCAGCAGCTGGACCTTACAAAGGACCAAGGTAGACTCTGAGTCCCTCGGGGCCCCACTAACAAGGAGAGGAAGATTCTGAAGCTGGGCTCCCATCCCTCTGACATAAAAACACGTGTAAACTAGTCCTTTTCTAAGACNGTAGCACCCCTGAGCCTTGGAGGATGGCACTGGGGAGGAACACAGAGCCTGGAGCCAGCTCCTCATGATGACATGAAGATGTGGATGGAGCAAGACCTCCTTTTCACCTTAAAATTTAGTTTTACTTTCTTAAGTCTGATTTTAATTGACAAATATTGATCACATACATTCACAGGTTATAGTGGGGTGCACACGTTGTAGAATGATCAAATCAAGCAAACTATGAATCCACCATCTTACATTTTGAGCAAGGAGAGAACATTGGCAGCTTATACCTTTTTTTTTTTTGAAATACATGTTATTGTAGGTTGAAGACCCTTAATCTTAAGAACAGAAACTCTGAAGTCTAAAATTTTTGAATATTGTGTTGGAATAGGAGCATTTCTAGATTTCAGATTTGGGGATTAGAGATGTTTGACAAGTAATGTCTATTCAAATAGACCTAGTTTGGGAAAACTGTGATTCCCTGACCCCAAGCTTTTGGGTTACTGGACACTCCGTACATACAATCATGTAAACTTATTCCTCCTAATGGAAACTTTGGAGCCTTTGACCTATAGCTCCCCTACACCCCAAAGGTCAAGTTATTCCCATATGACAGTCTTGGTCTGTAGACCTTCTTCAGGGCAACAAAAGACAGAGGAATGGGACAGGGTCCCTGGAGATTGCCTAGGACTGGGGGGCAACTGGATGCTAGAGTCTAAGAGCAGAGCTGGGGACTGTGGACTCCACAGGGAACCAGCTCTACAGGGGATGGATTACCAACACCTGAAGCCCTCTGCTCCTTTACCTTGTAAGCAATCACCCAGTACTTTAGCCCTGCCCTGGTCTGGACTGAAAGTGCAGTGACCCCTCTCTGACATATCANTGATGGGTGGGTATTTCATGTGACATTACAAAAGGCTCTGACTTTTGCCCACTGAGGNCAAAGCAATTTTTCATCGGCTTCCCCAGAGCCCCTGTGATAGAGCAAGAAATCAATATTATAATTAAAACCACAGTCTAGCAATCCCCACAACCAATAGTCCAGGTGAGGCACTCACCGGTCTCTGTGTTCTCATGCTCTGTGTCCGTGAGTGTGAGGTTGGAGTTGGCCCGGCTGGACAGGCAGGAGCTGCGCCCCGATCGAGTACTCCGGCCCCACAGACGCACTGGGTGTTCAGGGGACAGCACAGTGTCTGCTTCGAGGTCTGCATCAGAGCTGGCCCCCATGGAATAGCCACAGTGTGGGAGGCCAATGTCTGTCCGGTAGAGGGTCCCATGAGGGGGCGTCATCTCCCCAAGCCCCAGCTCACGCAGGGTGAAATTGGTGCCTGGGAGGAGACAAGATAATTATGGTGAGGGTGCTGGGTGAGTGTTCCAAACCAGAAGCTTCTCATCCCTGGATTCACTGCTGCACTTTAAATTAATTGTAATGGCTCCAGCCACCTCCTCCGCCTGTAGGCCTCTTCCTGCCCCTCCTTCCCAGCCAAGGACTGTGCATCCAAGCTGATTCAGACTGCCTTCCTCTGTGAACGCTTCCCAGTACCTACCTATACTTGTGCATAGTTCACTGTCTCTTTCTTCCAGTTCCCTCTGGGAGATGCCTTGCCTCAGTGCTATTAGATGGTAGAGTTGTCTGCCACTTCTGCTGAAGGTGGCTTTTACACAGGCTGATACTATATGTCTTGTTTACTTCTAAATCTCTGCTTCTCCAGCCAAATCCAGTATAGCGAAGGCACTCAGTTTAATATGTCTGTTAAATTGCATTGAAGGTTTTTGTCTCCTCTCTCAAATAGGACTTGCCAACAAGTCCAGAACAGGGCAGAAACTTCTTGGATGAGCCCTACATATGTCTCTGGAACCAGGAGCTCTTTTCTGGCTAGGCCAGAGGAGCCTGGAACAGGAAAGAGTTCAGAGGTGGATACAGCCATGACTTGAGGTTAAGGTTGGGAAACCCTTCCATACTAGTGGGTAAATAATGTGCTCAGTATCTGAAGCCCCTAGTTCCTCCCGTACTCTGCCCTGGCTATTCCAGCCACTTCTCTTCCACCCCTTTCCATCATCTCCCCTAGATCCAGCTGCCAGACAAATAGTTTCATGTCAGCAGGCCCTGTACCTCAGGGACCTCTGGGCTCTGCTNAGTGGCCAGGCAAATGTTCTGATTGGCTAGGGGGTGGGCCAGACCAGATGCTATATACTTTGAATCTCACCCCTGTATGCCATACTCCACTCTTCTCTCCTATTTTTTTCTCCTTCTAAGAAAAAGCAAAGTGTACATTGGAGCCCCCGTTCCCCTATCCCCTTTGCAGGTCTCTGCACACTCCAAGTCCTGGCTGCCGTGAGCACTCTACTCCTGTCCTGCTCTCCATCCAGCCCATATCTGCACTTTACTGGGCTAATNCCCTCAAGAGAGGCCACTCATGTTCTAAAGAATAATTGCTATGCTAAATGAAAACTCAAATTTATTTGCCATAAACAGCCTGAGCCACACTGATTTCCATATGGCTTGCTCTCCCTTCCCTTTCAAGTAGACAGAATTGGCATCAATACCAGTGAGCTGAGGTATCCTGAGACAGAAGGAATGCAAGGTAAGGGCCAACTTCCAGAGTTCAGGAATCCTGGTGAGCCAACTGGGCCCTGTGTNAGGTGGGAGATTTAGCTCACCACNTGTTCTGTTTAGTGACCTTTGACCTCTTTCTTGTGGAGCCCAGAACATGGATTGCCATCCTAATCTCCCTCAGCATCTACTATAATCTTGGGCTGGTGGTCACCTGAGCGAGCTTCCTTCAGTTGGAAGATAACCTGTGCCTTGGTCCTTCAAACAATCTTTCAAGATCCTGGATGGCATCTAGCAAATGGCACTGCACATGCTTGAGGATGCTTTTTTGTTCTTCACAAGGACCAGAGGGGCTCCTTTCCTGAGCCTGATGGGCTAGGCTTGCATCTGAGCCACTGGCTCACTTAGTTCTGTCAAGCATAGGCTGGGCAGTGTTAGAAGAAAGCTTGGAGGTGTTTTGTCTCTTCCCTTCACGGAGGCTCAGAGGTGACAATGAGTAGTAGGTAGCATTTATAAAGCATCAGTTACATGCCAGGCTCTGGTGGCAAGGATATTGTTTACAGTCCTCACTAATCCTCATGAGCACCCTACCATTAGGCACCATTATCCCTCTGCACAGGTGAGGATGCCGAGGGCTGTAACAGCCGCAGAGCCAGAATTCAAATCCAGATCTGTCTGATGCCAAAGCTTAAGCTCCTTAATCACGAGCCAGGGAAGAGCTGTGGAGCCATCATTTTTCAAGCCTGAGAGGCAGCCTTGCTAGTGGAGCAGCTTTCATGTGGATCTAGGCCTGTGGGAGGGAGTGAAATGAGGCCATAGGGGTGTGTGTGTGTGTGTGTGTGTGTGTGTGTGTGTGTGTACGCACGCATGCCTGCATGCTCCTCTTACTTGTTTGATCTTGGATACATGATTCAATTTGAGGTTGTTGTCAGGATTAAACAGCATTGCTAAAATATATCTAAATTACATAGCCTACTGCGTGGCTGATGCTGTCTGTGGAGGGAAGAAGCACAGGGCAGAATCCCGGTGGACTGCTGCCATTGTGAGGGAATATGGTCACCTACCAGGACCCACAGAGGNGTGGAGCAGAACAACAGACACCTTGGAAGTACCACAGTAGGAAGTAATCATCCTTGCAGGATGCAGCAATAGTTCAGATGAGCTAGCTCATGGATGGTGGGGTATGGCGATGTGGTAGAGAGGCAAGGGACAAAAAATTCTAGGAAGATGAGGAGGAAACTGAGGAAAGTCTCCTAGTATCAGGTTGAGGAGCCTGGAGCCAGTGGTACACGAGTCACGCTCAAGCTTCACTGTAGCTTATGGAAGAGAATGGCCTGAAGGGGCAGCTCTGGCGGTGGATGGTCATTGATGTCAATCTTCCGGGACATAGAACAAGGTCCAGGACTGGCCAGAGCCAGAGGGAAAGGAGAAAAGGGGTTGGCTGCAAGGTATTCTGGGAAAGGGTGGCTAGACTTTGGTGAGGACTNTATGGGAGAAATGGGGGAAGGAGAGTCTGACGCCAGGATGTCTTCCAAATCCCTAAGTGTTCTGGTTTTACCATTTTGGCCAGCTTTTCTCTCAAGGCCATGCAGCTCGAGACAAGGAAGGTGCCAGGATATGCTTGTTGAATGAATAAGTCCCCAAACTAAGCACTAGCGTTTATTTAGCACCTACCCCTGTTATCATTGCTTACAACTTAAAGGTGTCTTCCCACTGAGGACTCCTTCACCAGTCACTGTAATAGGGAGACTGCTCATGGCCATCTAACACAAGGACCTGTATACATTTGGGCTCATTTCACACTTCGGTGTGTACTCACCTGTGCGGCAAAACTCCTCGGCCTCCTGTGGTACCATGTCTTTGACGCGACTGCCATAGGCTAGGCGGGCATCTTGGTCATAGGCCTTCAGGGTCTCACTGGAGCTGTAGGACTTCTGTGGGGCCTTGCCTTCCTCGCTGTCTGCCGATGAGCTGGTGTAGCGGCGCTCAGCATCACGGCGCCGGGTCAGCGAGCGGTAGGGCTTCCTCTCCTTCACGTCCATGGCCTCTGGCCCACGTTCTTCCACATCCACGAATTGGGCCCTTGCCGCACTCAGGGCCGAGCGGTCTGCAGTGGGGAAAACCAAAGAAATATTGAGCCTCAGATTTGGGTTGGGAGAGGCAATGCCAGGGTCTATCCTGGACCCAACACACTCTTGGAGCAAAGTGATTCAAGAACCAGGCTGCTGAGGTGTGGGCAGGCTCCATCACTAACCTGCAGTCAGCAGCATAGGGTACTGGGACTCAGTACCTCTCATGAACAATCCTTTCTCTTTCTGTTACTGTGCCTAACTGGGGATGCCCCATGCTTTCATCTAGGGCTGGAGATGGATGGAGCTACCAACAAAGACCAGAGGGNGCTGGTACCTAGTGATGGTTGGAGGCAGGAGCTGCATCCCTGCTATTCTCATCACATCTCAGCTGAGAGAGGGCCTAACCTTGAACTTAGAGTTCTTTGGGAATCTGAGAAATGNCTGCCTATAGCCATGCTGGGAAGGAAGTATTTCTTCAGTTATCTCATGGGGTCACTGTAGGGCTGCACACATCTGACATCATCACACACACATGTCCCCAGTAACAATCTCCATATGGATTTAAGTACTGGCTGACTTTCCATCCCCACCAGGAGTGTATCAGGGTTTCCTCCTGTCCATGTCCTCACCAGTATCTTTTGTTATCTGTTTTCTCTGTGACTTGCCATCCTGGCTACACGTTAACACTATGCTGAGATTCTATCTCGCCTAGGTCAGAAGGGCAGTGGCTTTATTGCTCCAGACTGATGGCCTGAGAGCTTTTAACCGAATGGCATCTTTATTTCTCCTTCCAGAGTCTTGCTTTAGTTCTGGGTCACAGACACAACCTCTCCCCACCNCTCAACAGGCCAGGAGTTCAGTCCAGAAAAGCAGTGTATCNTTCAAACAATCAACGAGACAACTCTTGTCTTCCTTGAAACCTACAACCTCCTGAGTTCTGTTCCATCTGTCACAACAACATGGGTGTACAAAACATTTCCTTCTTCGCTGTTTTACTAGAGAAATAGCAGAGCAGGAGCTCTGTGATAAATGGAAGGCACCTGGGGGTCTCAGTGCCTGGTCAGACTCCACCAATAAGAGTGGTGCTTAGTGTCTGCCCATGATGTAGTTGGCAGGGGAGGGTTAGGGGACACCTTGTAAAATTTTAAGATGAGCTGGGAATTTGGATTTTGAAATAAAATATGTAATTTAAAGANATAATTTTTTAANTTTTTTTTATTTCAAAATCTGTTGCAGGCCAAACCAAACCCAATGGTAGACCAGATTTGGTTTGAAGACCAGCAGGTCTGCTTGTGGTCATTGGCATCTGCATCAGATCTTCTTCCTAAGACTTCAAAGTCTCTCTCCAGAGTAGCTCTTAGCTCTCCTCCAGTGCAAGATCCTGTCCACTTTCTTAAAGAGCCCTCTAGACCCACTAAGTTCAACCCTGCACCTTAAGCTGGACACCACAATCACTTTGCAAGGAGATGGTCTGGAGTTAGCACTTGATGTCTTTGGATGTATTATGGACCCTGAGTGCTTACTATATAAACTTTCCCTGATGTATTTTGCTGCACTGTTCAAAGCATCAACATTTGTGATTTTATTGGTGTTGCATAGAAGCCATGGAGCATACAGTGTGACTATTTTCATGGATCCTGAACCAATCAGTTTCCCACATAGGCACATATCATGAGTCAGTAGTAGCCAGGTTGGTATTATTACAGAGCCCAAAGTTGTACCGAGATGCAGTTAAGATTGAATGGATTTCTTGGGGTCTTGATTCTCAAAATGTCCTTGATAACTGGGCAATGGTTTGACCTAGGACACACAAGAATTAATTCATATGACCAAGGCCCAAATCTAGGCTCTGAATTCTGCTAACTTTTAAAAAACATATACTTATTTTTATTTTATATGTATGAATGTTTACCCTGAATGTATATATGTGTACCATATTCATGTCTGGTGCCTGCAGAAGCCAGGAGATGGCATTGGATCCCCACATGGGGATTCCAGGAGTGTATTCTACCATCTCTCCAGCCCTTGCGTTCTGCTGTCTTGATGCTCAGCCTCCAAATACTCACTGCCNAGACCATGTTCTGAGGGTCTGAGAAGCAAGGCCACAGGGAAGACCTGAGATCATTCATACCTTCTCTTCCAGGGTCTTTAAAATTCCTTGACTGTAATCCTTAGTTTAAAAACCATCTTGCAATTCATCCCATCTATACAATGGTGAGTGAGTATATTTATGGAGTATGTTACTGGGGGCAGAAAAATCTATAAAGTTACTGCGTGGCAACTAATTCTTGCCCAGAGATTCCATGTTAATCTAATAGTTTTTTTTGTTTTTGTTTTTGTTTTTGTTTTTGTTTTTCTGAGACAGGGTTTCTCTGTGTAGCTTTGCGCCTTTCCTGGAACTCACTTGGTAGCCTGGGCTGGCCTCGAACTCACAGAGATCC
>LZPO01017337.1:287417-299700 GCA_001675575.1 Neotoma lepida
TGTGAGAATGGAGATATTGACCACACCTAGGAGCCAAGCAAGGCCTTGGCACAGGCTCCGCTGCCAGCCCCTCCTACACATAACTCTTTGAAATTAGCTGCAACCCAAGCACCACAACGGTGCAGTGAGAACAAGTCCTTTCTGAGAGAGTGGCGGACCAGTCACTGTGCTAGTGTCTTCAGAGAGGACCATGACAGAGGCCTCGCAGTGACAACTTCCTGCCTGGCTGAAGTGTCAGCAGAAGGCCTNTCAGTGGGAAGTGCTTTGNTAAATTAGGACTGCAGATTCCTACATTTCTCGTTAGACTCTGACATGGGTATCATATTTGGTCTATCAGTGNTCAGAGAAATGGGCTGNGACAGGAGGGCAAAAGAAATGTANATGTATTGANCACAGAGCATAGCCTTNCCACACTGCCTCATGTTTCTCATCACAGAGATCAGGCTAAAGCTCTCCTGTAGCTGATACAGCTTATACANTNGGTAAAGGACAAGGCTGGGACTTGAACCCAGGACTCTCTGATTCTAAAGTCANCATTCGGTATTCATTAATGTGTGTGTTTGTGGTATATATGNACATATGTGTATGCTGCACCTGCCTGTGGAAGCCAGAGAACNTGGGCTGTGCTGTTTGANTGTTCTCTACCTTATTCCTTTGAGACAGGGTCTCTCACTGAGTCTGGAGGGAGATTGGTGGCCATCAAGCTCCAGAGACCCTCATAGTGCTGGGTAAGTTACAGGCTGTTGTGTGGCCATTCCTTCCTTTTTGTATGTGTGCTAGGGATTTGAACTTGGGT
This sequence comes from Neotoma lepida, assembly GCA_001675575.1. NCBI lineage: Eukaryota > Metazoa > Chordata > Mammalia > Rodentia > Cricetidae > Neotoma > Neotoma lepida. The sequence goes on from LZPO01017337.1 coordinate 288,214, forward strand.
CCTTAATTCCTTTGAAGCAAACACTCTAACCACATTTTGGTGTTCTTNCTTTGGTTTGGTGTAGTTTTCCTTTATATTGAGCTAGTCTTGAAAGGGTTGGAAGGTTTGAGCAGGTGTGTGAAATGGGGAGACCAGCCAGGGGCGAAGGTAGGGGTCAGAATAGCAGTTCAGATAGGGAAAGAACCAACAAAGACATNAATAANGGAGCTGCAGTTCGAGTTCAGTGGCAGAGTTCTCNCTTAGCTTGTGCAAGGCTGTAGGTCAAATTACCAGTACTGGAAACATGAAGCTAGGAGAAGCTGTGTATGCAATCAGTTTACGTTGAGCACAGTGGGCACACATCTGCAATTCCAGCATCTGGGAGGTGGAAGCGAGAAGATCAGAAGCTCAAAGTCAGCCAGCCTTGGCTACACAGAGAATTTAAACACAGTCTGGGCTGCATGATACCCTGCCTGAAACAAACCAAACAAGTACACAAACAAACAAACAAACAAACAACCAAATCCCTGTTCTCTTAATGCCTCCCAGTGCCCTGGTTACTGTGTGCATATTATTCCCAGTTCCCACGGCAACAGTGCAAGCTAGGTGTTATTCTCTTATTTTATATTTCCTCTTATTCTTGTTTTAGCAATGAGATAACAAAAGCTCAAGGGGGTAAAGTGAATTACTTTAAATCACATGGTTCTCTCATGTCTGGGTCTATATTTGAAACAGAATAAGTGTTGAAAAGCCAAGAAAAGCATTGAACACCTAGTGCCACAGGCTGAGTCACTGGGTAAATAATTGTTAAACCCGCTTTNTTATTTCAGTACTGCAGGGGCACAAGCTGGCATCATGGGAGTCTCCCTCTGCCTCTCTTATGGTATCTTCCCTCCTCTCCAAACGCTGAAGTCTTGTCTTACTGTTCAAGTTTTATTTGAAGTATCAGAGGTGGAGACCTGTGCTGAGTGCTTGCTGAGCATGTGACTCCCAGGAGCTGCTAGTCAGCAGGCAATTCAGATAGGAGGAGAGACAAGGAGGAGTATCACACAGCCATTGGGCTAGGCTGACATAGGTCAGCGGTAGAAAGATGATCAGGGTCCTTCCCCAGAGACCATGGTGATGTCTAGACCAAGGACAAAGAGGGCTGCGTAAAACAGTGAGCAGGACCCAGGGTTTTGAGGTAAGGAGAGAAAGCAGCATAGATTTGTGGCTTCCAAAATGCTCTGCTAAACTGAAAATGTACTGACACCACAGTCCAAGGCCCACATACATTATAAATGTCTCCTGTGTTTGTGTGTGCCCTTGCACGCATGTGTGGAGGGCAGAGGTGTGTATGGTTTGTCCTCTTCTGTTACTCTCCGCTTCACATTTTGAGACACGGTCTCTCACTGACCCAAGAGCTCACCGTTGTTTCAGCTATGCTGGCTAGACAGCAAGGTCCCTGGATCCTCTTGGCCCTGCTTATCGAGCAGTACGGTTGCACGTGCTGGGGACCTGAACTCAGATATTCATGCTTACACAGCAAGCATTTTAGCACTGAGTCACCTGCCTAGCCCCTACATAACACATTTCTAACTAAACCCAAAACGTCATGAAACCATGCTCAATCTTACAGTAAGGGTGGAGTTTNGTATTTTCAAGTCCAGTCTACTTACATAGAATTATGATGGGTTGCCGACCGGCATTAGAATACACAATTGTAGGTCACAGCATGGATGAATGACCTTGAGCAGAAAGAAGCCAGGTTGTTCCTGGAGTTCAGACTATGGGGAGGGAAGAAGGGGGAGATGAAGTTTGCAGTGTGGAGTGAGCATCCTGATGGAAGAAATATATTTCCATAGCATCCGTGGACAGTAAAAAGTGGAGGGCATGTGGCAGAGAATGCAAGCCAAAGACCCAGCAAAGTTCCTAGAGAAGGTACCTTCAACTGAGTTCAGAGACCCTGATGCCTGGGGCAGTAGGGTTGAAACTGTCCAGGAGAATGACTTGGGTGTGGGGCTTGTGCAGAAGGAGAGGTCTCAGAAACAAAGCTTCCATGGCTGGGGAGAAAGCCACATCTGGACCTTTCACATGGCCTCCAGTTGTATTTACATAGAGGCAGGGCATGGAACATCTGTGAGGGAGATATCCATAGACAAGAAAGCCTTGGGCTGCCAATACATCTTTCCCCCCACAGTCCACAGGGAAAAGGGCTGTTATCACCTGCTTACCCAAAACCAGCCAGGAAATTGACTGAATTCCTGCCGGGCTAAAGTTTTATCAGTTTTGCTTAACATAAGCAGAGGGTGGTATTTTTAGTTCTCTGTGTGTCAGAAAGGCCCCNAAACATTTTGGAGCTAACATGTGTTCTGCAGAATGAAAGTCCTGGGGAGTAGCTAGGCATGTATAAAAGAATAAATCTTATTTTCCTTAGTCCTTCAAAGTTTGCTCTTAGAATCCTTTGTTTTATCTGGGGTAGGAAAGGCATGGTACTTATGCTGGCGCCAGATTCTGTGCTGGACTCTGCAAGCCAGAAGGGGAGGCATCATTTTCCCCCATGTTAGGGCTTTGGGAAAGGCTTACAGTGTCAAAGGATACAAGTTCATGACACCAGGATGGACCCTGGAGCTCTGGCTTCCACATTTATGCTTACTGTTAGACCCAGAATACATTTCCATAGCCCTGTCACTATGGGGGAACCTCTCACCATTTAAACAGGGCGACAGTGCTGTTAAGAGTGATGCCCAGGGCAAGGTGTTCACGTATATTCCCTCATTGAAGCCACACCATGCCCTATGCACAGTTTACAGATGAGAATCCAGGACCAGACAGCTTAAATATTTGGCTTAGGGGGACACTTGAGGAAGAGGGTATGGGTAGGTGTCACAGCTCAGCTGCCCCACCCCAAGGCTCAAACTTTGAACCAACCTATACTGGTCATTCCCACCTGGTCGTCCCTATTCTGATTTGTACCAATGCTGTATCGCTTCATTTTTTTAATAGCGTTAGTTCTTTTGGTGGGCCACTTGGCCTCTGCTCTGGGCTAGGCNAAAGGATTTCCCTGCAGTTTCTTGGTAGCCTGGAACTGAACAACACTCCGGGCCAGGAAGAGGGCTTTCCTGGGAGTGAGCTGGATGGAGTGTGGCCCTGTGCCCAGCCTGGCTGTGGGGACATCTCTAATCAGTGGCTGGCAGGCAGATGACAGATGGTGCCACTGTTTGCAGGAGCCATCTTGCCTTCTGCTGGAGGTTTGTCAGAGGCCAGGTATCAAAGGGCAGAGACTCTGATCCTGAGCCAGAGGGCTCCCTTTCAAAGGGCTGGGCATGCCCAGGACCTGGAGACACAGCAGGACCTCAGTCAGCAGGAGGCTTGATGATGGTTGTGATGTCTACAATCCTGTTCTGTCANTTTTTTGCTCCCAAAGCCACTGATCAGCCAAAGTGCCTCTTACAGATACTGTCACCTCAGAGTTCAGACAGAAGGTAACACTCACATTGTGTTCTTGATGTCTCTTGGTCTCGTTTCTACTAAGTCATCATCATGTGTCCTCGACTCTGGAGACTTGGCTATCTCTTGGGACAGCTCTGCCTGCCAGCTTCCTGTTAGGGAGTCAAAATCTGCCTCCTTTCAGCTTCCTTCCTTCTGTAGGTCACAGCTCTATCCTCTGGGAATCTAGGAAATCTGTCTAGTGTTCTGTTCCCCAGAATAATCCTTCCAGACTGAAGATAGGGCCAGTCTGTGTCCTTGAGTTCTCTGTCAGAGGGAACATGTCTCCAATGGTCTTCAAGTCTTCGCCTTCTTGGTAATTTTCCCCTCAGATTTGTCTGCTTTGGTACCTGCACCTTCCTCTAATCAGGCCCTTATAAAATTCTGGTGTGAGGAGCTGGATTGGATTTGGTCTCCAAGGAGACACAAAGTTGTCAGAAGGTCAAACATATCTACCCTTGGGTCCAGCACAGAGGAGGCAAAAGAACAATTGACGCAGATGACCTAGGTACAGAACTCTAGACCTCTGCTTTCTAGGGAGATGATCTCTGAGCTGAGCGACCAGGCTGAGTCTGGAGTTACCCAGTGGAGCAGAGAGGAAGATGTTCTGTCCCCTGGCTGTCCCATGCTGCTGGAGCCTTCATAGATTGATGTCCTCTCTACTTATCTTTCCACAGCACCCCTCTCCATCTTCCCCCAGGAAGCGGGTCCCATAGGCTTCTCAAAGCCAGATACACCCCAGCAGGAGTTATCTTCCAGGACTCCGGTTTCTTTATGAACACCACCTTGGGACATTGTCTACCTCATTCCAAGTTCAGCTCACTGACTAGTAAATCTGTTCTTTCTCCCAGGAAGCCCCTCCAAGAGTCCAGGCTGCAATTCAGTTTATTTGTGTGCTAACTATACATAAAGTTTTCTTTTTTCCTGACTTTCAGTGAGCTTGGTCTAGACCTGCCCTATGAAATATTCAGAGTAGAGCAGAGATGCTGGTTGATTGAACGTGCCCTATTATGGCCAAGTCTTAGCCCACAATTACTTGGGGCTTCCTTTCACCAGGCTATCTCTTCAACAGATGGGGAGGGGGAATCTGAGCGGGGAGCCAGGCTCTCCAAAAAGCAGGCAGCTGTTCAAGGCTTCTAGAAATGGCAAGACTTTCAATGAAATCTGCTCAGTGGTTATAGGGTTACGCATGGGCTCAGAGCCTTCGGGGATTGACCCAGGATCAGGGTGTGGCAGGGCAGGAACTATACATTTTTTTAAAGTATGTTTTAAATTAACTCTGAGAATATCATACAATGTATTTTATTTACCTTCCTCTCCCCTCAAATGCATTCTTAGGGACTGTCAAGTTATTATCTATATTTCTTAACCACTTTTCCATAGTTTATTTCTGTGCCTGTCCTGAGATTCAGGTAAATTATATAAATTCTTTTAATTGCATCAAATCCATAGTTTATCTCAGCTGATATTTTAATTGCCTACTATGTTTATCTATTTAATTATTGTGTGAGTGGCTGGGTGTGTCACAGTGCANGCATGAAAGTCAGAGGATAGCTTCCGGGGATCGGTTCTCTCCTATCATGTGGAGCCCCAGGACAGAACTCAGGTTGCTAGCCTTGTAGGCAAATGACTATACCTGCTGAGCCATCCTGATGGCCTAATATTTTAAAAATTTATGATTTTTTTAATATCCCAATTTTTTCATTAGTCATCTTCATAACCACCTATTCCTATTTCATTTAATAATTCTTGTCCTAAAAAAACCTTTTTATTTATTCTGTGTGGCTTTCACATCATGCATCTCAATCTTATTCATCTCCCTATCTCTACATATCCACCCCTCTACCCCTGCATCCNCCCAAATAAAATAAAATAAAATAAAATTTAAGAGAAAAGAAAAAAAGAAGAAAAATAAAAATAAGAATCTCATCATAGAAGCTGAAGTGTCACCGTGAGCCACACAGTAAACTTTAATCCATATATCTTTACTAGCAAGTGTTCATTGCAAAGAGTAGTTGGTCTGGTTTGAGGCCTCTGGCTTGTGCTACACTATTGATCCTGGCCCCTCACTGAGCCCCCTCTTGGATATCCTGTTGTTGTCCTGTGTTGTGGAGATCCTGCAGCTTTGAATCTGCAGAACAGGCCTCTTCACGTGCTCCAGCAGTTCACAGATGGGGTGGATGTTGGGGCAGGTCACCTCACAGCCCTGGTTCTGGGCCTGGACGGTGGCAGGCTTACTCAGCCCACCAGTTCTCCCCACCCTCACCACCAGGGTGTGCTCTCCGGCATCTCCCAGCTAGGAACNTCACATTTTTATCCCCTCTGCTTGCATCCTCTCCTCAGCCACTAAAGATTAGACCCTCTTAACTCTTTTTTTTTTAACCTCTCTTAACTGTCTCTCTCTCTCTTTTAAATGACTGCGCCCCACCATGGGGTGTTGCGGTACCCACTAACATCCCCACATCTGGTACTTTCACAGGCCGTTAGAGCTGGTGACACATTCTTGAGCAAATCCCCTAGTGCCTCTGCCTCAATTCCTCTATCCGTGAGAAAGACCTCCCAAACCAGGACCACTGCTTTCTTGGTGGTTACTAAGGCCAGAATCTGATGCCAAGGCCAGTCTAAAAGCAAAGGAAGGGTCTGNTACATTGAGCCAAAGCGGAACAAAGCACACAGCTCTCCAGAAGCCCCATAGGATATGTGCACACCCCTGCCCCCCACCAGCTGCAGACCCTCTGATTATATCTTTGCTTGGTGAAAACCCAAAGCAGCCTGAATACCACCGGTGACATGCCACTCAGTAGCACTGAAGACATACCTTCCTTGTGTCCTGCTCAGGTNGGTGGAGCCCTAGGCCCCATGAGCCTAGCCTTTCCCTAATGTAGATTCCAAACCCCACTTTCTCCTTAGAACACCTCCCTAGAGTCAACATGAGTCCTGAGATTTGCATATAGGTAATAACAGCCTGTGATCCCAAAGATGGCATGGGACCTTCTGTTATAGTAAAGGAGGCTGAGGCACAGCTATAATCCAGAAGTGAGGGGACAGGGGCTGTCAATTTCTTTCTGGGTCCTTCCACAGCCTCAGTCCACCATGTAAGATGGTGGGTATCATACGTACGCCTGAGGACTTCCCTGACCTTCCAGAATATATACACACACATACAAACACACAGACACACACACACAGACACACACACACATACAAACACACAGACACAGACACATGTAGATACACACACACACACACACACACACACACACACACACACACACACAGAGTTGGCTGTCAAGTACCAGAATTCCTGTATGGTGCATGGATCACAACGCCCCTTAGGCACACAAGGCTGGTTGGTGAAGGTGTCCCAGAAAGGGATGTCACCAGAAAGCAAGGCAGAGAGAAGTGGCTTTGGCAGAATTTCACTTGCATATCTGGGTACTCAAGTCTGGAAGTAGTGGAGAAAAGTCCTTTAATGATGGGAAAACCCTAAGTGCCTGAAGCTGCCTCCATTTCCAGTCATTAGGGCAGATATTAGGGTCCTCTTGCCAGTAGCTGGGTGGCCAGGCAATTTTCATTTCAATAATTAGCTGCTGTAAGTCTCACAGAACTGGAGACAGATAAAGGCAGGACCAGTCTCTCATGAAGCTAATTGTGCCCAGAGTTGTACACGCCTAATCAAGCCTTGCACTGCCTGCATCGCTTTCATCCAAAGGCTCAAAAGACTTTGCCATCAGTAATTAAGCCTCCTAAGTGTCTTAAAGAAAGGAAATCTCAGGGCAGTCAGAATGGAGAGCGGACTGCCAGGGTGCTAGCTCCTAGAACAGGGGTAGGGAGCCAGGTATAGTCTCCATCCCTGAGAATGGCCCTCAATGGCTACTGCATCTGTGCTTTCTGCCACAACAGAGTAAGTGGTAGCTTCTGCTGGGCCTGGCTAAGCCATGAAAAGCCTTTCTTAATTTCTCAACAGGGTTATTCTACAGAAGATATGTCTGTTAAAAAGTTCTGGAAAGGGTGAGATAAAACCACTCTCTCGACTCTCAGACTANAGGAATGTATAGGAGGGAGTTGTCCAAGATTCAACTGATGCTGGGTGACTTCTGTACATCAACACAGACCCTGCCAGCCCTTGATGGACCTGTGATGACATTGCATCCTCCAATCTTGCCCTTACACGGCCCGTTCTGCTAGTGAGCTAACACTTGCTTTCTTTAAAAGAGATTTCCTGTTGGCCCTAGCTCTGCTTTAGGAAGCTCCCTAACAAGAAAACCCTCCTCCAGCACAGTCTTTTCTCCGGGCTCTAGAAAGCAGTAGAACATAGTGGATGAAAATGCAGACTTTTTATCAAAAATGCCATCCAAACAGGAAAAAAAAATTGATAAGTCATACTTCTCTGAAATTCTTGTGTTTTACAAAAGTCTGTTCAGAGGATGAAAAGATAAGCTACAAAGTGGGAGAAAATTTGTGAAAACCACCCATCGACAAAGGCCTAGTTTTCAGATCCCACCAGGAACCCAAAACTCAATAGTGAACTAAACAAACACTCCAAAGAGATGAGTAAATATTTTATCAAAGAGGCTATAGAGATGGCAGAGAAGCCCAGGAAAAGATGCTCAACCTTGTTAGCTACCAAGAAGATGGGAATTAAAATCACTATGAACTATCACCCTATACGAATCAGCAGGGCTAAAATGAAAAATAGCAACAACTCTCAATGCTGACAAGGATGCAGAGAAACTGGATCACCCATGCATTGCTGGTAACAATGAAAAATGGTGCAGTCCCCCTGGAAAATAATTTGGCAAATTGCTTAGAAAACGGAGCATGCAATTACTGTACAAGCTAGCAATTGCACTCTTGGGCGTTTAGCACTCAAAATGGAAACTTATGTGCACACAAAAGCCTACNTGACAACATGTACTNAAGAGTTACTCTTAATAGCCAACAACTGGAAACAGGCCAGACGTCCTTTGACAGGGGATTGGTTATATCAAGGTAGAATGCCATGGAATACCACTTGATGATAAAAAGGAATGAAGTAATGACACCCATGAATCTCCAGGGACTCATACTGAGTGAGGAAAAAAGCCAGCCACAGAAAGTTGAATGCTTCCACTTCCATAACATTTTGGAAATGCCAACACTTCAGGAGGAGAGACCAGAGAGGGACGGGGTAGAGCGGGGCTGCAAAGGGCACTGTGAGGGAAGCCTGTGGGGAAGGACATCTCACCACCTTTCCTGCATAGACTCAGCTGACCACACTGTCACATTTCGTAGAACTAATCAAGGACTCTTAAGTAAAATAAGAGATGTGGTAAGATAAATGGAGTGTCCCAATGCTAATATCCTGGTGGTGACATGTGCTCTCTTANTACTGCTTTGCAAAGCACTCCAACCAGAGGAAACCGTGTAAAGGATACACAGAATATCTCTGTATTATTTCTGCATGTGAACTACAATTATCTCAATGAAATATTTTAAATAGGTGTTCCGAGTCAATGCATTTTGAGTCAGGCACACTTGTATTTGAATGTTGAATCTACTTATGTGCTCCTGTCCTACTTTAGACAAATAAAGTACCTGAGCCTGAGCCTCAGTTTCCCCATCTATAAAATGAGGATAGTGCCTATGGTTCTGACGGGCTGTCCTGAGGTTTGAGGTAATCCATGGAAATACTTCACTCTGGATCTGGCACAGAGCAAGGGCTCAGTAGACAACAGGTATAGATCTTGCATCTTTATCCAGGATAANTGTTTCTGTACTTTTGCCTGGTTCAATTATCACAGCCCTTTCTCCTTTCTGCCCATCTTCCTCTGAAGAAAAGGTTATTTTTGGTCNATATTACTCTTTTGAGATCAGATGACACCAGGTACATTCAGGGAGGTATGACTTTAGACTCCATATCACCTTTATAATGCCAGGATTAACAATGACAGAGTCTGATAAGTCTCATTACCACAGACAACTCTGACATCTTATGATTTCTAGCCACAAAGACACACTTTACATGCCATTTATTTTCCTTGTAGTATCTTTTCCCNTAAGAAGGAAGTAAGTGGCCCAGCTTCATATTTATCCAACCCTGGGTATCAGTATTAATATNAACACCACAGGCATGACATCTCGTATTTCTTCCTAGTCTCCAAGACATCCTGGAACCTAGGTATGCTTGTGGACAGCTTTAAAAATAACTTCCAACGAAGCACATCTCCTTGTACTCAAATCCTATGTACCCTAACCCTGCCTTTAGGGTTGGCCATGTGTCTTCCATCTTGTAGAACAAAAGACTAATAGCAAACTCAAAGCAGAGGCAGGGAAGACCCTTGAATATTAGGTCTTGCCTTTTCTTGCNGCTGTTGGACAATTCACATGATAAAAGGAGCTTTGGATCTTGCTCCTAGATCCAGGGCTGAGCAACAAGCTCTTGCTGGATTTAGCCACNTGTGTGAACCCATAAGTGCACAACTTACCCAGCTCTACCCAACCCGATCACTGACCTTCAGAAATAACAACCAATGAATGACTAGTGTAAACCACTAGATTTCGGGGTGGCCTATTACATGGTAAAGAGAAATTGCTGTAAATATTACTATATTTTCCATATTATAGGCGAGGAGACTGAGTGAGACTCAGATGATTCAAGTTAAAAACAGCACTGTAGAACTTTTCCATTTCTCCCTAGTTTTTGTGCGATTTAACCTACCACCACTCTGCACCTCTTCAATAGCTTACTGCTTATATTGATAGTAGTCTATATTTAAGAAACTGCTTAACCATATGCTCTAAGCTGTGTGCTCCCAAGCCCCTCAAACAGTAGGCACTTAATATACAGTGACTGATTAACTGGATAAATGGGCAATGTCTCTGAGTTGCGGGCTGTCTCAGACAGAAGACCCGAAACCAGGGAGAAGGACCCGGTTACCCAGTTGCATAGCTAGCAGGGCCTGGACTCTGGTGAAGCCCAGAGTGCAAAGGTTTGCCCTTAAATTTTCCATGCATCCTGAGGGTGAGACAGATGAGGAAATGAGTAACTAGCCCACAGTTAGGAGGGAAAGTTGCTGGATGAATTCCATATGTTTAAGGAATGCCAATCTCCATGCTAAGAGGATTCTGATCAGAACAAGCTCCCAGCTGGAGCAGACGCATGCCGAGCGAACCCCACTGCTTGGGACGGGAGAAGCCTGTTAGCTGAGGTCCTGCCTGAACTTGTATCCTCCAGCCCCATGCAGACCCAGGAACATGTATCCCATCCTGCAGACTCCAGAGGACAGAACAGCCCCGTCTCTCCTCAGCCCCAGGTCAGCCCCAGGGGCATACATCCCTTTGTCCTGTGCTCCCACTCTGCTCACTATACAGAAGTGATCCTCTCAGAATGCATTCTGTCCCAAGAACCCTGACTATACCTAAGATGATGTTTACCTTTACATCAGCCATCAGGCACCAAGACCAAGCTGTATCCTCTGGTTAGCTCTGTGAGCTCCTGTGAACTGCCTCCTGGGTGGCTGTGGCGTCTCTGCTTTTCAGGAGGGTCGTCAGTCCNTCCCCTCTGTGGAGAAGCCCTGGCCCTTGCCCCTCTCCTGTCTAATGTTACACTTGGGTCGTGGCAGCTTGGCTTCCTGGGGACTTTGTTCTCTTGATCATAGACCTAAATTTGTTTTCATTAAGAAATGCTGCCCGTCACTCCATCAATTCTGCCCTTTTGGGTTGTTAACCTCAATTAATGGGGTGCCAGCCTTGGAGGCCACTCTGCAGGGGAGGGAGAGGGGGAGGCCACTCAGCCTCAGCAGGCTGGATTACAGGGGCCGAGCCTGACTTTGGCTAGGCAGAAGAAACCTCCATTTACTGTCTGTATTCTTAACAGACCACCCATCCACACCTCATATGTCACCACTGCATCCACCTTACAGAGGGNCAGTCTCCTAAGAGAGAAAGCCGTGGCCGTTGAGAGCCCTCACTCTGTGGTCAGGATTCAGATCTCTGCTCTGTTGTGTCCCATGGCATACCATGACACTCACTGCTTTAACCCCCACTTCCCTCCTTCTC